>CAMGYJ010000008.1:92035647-92492397 GCA_946122785.1 Linum tenue
GAAGAGAGAGACTTGTCACGTAAATACGGCGTCGAGTACGGCTTCGATGCAGGATGTAAATGCGGTGATTAATGCCCTGAGGTGAGAAGAAGAGGAAGGACGAGTTCTGGCGGGAGCGGCCATTGCTGCCGGAGATGGAGGTTTTCCTTTTCCAACTGAAGAGGAGGTTGGGCAGTTGGCGGGAGTAAGGGAAAGAGGCCCAGTTGAGGGGACATGGATTCCTTTCCCTTTACAATCAAAGCCCATTATGAAATGTTAACTGTTGTGGATAATGGGCTCGGGCTGTATTAAGTCATTTTACGGCCCATTTTCTAACAATTTGTGTCAGAACTCAGAAAGACTACACAAGTGGATGCCAAACCAAATAAATAATTTATCCTTATTTGCTAAACAGTTCAATTTTATTCTTATTTCTATTTGTACATTATAAAATCATTTAAGTATTGTCACGTCTTTTTCGCAAAATTGCTATGGCCCCCAATGCATAATTTTAACGTAGGCTTATGAGAAATAATTTGTAACACCCTAGACCGGTCGGTGACTAATTTTACCAAAATACCCTTGTTATTAGTCGAATAATACATGCATAAAAGTCCCATAAACATCATTCAAAAATACAAGGAAAAATCCATCTTAAAATAGTATTCAAACATAATCCTCATTAAGTCTCAAGTCCACCAACAATGCATAAACTTAAACAAGTTCCGCTGGAAGCTCTTCGGGCCACTAACCCTTGTGATGACATCTTGGGCAGCAGCTATGTTCCTGCGATTGATCTGGGTGCTCCTGGTTTCCTGCAGCTCCTGAGTGCGGGCGTTGGGGTCAGTCCTAATCCTAGTTTTGCTTTAATGTTGAAAACTCTTAATAACAACACTGGAATAAATAAATATACTCATGCAATGCTTCATGCTTAAATTTAGTATTCTTATTACTCGTTGTGAAAGGGGGCCCCGAACTCGACTCAACTAGCACACTAACGGCCACCAAACGTAAACTTCCACCTGATGGGAAGATATAACATGGGTGTAACTTCCACCTGACGGGAAGTAACACAATTATAACATGAATGTTAACTTCCACCTGGCGGGAAGTAACATAATCCTGAACTTGACTTCCACCTGACGGGAAGTAGGGTAGCCGCGTGCACTAGTCAAGTGAGTAGTTAAAAACATGTTCTTACTTGATAACTTGGTAACATGGAACGTAAGTCCATACTCTTGCTCAAAACATAACTTCATGATGGAATGCAATGACATGCTTACTAACATAAATACACTTACCGTGGACATACATATAGAGCACAACTTAATTAAATAACATAATTAGATAAATTAAAGCGAAATACTAACTAGCCCCTCAAACCACGCACCTTATTAATTCAAGAAGTTACAACGTGAAGGTTGGGGCCCTTGACCTGGTTGATTTGCCTCTTGGTCCTATGGTGAAATTCGAAGTTAGATTGGTTGAGTTTTGGGTTCTTAGCGACGACTTTCTCGACTTGAAAATACTTTGCAAGATGTGCAAAGTATGGTATACTAATGTACCAATTAATCTAACATATTAGAATCATAATTCTTTACATATAATATTTAAGGTCTTAATCAATCTTAATCATTGGTAACTAATTGTGCTACAATAACTTACGTGGGTTAACTACCAGATTATACTAATCAATTTACCAAACTAGATAACACATTATTTACCCATTAGCTAATCCTATTAATTCATTCATCACGTGCTATTAACATTAATCATATTATTTGGGTAACGAAAACTGAGGAATTATTACTAATTATCTTGATTTCTACTTCAAGTTTAACTTGCAATATTATGAGATTTTAACGAATAAAACGACCATTTGACAAAATTTGAGGATCTATTCTGCAAACAAGCTTAACTATGTGGATTTACTTGCAATGAATTGAAATGCTCTGCAGTATCTTTAGCAACCGTCAGATCGGCAGTTACTAAAGCTCTAAGAGTTCGTCACTAAAAACCTGTAAAACCGTCGCTAAATTTCCAGAATTTGACAAGCTCGTATTACTCGCATAAACATGAATTTTAATGCGAGGAGTTGGGTTTTCTTACCTCGTATGCGTGCCTAGATCTAGATTTGAGTCGCTAGAGTCGTTGTTTCCTTGATTCAATCGTCGTTCTATCACCCGGAGATTTCCGTCCTCGCCGTCGCCATCAAGAATACGGTTCACAACCGTCGAGTTGGTTAGCTATTGATGGATTTGATTTTAGAACTGAGATGGTTTCGTGATCCTTACCTAATGGACGTGAGACGATGAACTAGGGTCGTGGGGAGCGGCGACGCCGTACGGGGAAAGGATCGGGCAACTTTTAACGTGGTTTCCGGCGTGCGTGTTGGCGACTTGAGTGGTGTCGTTGGTTGTAGTTTCCAGGTGTTCGTCTACTTGGATCAAGAGCAAGGAGTGGTATAATAGTTGTGGTGATTGGAGGGTCGGATCGGTGGTGGTTTGTGTGATGCGATGATGGACAAGGTTGATGGTGAGGGATGTACGAGATGAGAATTTTGAGGGAGCAGCAGTGATATGAATAGCCGAGAGATGCACTGGGAAGTAGGATGCTTTATGGATGAGAGCCTAAGTGACTTATGGAAGCAAGAGGGGGTTGATTTCAGGAGGGAGCACCGACACTGCAACTCCATTCCTTGTATTAATTTGCCAGCTCATTTTGGGTTGCATGAGTATGGGTGTTACATAATTCATGGACGTTTGTCAAAAAGAGAAAAAAAATTAGTTATTGTTCTTTTTAATTGTTTATGCGTACAATTACATTCGGCTTGTGCAGAAAAGAGATACCTTCTCCCGCTTTCAAATGGATAAATTTTTCATAGGTCAATATTAAAAACAAAATTAGTATCGTTTTCGCATTTCTTTTATGGTCGGTTTCTCTAAAGTAAACTCATACCTAAGTGAATTAATCTTATATAAGAATAATAAATTACTTTGAAATTGTAAAATTTAAAATGTCAATAGATTGTATGTTAGCATTAGTAGGGATGGCAACAAAACCCGAACCCACGGGTACCCACCCGACCCAACCCGGTCAACGCGGGTAAAATCCGTGTTGACGGGTTTTGGGCCGGGTTTGGGTTTAAACCCGTTCACTATTCAACGGGTTGGGTTGGGTTTGGGTTTAGGTAAATCCGGCCCGTGGGTACCCGCCCACCCATATAATTAATTTTTTAGGTATATTTAATATTCTAAACAACTAATCTTATTTATGTTTGTGGAGACATGTCTAATTTTTTCTTTTTAATTGTGTAGAATCAAGTTGATGTTATGGAGTGGAGAGTAAAGAAACTTAATTGAAAGGAAGAAACTTTCAATTAAACATGTTATTTATGGAAAATTTGTGATTTGCTTCAATTTTTTTGAGTTTTCTAGATTGGTGTTGAACAATTTGTATAGTTAATTTGTGATTTGCTTGAATTTTCTAGAATAGTGTTTTATATATGGATAATTTGTAATGAGAGATTGATATTTGACTTTAATTTTGATAAGAACTTGTAATTGTAAATTTTTTACGACAAAACCCGTGGGTACCCATGAACCCGCGGATACCCAACGGGTTGGGTTGGGTTTGAGTTTTTCAAACCCAGTGGGTTTTACCCCGGGTTTTTTTCAAAGATAAACCCATGGGTTTGGGTTTGGCAAAACCCGACCCAACCCGACCCATTACCATCCCTAAGCATTAGTGTATATTGTTTGACAGTTCCAATGCTTACAAAATATATAAGAAAACTAAAAAAGTATTTGTACCAATGGGCCGTCAGGAAGTTGTCGTCATGGGCCGAAGATGAAAACAAAGGATATTGTACTCGTATTGGTGGGGTGCGCCAGGCCCAAGCAATAGTGCAACGCTCGGGCGACACGCGAGAAGGCCCCTGAAGCAAGCTCCAGTAGTGGGCTTTCTCCCCCTATAAAAATTAATTTAATATCGTGTGGGCCATTGGCCCACGTATCAGATATTAAACTGATAAGAACAGATACTACACTTGATCTTAGCCAAAAGGCCGAGAAAGGTATGAGATTTTCAACGTCCATAGCTTGCTTCTTATTCCAATCCTTCTGCTTTTACTTGCTTAGTTAAGCGATGTGGTAGATAGGTGTCTTCTTCACAGTACAGTAGCCGCTTCACAGTAATATAAGTAGAGTGACAACAAGATGGTTTAGCTGGTGGTTTGAATGAAATTACATGCATGCTGTAACCATAACCAGCAGTGCATTGAAAATCATGCGAAATAAGCTTACTGATGCATTCAACTGCTTTTCCTAGGTGGGATTAGTAGAAGATTAGTACAGAGGTATGCAAAGAGACAATGGTGAGATGGGCTGTTCTTAGATGGAAAATGTAGCCACGTTGGCATCTAAATGGTGGGCAAGATCCACTAAATTGCCTTCAGAAACTTGTTTTTTTGCACTGTGATTATGGAGAAAACTAAAAGCAAACGTGACAGTGCCTTCTACTTGAAGGCTTCTTTATATACATTTCAGAAGCTTGAAGGTTGATCCAGCTGATAGATGTTGTTTTCTCAACTATCTGTAATGAAGATCCCAGAACCTGTTTCGCACTGTCATTTTTCTCCTCTATGCAAAATATCGAAAAGTCACTGAAATGAGCAGAGAGTGGTATGCGCTGTGATAGAAGATAGATCATAGATGGAGCAATAAACTAAAGTTGAGGAATTAATTTCCAGGAGAACATGTATACTTATGTATTGAGTATCAAAATTGTCTTTACAGCTGATTGATATACAAGTATGACTTTGATGTTATAATAATTACAGATTGTGGATATTAAGAATGGAGGCTCTTGTTTTGATCAGACGCCTAAAGAGGCTCTCAACTCCTTCCAGAAGATCTTGAATGCGTGGCTGCAAGCTCTTCAGGTGAACTTGAACCTCCTCAGTAGATTTGTTCATCTTCAAAGAGGCATCCACGTCTGCAAATTCATTCTCATTTACTGGAGACACCCTTTTCAACTTGGTAATCAATGACCAGCTGCTTGGCTTTGAGCTCGATTGACAAATGAATGTCAGCAAGCACTCCAAAACCTCGACAACAGCAGATTCAACTTCCTTTAGCATGGCGATCGTCTCGACGTTGTTGGATGAAGTGGATTTCTTGTTTTCCATACCCTTCAAGACCTTCTGGACGGCTTTGATCACAATCTTCCGGGATTTCAGATATTTTCTGGTTTCTCCTTCCAAACCACCTTGCTTTCTGCGAATAGCGGATTGAAGTTCAGCCACAGACTCTTTCATCTGGGACAAGGCATCTCTGGCCGTGTTGCACAAATCCAAGAGCCTGAGGGATCCGTCTAGTAGCTCGTTGAAGCATTTCTGGTCATTGATCAAGGCTTCTCGAGTTGTCGACAGCTGGAACAACTGGTCAACACAATCATACACAACGTGAAGGCTATTCAAGCTGTGGCCTATGGATGATGATGAAGTGGAGGCAGCTTGACATTGTCTCAACCTGCAAACCTTCTCATCGATCTCCGAAACTAAAGGGTGTGATCTTGCAGGCAAACTGTTGGAGCGAGCATGGAAAGAAGCTGCTGCCATTTTTCTATTTGTTTTTCTTGGTGAAGATGAGAAGAAAACGCGAAACGTCGGGATGAAACCGCAAAGCGAAACGACGAAACATAAGAAACGTAAAGTTTATCCTTTGACCGATCACCTTTGTTTTATTCAAAAAAAAGTTTGTTTTATTCAAAAAAAAAAGGATCACATTTGTTGGTTGTATAAATTGCAATTGCTGGGGGATGGAGCTCGGCGTGTTGGGTCGATCTCGGTCATCGACGCCGGCCATACCGTACGTAGCCGGCCAAGAAACGAAGAAGAAAGATGCCAAACTCGAAGCCCGAAAGCATCCTCGCCGCCGTAATTCCCATGGAGCTTATTATGACAGAGATCTTGTGGAAGATCACCGACGGCGCGTGCATAGCCCGGTGCCGCTGCGTCTGCAGATCGTGGCGCGATCTCCTCTCGGGGCCTTCTTTGATTCGGCGCCATAACTACAAGCCGCTATCCCCACCCGATTCTTCTTCTTCTTCTTCTTCCGATGATTACCGAGTTATGTTTATCGGCTACGACGATTTCTGTCAGGGTAGTTACAGCTTGTACTCTCCCGGCACATTGGAGCCCTTCCTCAATACCTCCATGGAGGAGCTGCGAACGAAGTTCGCGGATCCGGTTCGAGTTGAGAAAATACGTGTTGCAGGATGCTGTAATGGTCTATTTTGTCTATCAGCTATTTACGACTGTAGCACCCTAGTCGGTCTGATGCTCTGGAATCCGGCAACCTCCGAGACCAAGCTCCTCCCTCCTTCCCCTTCCCATGATCGTGATGGTAGGGATCTTAAACCTGTTGGGTTGGGTTTCGATTCAGAAACAAACGACTATAAAGTGTTTGTGCAGCAGATCAACTATGGCGATCAGGAAGATGTATGTTTTCTGCTGGAGGTTTACAGTTTAAGGAAGGATTCGTGGAGGGTATTAGGAGGCTCTTCCTGGGTACATAACTGGTGGGAAATTCCCCTGTGTCATAAGGGGAAAATGTACTGGCCGGTTGTGGATCCCAGGAACAACAGATCATTACTAGTTTATTCTTTTGGTATCAGCAGTGAAGCCTGGGAAAGAGTCGAAATGCCTTGTCCAGTAGTAGCTGCTGATGCTGAGCATGTTGGAGTTCCTGGATGTTGGTTCAGCGAGGAGGAATCCATGGTGGTTCATATCCCGATCTTCCCCGAGTATGTTAACACGCCCGTACGTTCGGAGATATGGATGCTCTTGAAATGTTGGGAGCCGGAGTCTTGGGTGAAGTTGATGTCATCACAGAACCAAACACCATCAGATTGTTCGGGAATTCGACATCCTATTTCTCGACAGAGTGTGAAGTTGGGAAGACGAGTTTGATCGTCTTTGATCTCGAAAAGGGAGAATCCCATGATCTCGAAGTCAAGCTAGAAGGATATTATGGAGCCATAACTTATAAACCTTCTCAAGTTTGTCTGAGCAAGTATTCCATGTAAATTCGAACAGTAACAACTATTAGGTATACCGCGTTCATTGTGATATTTGCTATGGCACACTCTGTCCAATTCCTTGCTAAACCAAATAAAATTATGTTGTTCTGTTTTAGATTCTTTAATTTGAATCATTGTTACGTTTTCGTTCTACCATATGTACATATTTATGAATGGAATCACCACTTACCATTATTGTTATAAGTTAAATAAAAAAGTGTGCTTATTGGCATCTATCTCATTGATTTGATTCCTTGTGTCTCCTCTGGCTCATAGATTAGGTTAATGTATGTGCTAAAAAAATCGTATTAAGCTGTGCATGCATTAACATGGTTGCTGTAGAAATGGAAGGCAAGATCCACCTAATTTGGGTTTCCCAACGTGGTTCCATTATTGTATTTGTACGTGTGTTGATCACTCATTATCTACAGAGATTAATCTGGTTGTGTCAGCCTTCCATGTGCTTAGGGTGTTCTTCATTTTACCTTCACCTATATGAACTTATCCCAGGAGCTGTTTTCACTGTCATGTTTCTCTTGTATGGAAAAGGTGATCAAAATGGACTGTAAGAAAGTGCAGGGTGGTAGATACTAGATAGAGCAATGAACTGAAAGAGACATAATCTGCTAGGAACTTGGGGACCATGTATATTTATGGACTTGAGTATCAAAATTTTCTATACAACTTGTACAAGTATTGTTTCGATGATGTTAACAATTACAGATTGTGGATATTGAGAATGGAGGCTCTTGTTTTGATCAAACGCCTAAAGAGGCTCTCTACTCCTTCTTCCAGATCTTGAATGCATGGATGCAGGTTCTTGAGATGTAGTTGAACCTCCTCACTGGATTTGTTCATCCTCAAGGCGGCATCGGCATCTGAGAATTCATTCTCAGTTGCTGCTACTGCTGCAACCCTTTTAAATAACGACCAACTGCTTGGCTTTGAGCTTGATTGAGAAATGAATGTCAACAAGCACTCCAAAACCAAAGCAACAACAGATTCAGCTTCCTTCAACATGGATACTGTCTCAACGTTGTTTGATGAAGTGGATTTCTTGCTATCCATACCCCTCAAGACCTTCTGAATTGCCTTGATCACAGTCTTCCTAGACTTCAGGTATCTTCTAGTTTCTCCTTCCAAACCACCTTGCCTTCTGCGAATGGCGGATTGAAGTTCAGCAACAGATTCTTTCATTTGGGACAAGACATCCTTGGCTGTGTTGCACAGATCCAAGAGGCTCAAAGATCCATCCAAGAGCTCATTGAAGCATTTCTGGTCATTGATCACGGCTTGCTGTGTTGTTGGCAGTTGGAACAACTGGTCAACGCAATCATAGACAACCTGAAGGCCATTCAGGTTGTGGCCGATGGATGATGACGATGTGGAAGCAGCTTGAGATTGTCTCAACCTGCAAACTTGCTCATCAATTTCTGAGACGAGAGGGTGTGATCTAGTAGGCAGACTGTTAGAGCGAGCATGGAAAGAAGCTGCTGCCATTTTTGTTTTCTGTTGGTGAATATGAGAGAAGGATTGAGAGTGATGGGGTGGAGTTGGTTTGCAATGCCTTCTGTGGCTGCTACTGCAAGTTTATATAGAAAGGTGAGAAGGAAGAAACAGGTGGAGGAAGGAACAACAGAGAGACAAGATGAATCAAATAATCATATTATCTCCATGTGCAACCAGAATTGATCCATATGATTTTGGATTCAGATCTAAAACAATCCCAACAGTGTGTCTCTGCAATGTCCCTTGCCCACCAATACCTCCAACTCATTGGCTATGCCACAATTGTTTGATTAAGGCAGTGTATGAGGGATGAAGGCAGGCAAAGATCCATACTTTTCGCTTACCCCCATTTGTAAATGTTCATTGCCAATCTCTCTTCTCTGTTAGCAGAAGCCTTTAGTTAATTATTTCAGCAGACACATTGTTTCCTTCCAAGTTCAGAGAGTTCTTTAATGTGCAGTGATTCATTCCTCTCTGCAATCGTGGGGGTTGATTAATGTAATCATGGTGGGCTGTAAACAATATTCTTGGGCCAAAAGTATTTTTTGGGCTTTCCGTTGGGCCTACTGGACATCAGGCCCAAGCTTTGCTGCTGCATTTACAGACCAACAGAAGCCGTTTGAGAAACAGCATTTCGCGGGAGTTCTTTCCTTTTCCCTTTACATCAGCTCCATTTCTAGGCTAGGGTTTCAGATTCTTTTCGGGCAAGGGTTGAACAAAGCTACAATCGGACCTCGGCACTTCATGTACTGCGCTGAGCATGAGAACCATACCACACTGAGCTAAATACAAACGGGAGCTGCTTTCTCACCCTCCGTGCTTCCATTGAAGTCCTGCATCGTTTCTTTTGCCGCTGCAGCTGCTCGGTCCTTCGTTCTAGTTTAAGCACCTCGTCAGTCTCCCTCCCCAGCCGCAAAGATGCCTCTCCACCAGTTCCATTTCAACGCCTCTATCTCTTCTTCTTCATCGCCTTTCCTCGCTCCTCCCTCTGCCTTCAACTCCTTCTCCTCCAGGTATCCCCGCTTTCTTCTCCTATAATGAAAGATGATGCTTCGTGTTCACTTTTTCCTTTTCTCTCGTGGTATTTTCAAGTCTTGTTTATCGCCGCAGGCACCAGAACTTTTCTCTTCCGCCGCGAGACTTGGGGATTTGCAGGTGTGTTGCGACTCCTCAGGAAGCGAAGACCCCAACTGGTGCTTCTATTCTCCCTGTTGAAAGCCCCCACCTTTTTCTCTCCTTTTGGCATTATGCAAATGGGATTTGGTGATGAAATTCTGGGTCTGTGTTTGTTTGTGCTGTTGTGTGAAGCTTACAAAACGAATGTTTCTCGCAATGCCAACATGGGGAAGCTTCAAGCTGGTTACTTGTTTCCCGAGGTATGTAAACGAGGCTCCCCTGAATACAGTTGTTCCATTTTTTCGACAATATCGAATAGAGTGTAGGATTTGAAGTGGTTTTAGAGAGTGCCTCATGTAGCCGATTGAAGATATATGCGGAAGTCCTTGTATGATCGCACTCATTTGAACTTTTGTCTAAATTGATTGATTGCATTCGTCTTCTAGATACAAGCATCTGTCAGCGCTTGGCGCACCAGTTAATTGTCTGATTACTTCTACTAGCCTGTCCTTGTTTAACTCACTTGCATCCTCCAACTGCAAATCATTTGCTGAAACTTGTGCACCAGCTTGATCCTTATTCTCATCATCCTATTGCCCTGTAGGCTTCTGAAGCACTTTTCCACATCAAAATCTGTGTGCTCTGTTCTTTTATTCATATTTGTTAAAGTTGAGTTAAATTAGTCTCATCTTGAGATATTGTGTGAAATGACTGCTGGCCAGGCCAAGAAAGATCTTGTCGTGCAGTGTATGGAGATGAATCTTCTTTTCTGTTTGCTGCATCATTGCTAGTTATAGACTTTGTTACTGAGGCATAACATCGTTTTCTCTTATTTTATTATATATTCTAAGATATTTGGACCGTGATGTAATCCATGACACTTCATTGTCTGACTCAAAACAGGTTGCTAGGAGAAGGAATGCACATAAGGAGAAGTACCCTGATGCTCAAGTGATAAGCCTTGGAATAGGAGACACCACTGAGCCCATTCCAGATGTGATAACATCTTCAATGTCGAAAGTACTGCCCCTCCTGTTAGACATGACTCTATTACTAGTATTAAGTCCGAGTGATCTTTGTTATATGATTCTTAACAGTAGTAGTACAGCTCTCTCTATTGCATTGAAGTTTAAATCAGTTAATTAATTTAGTTGTCTCTTCCGAATGTGTTGAAGGATATAGCTCATGTTGTAGTCAGCTGCTGAAAAAACCTTTTCATTTTAGATTGCCCATTTTTACTACGTGTGCATATATCTGATATTTTTTTTTTTCGTATATGATATTTGAAATGTTTTGAAATGTCTAGTAATTATTGTCTAAATTACATTTTTTCAGAAATGCCAAGCATTGTCTACGCTTGAAGGTTACAGCGGCTATGGGGCTGAGCAAGGTGAAAAGGTATGTTACTCTTTGGAACCAGTTCTCTCATTCTGTAAATTTGCAGAAATTTGTCAGCCTTGATCCACGTTTATGTTTTGCTTTCCTTGGCGTTCCTTAAAAAGTCAACTGTTGTCTCTTTAAGATCTTGGAGTTTTCTATACCTAACAAGAAGGCCAATTGGTACTCTACATGTCACAATTTTGTTAACTTCTGATAATATAGTTGTGAATTGTAATTGCAAGTGCTATCTGTCTATCTCCTGTTGATAATGTTGTCTTTTGACCTTAAACTCCATTTCCGAAGCTACTATACCCTTGGAACTGGCTTAATGTTAACTAAAATGAGAAAAGGCTCACCTTTTCATTTTATATTTTTTTGAGGTTTTTGGTTATCGACCAGTTAACCTGCATGTTACTCTATGTAGTCATTGAGAGCTGCAATTCGGTCTACTTTCTATGCTGATCTTGGTATCGATGATGATGATATATTTGTGTCTGATGGTGCCAAATGTGACATATCACGCCTTCAGGTTTGTTGATGAACACTTCACTGTTTTGCTTATCGTTTTGTGTGGCTTCTTTCCATTTTCTCATTTATATTCATGCCTATGTAAAATTTTCTCTTGCCTCCATCATTTGATAGGTTGTTTTTGGCTCTAATGTCACAATGGCAGTGCAAGATCCTTCATATCCGGTAACTTCTTTTGTTTCTTTTTGTGAAACTTTAAGTTTTTGGGGAATATCAGGAATCTTTCACTTCACTTTGAACTTGCTATAACATAAATCGAACCCACTTGATATGTAATATAATGTCAAGAAGGCCCTGTAATACACTAAGACTGTTGTAGCCTTTCTCTAACTTCTTAGTTTCCACGCTTTGCAGGCTTATGTTGACTCCAGTGTCATAATGGGTCAGACTGGGCAGTTCCAAACGGATGTCGAGAAGTATGCCAACATTGAATACATGAATTGCACTCCGGAGAATGGTTTCTTTCCTGATTTATCCAAGTCCCCTCGAACAGACATAATATTTTTTTGTTCCCCTAACAACCCCACTGGAGCTGCTGCAACAAGGGAGCAACTGACCCGCTTAGTACAGTTTGCCAAGGACAATGGATCCATTATTGTCTATGATTCGGCATATGCATTGTATATGTCTGATGACAATCCTAGGTCCATTTTTGAAATTCCTGGGGCGAGAGAGGTAAAGGTTCAGTTGATACTTTGTCTTGTTTCGATTGCTGTTTTTTTGGGCAGGCTAACTACCTATGTTAATTTTCACATCTTTCCCTTCCTGTGTATGTACCTTGATTTCTTGGGCCTTTAGGCTGACGCTTTTGACGGTTTCCCCTTGGTTTCTTATGGCCTTGGTGTTATGATAGCTCATACTCCATGTTTCTGGGTGATCTCAGGTAGCAATTGAGACTTCATCTTTCAGCA
The DNA here is from genome assembly GCA_946122785.1 of Linum tenue. Lineage (NCBI taxonomy): Eukaryota > Viridiplantae > Streptophyta > Magnoliopsida > Malpighiales > Linaceae > Linum > Linum tenue. The sequence goes on from CAMGYJ010000008.1 coordinate 92,048,154, forward strand.
AGTATGCTGGGTTCACTGGAGTTCGGCTAGGTTGGACTGTGGTTCCAAAGGAGCTTCTTTTCTCTGATGGGTTCCCTGTGGCCAGGGACTTCAACCGAGTTGTCTGCACTTGCTTCAACGGTGCTTCCACTGTCGCTCAGGCGGGTGGCCTGGCTTGCCTGTCACCAGAAGGCCTCAAGGTTCCCCTCTTCTTATTCTTGTGTTCTTCAGTTCCTTATTGTATTCTTCAAGTTTGTCTTGCGAATGCATACTCCACAGATAAATAGCTGTACTCTGTCTATCTCACAGGCAATGCACGAAGTAATTGGATTCTACAAAGGAAACACAGAGATTATAATGGATACCTTTAACTCACTCGGGTTCAAAGTCTATGGCGGTAGGAATGCTCCATACGTGTGGGTACACTTCCCTGGCCGGAGCTCATGGGATGTGTTTGCCGAGATTCTGGAGAAGACCCATGTAGTAACCACACCTGGTAGTGGTTTTGGCCCTGGTGGTGAAGGTTTTGTCAGAGTGAGTGCCTTTGGTCACAGAGGGAATGTTTTGGAAGCCTGCAAGAGGTTCAGGCAGCTTTACAAGTGAGAGATTACAGATTATCTTGTTTGGGTTATACATGCCCCTAATCAGTGAGATGATAAATCATAAAAGACATCTGCTTCAGTTTTTTATTTTGATTTTCCTGTGTACTGGGTGTTGGTATTGGAGAATAATTGAAGAGATCAAAGTTGAAGTGGAAAAATAATCTGTCGGAGTTCAAATGCAATTTTCTGCCATCTCTGTTTTAGACGATTGTATTCTTCCAGGTAAAGAATTAGAATTTCTATCAAGTTCTGTCTGGTGTCTATAAACTATAAAGTCTCAAGTATAAACCCATCACTATACCAAGTGGTGTTAGTCTTTGTTCTACAGGCAAATTTAGCAACCTCTACGTAAACTATATGCTCATTCATTGGTGCTCTTGTTTTAAAGAGACGCCTAAAGTGGCAGCCAACTCCTTCCTCAAGGCCTTGAATACATGGCTGCAAAATTTCAGATGAACTTGCACCTCTTCTCCAGATTTGTTTGTTTTCAAAGAGGCGTCCACTTCTGTGGATTCATTCTCTTCACTTGCTGCTGCAACCCTCGTCGGCTTCGAAACAAATGACCAGCTGCTTGGAAGTTGAAGAGAAGAGCTGAGAGAAATTATTTGCAATGGCTTCCTTGGCATCCAGAGTTAGTTTATATAGATGGGTTTCTATGGACTGCTGCAGAAGTTTACAGCCGTTGTCTCTTGTGAGCAAACAGCCAAACACTTGATGGCTTCCTAATGGTGTCAAAAATGCTTTTACTCATGGCCTCGTCAGCCACATAGTTCAAACAAGGCCTCGAAAGCCAAATGTATGTCTCCTATTATCACAGTCGAGAGCAACTTAATAATGAAGTTTATACAGATATTCTTCTTATGTTTCCTCTACCCCTTGTTCTTCATCCTGGCTCATGCTGGTGCATGCAGCAGAAAAATACCGTTATAAAAGGTTGACGTGCATCTCCTCTCCGACTATTGCGAAAATATCATCTATCCTGAGATTTTTGGAAACAAAAAGCAAGTTAGTGACCCAATGTGTAGTCTGAACAAACTCGAAAGTGTTGTTCTGTTCAATGATCTTAGACGCTAGGAGGGAAGTTACACCAGGTTCAAGTCAATAGCACCAAAAGTAACAAAAGTTTTTTTTTACCTGTTGCAATCCATATTCACCTCGCAGAGCCATGTTGTCAGATAGACCTTCACACAGACAAACGAACCAACTTTTTTGGTGATCATTTGCTACAATGGAGCTTTCAACACACATGAATCTTTTTAAGTGACTAACTTTACCTGCAAAGTCTCCAAGTTGTTTGGTTGACCCTCATATTGTATTTTGGAATTGGTGAAGGTGGATTTCAACTCTATCAATCTCGGTCGAATTGGTTGTTGATCAGTTTCATCGGAGGGGTACAGGTTGCATAACCTTAGTTGTTCAAATTCTCCGGGGTAAAGCTCATTCGACCAGCACCATACTTCCTCGCCTTTGGGAGCTTCGCTACTGACACTACTAAGTAGCTCTACAACAATCAGGCGCTGTTGATGCAAAAACGCAACCAATGCATAAAACGAAAGGAGACGACCATTTAAGCAGAGAGTCCAGTAGACAGTACAACAGAGGCGGAAGTAGATTTTACCTTGATCATCAGTTCAGATATGAACATCTGAACAAGCTCATCTGCCAACTGCTCTGCCAACCACACCATTTAAGCAGCAGCAGGTCACAAAAACTCGATTCGAATACACAATTCGACATAACCATGAAGGGGATGGATAAAAATGGTTACATACCGAAAAATGAGACTGACCAAAACAAGAACACTGGGATCTCACCACCATCTCCCCTGTCATCGTTATCCATGGAGCTGTTGGTGGAAAATTGTACTATTGAACTACTACTATTTGCTGTATTCGAATAGCATCTCAAGGATTTACTGATCGCTACCATTTGAGCTGTTATTCCCAGCTGCCAGAGACAGACGGATCACGCAAAACGAATTCGAACCTAAGTGAAAAAGAAAAGGCAGAAGGGAATAGATATCCGCAAGTTACCAGAATTTTGTAGGACGACAAAAGTTTGGTTCGATGAAGCTCCTGATAAAGAGAATGTCAAAATCAAAGCCAGGGCAGTGTTTATGGAGCTAAGTAAAGGGAAAATATCAACCCATACCACCAACCTGCTGTTTAGACAGCTTGGAAGAGGCTTTCTCTCGAATAGCTGGCATGTCACTGACAACTCCGAGCTCCATCGATGGCATGTATCTGAAACCAAACCCAAAATTCAATCTTTGGGTTCTCCAAAACAACCCCAGATTAAGCGAAAAGCACTTGCTTTTAGCTCGATTCATGAAAACCCAATCAGGGAAAGGAACGTCGGAATAAGAAAGCTGGGAAAGGGAAGGGAAAGAAACATACTTTCGAGAGAGATGTGCGTTGACAAGTGAGGTGGCGTGCGATCTCCCGGCGGAGGAAGACGTCACCCATTCTGAGCGGCAGGAAGCCAGCTTCGACCATTGGTTCCTCAGGTTCCGTTGCGCCGCTGGTCTCCAAAGGCGCGAAATCGACGGCGGCGGCGAGCTGGAGACGGTAGGGTTTCGCCCTTGAGAGGAGGAAGACGATGAATTGCGTTGCGGCGTTTCCATCGTAGACTTGACGCAGCGGCAGCTGGCGCCAGGAAGGAAGAGCGACGGTCGGTTGGGGGTGACGGCGGGAACTATCAGTTTGGTTAGAACTTCAAACCCTAAGATTTTAAAAGGAGGCAAAAGCGGATTGACGTCACGTTTGGACAAATTACAAAGTGCCCCCCAAAGATTATAAAATGACCGCTTATTTGCAACTCTTGTATGCCTGCCTTGCTGCAACTGAAGGAACTTTAGCTTCTGGTTTGCTATCATTGCTTACCTCACAAGAAATCGCAGAGCCAAGAACAAGTTGAAATGGTGAACAAGTTAAATCACAGTGGGAGTAGATCATTGTTCTGGTGTAAATGATATCACAGTTCCTTGAATGACAAACAACCTAAATCAGGTGATCATTGCAAATTGGTATGATTGTTATCATGAAGACATCAACCACCTTTTCACTTGCATCCCAAGGAACTGCAACCTTTCAACCTCCACCAACACCCTCTCTCTCTCTCTCTCTCTCTCTCTCTCTCTCTCTCTCTCTCTCTCTCTCTCTCTCTCCTCCCCCCTTTGCCATTCTCCTCTAATCTAAAGAGTCATGGCAACTACTCTTCTTGGAACAACTCAAAATCCAACAACATGGCTAATAATCCAGCACCTGGAGCTTCCTCCTCCTCTTCCAAGCTGCAACAGCAGCTTCTTACTTGCTCACTCTGCTTCCTCTTGATGGTCAACCTCTCCCACAAAATCGTGCAGTCTGCTGAGGCTGCCCCTGATAAAGATGGATGGACGGCAAGCCGAGGCAACAGCAGCACGAAATCATCAGAGCTTTGCAGCAGCAGCAGCAGCAGCATTGACACCGCGACATTTCTGCCCCCGCCATACTCCAACATCACCATGGCCTGTACCCCTCTCTGGAACAACTTCGTCCTCAGGGTAATGATTTAAGTCTTCAATTATTTAACCAGAATTACAAACAAAATAGTTCCAACCTGGAATTTCAATTTACAAGCTTGGGCAATGGCAATGGCAGTACCACAAGGGAGAAGACAATGTGATGACATTTGTGCTATCTGTGGTTTACACGAGCGGATGGGTGGGGATGGGATTCTCCAAGAACGGGCTGATGGTGGGATCCAGCGCGGTGGTTGGGTGGGTGACCAAGAAAGGAACTCCAATGGTGAAGCAATACTACCTCCAAGGGTCCAAACAGTCACAGGTAGTGGCAGATGCAGGGGAACTTGACCTCAACCACATTCCCCCGGCGGCCGTCCTCCACCCCCCGCACATTTACTTGGCGTTTCAGGCCAAGTTCGACAGGCCTCTTCTCAAGCAGCCCATCATTCTGGCTTTTGGGACCAAATACCCCGGTCACCACCACTATCGCTTGTCACACCACGACGACAAGACCACCATTTTGTTCGACTTCTCTGCAGGCCCAGAATCAGCAGTGGTGATTGATGCTGGGGAAATGAAGAGAAACCATGGGGTATTGGCGACATTAGGGTGGGGTGTTCTGTTACCTGCTGGAGCCATTGTTGCCAGATACCTGAGGGAGAAAGATCCATTGTGGTTCTATCTCCATTCCATCATCCAGTTCCTTGGGTTTCTCTTGGGGCTTGCTGCTGTAGTCCTGGGACAGAAGCTATACATGGAGACCAATAACGCCCAACTACTGCCACACAGAGGGATAGGAATCTTCATTCTCACCCTCGCCATTCTTCAGGTAAAACCAAAAGATGAAAACTTTATTCTGATGAATGATGTTTTGATAGATTCTGAGTGGTTGGTTTGTGGGTCTGCAGATACTGGCGTTTTTCTTGAGACCAAACAAGGAGTCCAAGATCAGGAGGTACTGGAACTGGTACCATGCCTGGATAGGGAGAGCTGCTCTTTTCTTTGCAGCGGTCAACGTTGTGCTGGGGATCCATATGGGACATGCTGGGACTGCTTGGAAGGTTATGTATGCCTTGATTCTAACAACCATCCTGGTCACAGTCATAACTCTTGAAGCATTGCAACGATTGAGGTGGAGACCGGAGAAGAACACTGATGACATCAACAACCATCATCCTCATGCATCCAACTTACAGATGAACTCCAATGCAATAATGTAATTTGTATGATACCATCTCTAGTACATTGTAAAATTTGCATAGATTAGCATGATTGTTGTACCAATGGAAGGCAAGATCCACCTAATATGGTTTCTCAAGGTGTTCATTATTGCCTTTGGAGGTGTGATGATTACTCATTTCTGCAATAATGCATCTGGTTTGGTCAGTCTTCCATGTGATTATGATTCTTTTCAACTTTGATCAGATCTTATTTACCTTACCAATCTGATATGATCCCAGAAGCTGCTTTCAATGTTATTTCACCCCCTACAAGCAGAGATGGTAATTTAAAATGGACAGAAATGCAGGTTGGTAGATAGAGCAATGAATCGAACGAGACATGAATTTCCAGAAACTTAGGGACCATGTATATATATAGATTTGAGTGTCAAAATTTTCTATACAACTTGTACAAGTATTTTTCCGAGGATGTAACTACAGATTGTGAATATTGAGAATTGAGGCTCTTGTTTTGATCAAACGCCTGAAGAGGCATTCAACTCCCTCCACGAGCTCTCCAATGCATGTCTGCAGATTCTTAAGGTGAAGTTGGATCTGCTCGCTGCATTTGTTAGCCTTCAAAGAGGCATCGACATTGGCAAATTCATTCTCGCTAGAAGCTGCTGCAACCCTTTTCAGCTTGGAAACAAATGACCAGCTGCTTGCCTTTGAGGTTGATTGAGAAATGAATGACAGCAAGCACTCCAAAACCTCAACAATAGCAGATTCCGCTTCCTTCAATGTGGAGATCGTCTCAACGTTGTTTGATGAGGTGGACTTCTTGCTATCCATGCCCTTCAAGACCTTTTGGATGGCTTTCATCACAGTCTTCCTAGATTTCAAGTATCTACTGGTTTCACCTTCAAAACCTTCTTGCCTTCTACGAATGGCAGATTGAAGCTCAGCAACAGACTCTCTCATTTGAGACAAGGCATCTTTGGCAGTATTGCACAAGTCCAAAAGCCTCAAAGATCCGTCCAACAACTCATTGAAGCACTTCTGGTCATTGATCAAGGCTTGTTGGGTTGTTGGCAGTTGGAACAACTGGTCAACACAATCACACACAACCTGAAGGCTGTCAAGGTTGTGGCCTATGGATGATGACGATGTGGAAGCAGCTTGATATTGTCTCAACCTGCAAACCTGCTCATCGATTTCTGAGACTAGAGGGTGTGATTGTGTAGGCAAACTGTTGGAGCGAGCATGGAAAGAAATAGCTGCCATTTTTGGTAATCTTGGTGAATATGAGAGAAGGATTGAAAGACAGAGAGAGATATGACTGGAGATGATTTGCAATGCCTTCTTTGGCACCTATTGCAAGTTTATATAGAAGATGAGAGAAAAGAGGAAACGACAGAGAGACAAGAGGAATAGGAGCATCTTGTTTCTCCCATGTGCAAACACAATTCAATCCACCTCATTATCAGCATTGTGTCTACGAAATGTCCCTTCCCTACCAAGTAATCCAACTCATTGGCCTCCATCATCGAGGTAGGCAAGATCCATGCATCCTGCTTCTCCTGCAGCGTCATTCAATAGTAAAGATTATCATATCTCTAGTGCCTTGAAAACAAAGTCAAACAGCTCACTCGTGCATGGTGCATCAACTTCTACGGGGGAGACAGACGTTGAAAACGGACTCTGTACCATGAGAGTTGGAGAGTAGTGGTAGGCAAGAGACAATGCACTGACATCGCTGACATGGTTGGCTGGCTGGTTTCCAAATCAAAATCACATTTCCATCTCTAGTAGGTGAGATATGCAAGACAATGAGATTCCTTGTGTCCCCTCTTGCATCCAACCATATATAGTCAATGAGATGGCAACCAAAGTCTGCAACTTTCCTTCGACTTCACCACAAGAATGATGATTTCCAACCCCAGATGAAGGAAAAGTGTTCATCATCTGCAATCAGTTTTAAGGCGATGAAAGAAGGGTGCTCATGAGCTCAAGTCTTGCAATTGAGGTTAGGAAAAGTATTTAGCTCCAATGGAAGGCAGTAAACAAGGGCTGCTCTACTCATTGCTGTGAGAATTCATAGCTGGTTAGTTTCTAAGCTGGAAAAAGAGCCACAAACAAAGTGGGAAGTAATCACAGATGAACATTCAAGAGCAGAAGGAGAAGATACTTACAGCATTTTGCGAATTGCATCAGAAGACAACAGTTGAAGCAAGCCAGGTAAATACCGTACCTGTGAAAGGATCCGCAAAATAGTTTCTTTCGAAGGGTATCGACTTGTGCATTGCATTCGATATTTGTCTGCAATCCCTCTCCCGCAGTAGGAAACACGAAACGTCGGGAAGAACCACAAAAGGAAACGATGAAACATATTGTTTATCCTCTTACAGCCACATACCAACAGGCTCTGCCTTTCTCCTTTTTCCATTTAGGAACAGGGGAAGTATAAGTATTTCAATCCCATCTCGTCATCTTTACCGACCACCTTGGTTGTATATATACAACTAGTGCTATATTGGAAGACATTTTTGCTGCCAGGCTTTAGAGACAAATAAAAGAGAGCTTCTTTTTCATTAGATCAAATGGTAGATTCTTTTCTGCAAATAGTTCATGCACCAGTATTACATTTACAGTATACATATCTAGGTATAATCAAACCGGAGTTGAAAAGGTAACAAACAGAAGAGGGAAAAAGATGACAACTTTACAAATAGCTTCCAGCAAAACTCAATTCGGCATGCACGTACTTCACCGGTTCACAGAGTGAAAGGATTGGAGGGCGTGTAAACAGTTGGAACCTTAGACATGGTTATGTTTCCTGCTAGTACATTAGGTGCTACGGTATCTTCAATGGTGACTGGGTTCAGCTGCACCACTCTCTCCGGTATAACCTTCTGGCCGTCAACTTTGGCCAGCACCTCGAAATGCATCCTTACTGACTCTGGCTTGGTCCTCCAGTCTGCAAACCCCTCTAGAACAATTCCATCTCCTTCTTTCAGTTTCTTCTCTACACCAAAACCTATCTTCACATATGTCTGTGCCGAAACATCAGCCTTCAACAGCTTGAAGGAACCCTTCTCATTAGCCTTGGCACCCAGCACAGAGGCGAGCAGTTTCTCAAAGCCAACTAAATTAGCGTGGGAACCATTCAATGAAGCGAGAGGCCACATTGTTGAGAAATGTTTGGGAGTCAAAACAGTGGTAGCAGCTTCTTCAAGATCATCTGTAGATAGAGCATTGTACCTCATGGGAGACGATAACTCCACTAGGCCTGGGCCGAGCCGCTTGAGCTTGAGCTTGAGCTTGTTACTAGATGATGGTGTAGTGGAGGTTGGGGATTCCAAGTTGGTGGGACCTACAATGCGCAGAGAAATGAGAGGAGCACCCTCAGCTCGGGATGTCTGCCGTAGCTGTTCTGCAAGAGAAAGAAGACCCGCAGCAAAACCATTCTCAGTCCTGTTGAGGGGCAGTGGTAGATCAATCGGGTGGCGTAAGCTAACTGATCTTGCACCCTTCACTGTGACAACAGCACCATCTGCTAACATTACTTTCTTCAACACTCCAGCATCCACATCATGCTGGAAAAAACAACACACACAGAGACCATTCAGGCACCCAAGGCAAACTCCCGGAACACAAAATTTGAATCCCAAGACCTAATCTTTCTCATTCCATGTTAAGTTTCGAAATCAATAAACCTTTTTCCCTCTATTCTGAAAGATCCAGGGAACCTTACCGGTAAAGAGAGGCGCATGTCCTTGGCATCCTGAATCCAAATCTCCATAGGACCAGCAAGCTGGAACGGGGCCAATACCGGCAAAGGGTTCCCATTTCTTTTCTCTGCCACGGCATTCTCATCCTCCTCCATCCTAAACATAGGCAAGTCGACGTATTCCCACCGATTCACATCTTCCAACAGCTTGAACGGGATCGCTTGGCTGTCAATCTCGACGTCGAATTCGTAAGCCACGGAGTGCCCCACAAGCGCATCCTTCAAATCGAACCCCGAGATCTTGAAATCGTCGGCGTGTAACCCTAACCCTTTCACCACCGCATCTTTCAAATCCTATTACGTAATGCATCGTCAATAACTTCATTACATTTATCCGATGTTATACCAAAATTCGCAGAAATTTAAACAGAAAGAAAATAAATGGAGAAGAATCGGACATACGGAGATGGGTTTCGGATACTGAGGGCGATGGAATTCCGGAGAAGAGGAAGCGGCGGACAAGAGCGACAGAAGAATCGTGAGTAGAGCGAGGACAGGCAGAACCTTCCGAGCCATAATCGCGGAAACGGGAAAGAACGGCAGAGCGGCAGACCAGCGCCGTCGTCGGCGAGAGAGAAGCAACCAGCTACGAGAGAGATCAAGGAGGAGTTTGTTTCTCTTTTTTTCAAGGTTAAAATTATCTTTCTCCCTGTTGTTCGCTAGGGAAATAGGGGTGCGAGCGAGGAAGAGATCAATTAAACGTGCGGCATATGCGGGAGGGAAGTTTCTGGATTGGCGGAGGAGTACCGTGGGAGGATGACGTGTCTCCAATGAACCAATGGGCGGGCAGATAATGATGTGGAACAAGCTTTGATTGGCTTGATTTGTTGTCGCCGAGGACTTTTAAAAAGAGGTTTTGATATTCTTGGTAATTAAAGCTAGCTTCCGGGCTTCGAGCCCGGCCCATTAGCCGATTGTGAGCTAAGGCCTAAGAGTAGCTTTTAGTTGGACTTTTAAAAGACTGTTTGATATTCTTGGTATCTAAAGCTAGCTTCGAGCCCGGCCCACTGGATGATTGTGAAGTAAAGAGTAGCTTTTAGTTGGACTTTTAAAACTTGATTCCTTTTTGTCTCCACCCTCTGACATATAGGTTTTAGATTACTGTATATGATTAAAGATTCATACCAAGCTGCATAGATTAGCATGATTGTTGTACCAGTGGATTAGTGGAAGGCAAGATCCACCTAATGAGGTTTCTCAACGTGTTCATTATTGTCTTTGGACGTGTGATGATTACTCATTTCTGCAATAATTAATCTGGTTTGGTCAGTCTTTCATGTGATTATGATCCCAGAAGCTTATTTACCTTGCCAAGAGAGTGCAGGTTGGTGGATAGAGCAATGAATCGAAAGAGACATGAATTTCTAGGAACTTGGGGACCATGTATATTTATAGATTTGAGTGTCAAAATTTTCTATACAACTTGTACAAGTATTGTTTCGAGGATGTAACTACAGATTGTGGATATTGAGAATTGAGGCTCTTGTTTTGATCAAACGCCTGAAGAGGCACTCAACTCCTTCCTCGAGATCTTGAATGCATGGCTGCAGATTCTTCAGATGAAGTTGGATCTCCTCACTAGATCTGGTTGTCTTCAATGAGGCATCCACATCGGTAAATTCATTATCACTGGAAGCTGCTGAAACCCTTCTCAGCTTGGAAACAAATGACCAGCTGGTTGGCTTTGAGCTTGATTGAGAAATGAATGACAGCAAGCACTCCAAAACATCAGCAGCAACAGATTCAACTTCCTTCAATGTGGAGATTGGCTCAACGTTGTTTGATGAAGAAGACTTCTTGCTATCCATACCCTTCAAGACCTTTTGGATGGCTTTCATCACAGTCTTCCTAGATTTCAAGTATCTTCTGGTTTCACCTTCAAAACCTCCTTGCCTTCTACGAATGGCAGATTGAAGTTCAGCAACAGACTCTTTCATCTCAGACAAGGCATCTTTGGCGGTATTGCACAAGTCCAAAAGCCTCAAAGATCCATCCAACAACTCATTGAAGCACTTCTGGTCATTGATCAAGGCTTGTTGGGTTGTTGGCAGTTGGAACAACTGGTCAACACAATCATACACAACCTGAAGGCTATCAAGGTTGTGGCCTATGGATGATGACGATGTTGAAGCAGCTTGAGATTGTCTCAACCTGCAAACCTGCTCATCGATATCTGAGACTAGAGGGTGTGATTGTGTAGGCAAACTGTTGGAGCGAGCATGGAAAGAAATAGCTGCCATTTTTTGTTATCTTGGTGAATATGAGAGAAGGAATGGAAGACTTGAGAGAGATGTGGCTGGAGATGATTTGCAATGCCTTCTTTGGCACCTATTGCAAGTTTATATAGAAGATGAGGAAAAGAGGCAGGTGGAGGAAGGACAACAGATAGACAAGAGGAATCAAAGCATCATTTTTCTTCCATGTGCAAACACAAATCCATCCACCACATCATCAGCATTGTGTCTGTGAAATGTCCCTTGCCTACCAAGTAATCCAACTCATTAGCCTCCATCATCATGGTAGGCAAGATCCATGCATCCTGCTGCTCCTGCAGCATCATTGAATAATTGAGAGTCATATTCCTAGTGCCTTGAAAATGATGCCAAACAGCTCACTCGTGCATCACCTTCTGCAGGTGACAGACGTTGAAATCTGACTATAAGTCTATAACCATGAGAGTTGGAGAGTGGTGGAAGGCAATGAGACAATGCACAGACATTGCTGAGATGGTTTGGTTGGTTGTTCAGTTCCAAATCACGCCCACATTTCCATCTCATCCATTCATTCGTTGATTTATGTAGATGAGAAGGCAATGAGATTCCTTGTGTCTCCTCTTCCATCTAACCATATATAGTCAATGAGATGCCAACCACCAAAGTCTGCAACTTTCTCTTCGAACTTTCGTTTCTTTTATCCCCCCAGATGAAGGAAATGCTAACGTTCATGATCTGCAATCAGTTTTCTGGACATCGAAGGAACGGAGTTCATAACGAACTTAAGCCTGACGATTGAAACAGGACAGTCCCAATTGCTGTGAGAAACGCCAAATGCGACAAGACGGACAAACGAAACGGAGAAACGCGATACGTTTCGTTACCTGCGATATATTTGGCTTGCGGTGGGGATAAGTGGCTGTAGCGTACTTAAGTTTTCCCGGTGGGGTTGGATTTTGTCCAGAAAATGGCCAGAGAACGCAACACTTCTTCTTCTTTTTTGATTTGCCGAAGAAATGGCGTTATCTGGCGTGGCAGCGGCGAGCTTCCCATTTAGGATACAACAGGTAGGTAACTCAATTCTTCCTTCCACCATGAAGTTAGTTGGCTATCGTTAATTTTATCGAGCATCTGACGCTGGAAGTCTGCCACCAACTTGTTCTGATGAAGGAGCTTGACAATCTCCAACGAATACCCAGTCTCAGTCTCGGGCATCCCAAATGGGTTTCCCGCCACCGCCGCTGGTGCGCAGCAAGTCCCCAAGATAGGAATTCTTCTTCAGTTGGAACTGCTGAAACCCCGTTTCCTGCTGATTATGGGGAGCTTCTTGATCAAGTGAGTGGGTCTGCCTTGGATTAATGGAAAGTTGGGTATTGGGTTGCTTGTGTTTTGACTTTTGAGGAAAGAATTCAACATTCTACTATTATGAACAGGCCAAAACTGCAGCAGAACAGGCTCTGAGTGATGGGATAAAGCTCATGGTTAGTTTATGGGATTTTCATGTGCTGTTGGGGAAACTGATTATGGATGGAGGGACTCTTGTGATTGTTTGATCTCTAACTGATGGAAAGATTGCTGCTTTAAAAAAATACACAGGAGATTGAATTCCCAACAGCTGGGCTTGAGTCTGTACCAGGTGATGGTGAAGGGGGGATAGAAATGACTGACAGCATGCTCTTGATTCGTCAGTTTTGCGACCGGTTGGTTAGTCCTCAGAAAGCTTCAAGAACCAGAATTGTGGGTCTAGTCTGCCTCTCTTTGCTTTGATCGTTGCAGCAACATATATCCCTTTTCCTTCTTATAAGGGATGCATGCATGACTCCATTCGAATGATATGTGCATTTAAGCTTGTTAGCTATTCAGACTTGTTTACAAGTCCTTCCATTTATTTATGATCCAGTTCTTCCCAGAGGCAAATGAGGTTACGTTTGCTAGGGAGACTGCATTTGGAGGGTCATCCCTGAGGCTGGACTACTTGACGAAGCCATCGTTTTTCGAGGATTTTGGCTTTACTGAGAAGATCAGAATGTCAGACCGTGTAAAGCCAGAGGACGAATTGTTCCTAGTCGGCTATCCATACTTCAATGTGAATGGTAGTAGTTGTTCAATCCTGTCTCCATGTCTTTGAAGAGAAGTTGATTGATACTAAGTTCGTCACACTCCTATTACACTTGTTTTCTGTTTCAGAAATGCTTGTGGTGGAGGAGCTTTACAAGGAAGCTGTTGCAGACACAAACCGTCAATTGATTATATTCAACGGAGAGCTTGACCGAATAAGATCTGGATGTATCCTTTTTCAAGAATATCAGCAGTTTCTTTGGAGACCTTGTCCATAAACAACAGTAACATGATATTGATCATTCTGCTTCACTCAAATGTTGTGTCCTTGAACGAGCTGTAGACTATCCACCCTTCTTCTACCCCAAGCTGGCCTCGCTGTCCAAAACGTTCTTCCCATTGATGGAGACGGTATACTACATTCATAATTTCAAAGGACGCAATGGGGGTGTTCTTTTCAGGTTTGCTGCAACTCCATCAGTGAATGCGTTCCACTCGTGGCTTAACATATATAGACGATTTCTTTTGCCATCTTCCGTGCTGGTTTTTTCATTATCAATCGGAATGTATACTGTGCTGCAGGTGTTATCCAGGCCCGTGGAAGGTCCTTCGAAAAGCGAGGAATTCTTCTTATGTTTGCCTGCATCAACAGCAAACCATGCCGTCCCTCAAGGAAGTTGCTCTGGACATTCTTCCTGCAGCCTGAGAAACTCAAATGGTTATAGTTCATTCACTCTGCTTCTGGTTCATGGGATCTGCAAATTAATGTTTGGGTAAAAAACATTTAGAAAGTTGTACATCTTTCCTTTTTGACAAATGATGCATTGTTGGTTTTACCAACTCAATGAGATTCTTTCTGTACATATTCCCTTCGCATTCATAAGATTCCATGCATTCTGCTGCTTTACCATTTAACCATAACCAAACTTTAACTCAGTAAATCAAAACAAAATGGGCTCAAGCAGTAACAGAAAATTGGACTAAGATTGGTGGGGTGCGCCAGGCCCAAGCAATAGTGCAACGCTCGGGCGACACGCGAGAAGGCCCCTGAAGCAAGCTCCAGTAGTGGGCTTTCTCCCCCTATAAAAATTAATTTAATATCGTGTGGGCCATTGGCCCACGTATCAGATATTAAACTGATAAGAACAGATACTACACTTGATCTTAGCCAAAAGGCCGAGAAAGGTATGAATTGAACAGTATCCAGAGTTTGCTTCTTATTCCACGCCCTTCGCTTCCTCAAGTTGGTTTAACGATGTGGTAAAAGATTGGCTTTCTCACTCACAGAAGCCACTTCACAGTAGACAAAAAAGAGAGGAGATGTTAAATTTAAAACTGCTTTTCTTTAGTGAGATTAGTTGAAGATTAAGGTTGAATAATAACAATTAATGAATTCAACAGTACTACAGGTAAGCAGGAGACATAAGCATGAAGCATAGCTGTGAATGATAGTTGCTGTATTAGCCACTTGTACAATGAAGGAACGTGTAAATGATTCAACTGAGCCTTTTGACAGGAAACAAGCCATCACATTCTGCAGTGCCCATGAACTGTTTGTTTGCTTACTCGCTGATCTCTGACATCATGAGTTGTTATGTTATTGCCAGGCTCCCATGTGATGTGAATGCCCTCCAATTGAAGGTTTTCTTTTTCTTACATTTCAAAGAATTGAAGGTTAATGGAAGCTATGTATTGTTCTCTCGACTGTCTGTAATGATCCCAGAACCTGTTTTCCACTGTCATTCATGTTTGTACTACATGTATTGTGATGGAAGATAGAGCAATAAATGAAAAAGTGAGACATAAATTTCCAGGAGACCATGTATATTTACGGATTTGAGGATCAAAATTTTCTATACAACTTGTACAAGTATTGTTCCGATGATGTAATAATAACTACAGATGGTGGATATTGAGAATGGAGGCTCTTGTTTTGATCAAACGCCTGAACAGGCACTCAACTCCTTCCTCAAGATCTTGAATGCATGGCTGCAAGTTCTTGAGTTGAACTTGAACCTCTTCACTAGATTTGTTCATCTTCAACGACGCATCCACCTCTGCAAACTCATTCTCACTTGCTGATCCTGCTGCCGCCCTTTTAAATAGTGACCAGCTGCCTGGTTTTGAGCTTGTTTGAGAAATGAATGACAACAAGCACTCTAGAACCTCAACAACAGCAGATTGAGCTTCCTTCAACATGGAGATAGTCTCATTGTTGTCTGATGAGGCAGACTTCTTGTTGTTCATACCCTTCAAGACCTTCTGGATTTCTTTCCTCACAATGTTCATAGACTTGAGGTATCTTCTGGTTTCACCTTCCAATCCTCCTTGCCTTCTGCGAATAGCAGATTGAAGCTCGGCAACAGACTCTTTCATCTGGGACAAGCCATCCTTGGCTGCGTTGCACAAATCCAAGAGCCTCAGCGATCCGTCCAATAGCTCATTGAAGCACTTCTGGTCATTGATGAAGGCTTGTTGGGTTGTGGACAGTTGGAACAACTGGTCAACATAATCATACACAACCTGGAGGCCATTTAGATTCCGGCCTATGGATGATGATGATGCGGATGCAGCTTGAGATTGTCTCAACCTGATAACTTGCTCATCGATTTCGGACTAGAGGGTGTGGCCTTGCAGCAGGAAAACTGTTGGAGCGAGCATGGAAAGAAACAGCTGCCATTTTTCTTGGTTTTGTTTTCTTGGTGTTTATGAGAGAGATGGTTAGAGATGATTTGCAATGCCTTCTATGTTACCCATAGCTTGTTTATATATACAATGAGAAACTGAAGCAGGTAGAGAGGAGCACATGGGCAGACAAGAGGAATCAAACACACTTCATTTTCCTATGTGCATATGTGGTTTTATGCATATGGTATTGGATTTGAATCCCCCTAACAGTATACTGTCTATGAAATGTCCCTTGCCCACCAAGTAATCCAGCTCATTGGCCTCATCATCTATCATTGATTGATCAAGCCATGGAGCTCTGAAGGGTGGCAAAGATCCATACTTATCGCTTTCCCCCCACATTATCTTCTTTGATCAGCAGAACCCTTTAGTATATAAATTGGTTACTGTGGATGAGACTTGAGGAAGACAAAAGGAACCTCATCAGAAGGAGGAGTTCATCATTAATTAATGATGATTATGGATTGCAGATCCAATATTTTATATCATATATCACATGAGGAGGTTTAGCTTATTGATTTGAGTTAGTTGCATGGTTATCTACCCAATAACATAAGCATTCATGACCTTGGCATTCATGTGGCTTCCTCTCTGCAACGTGGGAGGATTAGTTAATTGTCAATTAGGCGTATGAGTTGGCTAGCCAGTAGGCAAGAGACATTGCTGCATAAACATTGCTGACATAGTTTTTTAGATCCAAATCTCAACGTTACTGATGCTTATCTATCACTGACTTCTTTCTCAAAGCATGTCAAACAACCCACTCGTGGAGGCATTAAACTATCTTGGCATATGAGCTGGGCGAGCCAGTAGGCAAGAGACAGTGCACAAACAGTGCTGATATAGTTGTTTAGATCCAGATCATCTCTTCACATTTTCCCAAGTCAATGCAGATGAAGATTCCTTCTGTCTCTCATCCTTCTCCCACCATATATAGTCCATGCCATACCAGAGGTTTTTCCATCACAATTTTCTGCTCCAGCTCAACACAAAAGTTCTTAACTTTCAATATACCAAAAACCATCCATTTTTCTATCAATGGCAGCCACATCTCTCCACGTTCGATCCAACAGCTTGCCATCGAGGCCACACCCTCTAGTTTCAGAAGTTGAAGACAACATCAGCAGATTGAGAAGCTCACAATCTGCCTCTTCATCTTCGTCTTCAGTATCCAACAAGCTGAGAAGCCTGCAGGATTTACAAGACTGTGTTGAGAAGCTGTTGGCCCTGCCACTTAACCAACAAGCCTTGGTCCAGGACCAGAAGTTCCTGAACCAGATGTTGGATGGATCCCTGAGGCTTCTGGACTTCTGCAACACAACCAAGGATGCCTTGTCTCTGATGAAGGAATCTGTGTTTGAACTTCAATCAGTTCTTCGGAGAAGGGTACAAGGCGGTCTACATCTTAATGATGTGAAGCAATACATAACCTGCAGGAAGACTGTCAAGAAGGCCATCCAGAAAGCCTTGAAGAATCTAAAGGGAGTTGAGTGTAGCAGCATCGAGAGTCCTGAGATCGTTTCGGTGTTGAGAGATGTTGAAGCCATTACTCGCGACGTGTTTGAGTCATTGGCGTCATTCATCTCTCAACAAAGAAGGCCAAGTGGATGGTCATTGGTTTCCAAACTGATGCATCAGAGGAAGGTGGCCAATGAGCAAGAAGAAGAAGAGAAGAAGATAAATGAATTCGCTTTGGTGGATGCCTCACTGGAAGGTATCTTGGGAAGCAAGACAAACAAGTATGAGAAAGTTCAGAGCGATCTGAAGGATCTGGAGATGTGCATTGAAGATCTTGAAGAAGGAACTGAGTGCCTCTATAGAAGGATGATCAAAACTAGAGTCACCCTTCTTAACATCTTCAACTAGATCAATAGAACATGTAAAAAGTTTACCCTTGTATATGTACAATCTTCTTGGAAAGAGCTCTTTCTGGAACATAGATTCAGAATGAATAAGCTATACTAAACAACTTTGCCAAGTACATTCTGTGTCCTCTTTACTTGCTTCCACTTTCATCTCAGTTTCGACAAGGAGAAACACCGGTTGAGCCTAATTAACCCTGAAATGCCAAAATTTCAACTACCCAGATGAAAAAGTTTCGAACTTTGTTGTGACTCTATTACTCGTAACCTCGAGATTGTCAACGTTCATGAAAGGTGAGCTGTCAGGATTCCAAGGCATTGGTAGCTGAGCTGGTGTGTCCCTTGGTTAGGGACTCAATGGAATCTTTTGCACGCTTAGCTTGCTGATGCATAGTTTTATTCAAATGGCACTATGAAATTACAAAGCTATTAGCTAAGAATGTGGATCTTGCCTTCATGTAGGGAAGCAGCCATGTCAGAAACCTTAGGTCGTTTACAGAATTACAGGTGATGGTAAACCATATACATAGATCTGAAGTCATTTGATCAGCTAACCTCCTGAGAAAAATTAACAAGGCCATTTATTACTCTCTGTCCAAAAACTAAGCTCACCAAACTGCAATGCTGGGAAAGAATGTGACCACTTAAAAGCCATGCTGCTGCAAACTGATGGAACCTGAGGCAAAAGAATAGAAAGAACAGACCAACATATTCCCAGACAGTAATATCAATGGATTTGATTGGATTGGAAAATAGACATAGTAAAGGTGGTTGGTCAGATTAGAAAAGATCCTAATACGAAAACCCATCTCTGCATCATTCATAGTTTGATCTTTTCATATCATTCCAAACACAGCCCACTCGTGTAACAGGATTAAACAAGTTGGAAAATGAGTTGGAGAGCTGGGTTGGCAGGAGACACTGCATTCAATACCGCTGAAAAGATATACAGTTGGTTTGATCCAAGTCCACTCGTGCAATTGAGGTCATGAAAGATTAAACTAAACCCGTGGGAATGAGCTGGAGATAATCGTAGGCAAGGCAAAATTGCATGAATATTGCCCTAGAGATATGGTTGTTTTAATCAACTAGATCCTTTTCATTTGGACTTCTCATTAATATTCATCCTTGGCTCCTCCACCCTTTAAAGAAACTTGTAAAAATGATTTTGGCAACAAACTTGGAATAAAAATCTTTTGTTAACTTTGTACTCATCGTGAACCAATTCATCGGGATAACTCGAACCATTGTGAGAGGTCCAAGCATGGAACTTATGTCATATTCACTTGAGCATCCCTAAACGCGAAAGAAATCTTTTCGCTGATAGGTTGTCGTACTATGTGCTAAAATCAACAGAGTTTTGATGTGACTCGTTTCATAAATACTTTGATCCTATGTGAAATATCAATTCCCATCAATGACGAGAGTTGTTGGGAGAGAGACAAGTGTGCATAAGAATAGAACCAGATTGAGTTGCCTGCTAATTGTTACATTTTGTTATAAACCTGTTCATCTTTGCTAAAACTTTCAAGTTCTGAAGAACTAACCTATGTCTGCTGCTTAGCAACCAGCTCCACTCATCACACAGTTTCTTACTTATGGAAATGTATACCTTTTTCACATAAGTAGATTTATAATTTAAAGCATGCCAACTCAACAAGAAGCCTTATTAGTAATTACCACAAGGGAGGTGTTAATACTAATCCAATCAACCCTTTCACTCAAGACAAATCACCACTTTGTGTCGTTGCTGTTAAGGTGTGATTATTAATCTGATCATTATTTGGTGTCCTGGCCTTGTATGTGAATGTCATCTAAGCTTTCATCGATAGAAAATCATAAGAGTAAAGGGTGTATATCACCTTAACTATCCCTAATCACGAGGCTTAAAATTGGACATGAAAGAAGCAAAATGGAGACTTAATTTTTCCAGGGAATGATCATGTGACATGTTCTTTTCATGTATTGAGTATCAAAATGTACAAAAAATGTGCAACATATGTACTGTAATGTGTATACAAGTATGTTTTTCACATATTATGAGCATTCAGAATGAAAGCTCTTGTTTTGATGAGATGCCTAAACAAGCACTCAACTCCCTCTTCAAGATCCTCAATGCAAAGTTCCAAGCTTTTCAGCTGAGCTCGAACTTCGTCCGAAGATTTGTGCATCTTAAGTGAGGCATCCACATCTGCAAACTCATTCGCTCCTCCACAAACTCCTTTCTGGTTTGTCATCAGCTTGGAAACTAACGGCCAGCTGCTTGGCTTGGAGCTTGACTGAGAAATGAATGACAACAAGCACCTCAAAACCTCGACAGCAATTGATTCAGCTTCCTTTAACATGTTGATCGTCTCGTTGTCACTGGATAAAGCGGATTTCTTGCTATCCATACCCTTCAAGGCCTTCTGAATTGCTTTCTTCACAATGTTTCTAGACTTCAGGTATCTTCTGGTTTCTCCTTCCAAATCATTTTGCCTTCTACGGATAGCGGATTGAAGTTCAGCCACCGCCTCTTTCATCTGTGACAAGGCATCCTTGGCTGTGTTGCACAAGTCCAAGAGCCTCAAAGATCCATCCAACAACTCATTGAAGCATTTCTGGTCATTGGCTAAGGCTTGTTGGGTTGTTGACAGCTGCAGCAACTTGTCAACACAATCATACAAATCCTGAAGGCCACTCAGCTTGTGGGAAATGGAAGATGATGAGGTAGAAGCAGCTTGAGATTGTCTCAACCTGCAGACTTGCTCATCGATCTCTGAAACCAGAGGGTGGGACTCTATAGGCAAACTGTTGGACCTAGCATGGAAAGAGAGAGCTGCCATTTTTGTGGGTTTTCTTTTGGGTGAGTATTAGAAGATGGGAAAGTTTGTATCTTTTTGCAAGTTCAAGAGAGAAGATGATGAATGAAGAAACTGATATTGCCTTCCATTGCCATCCACAGCAAGTTTATATAGATGGAGAGGAAATGGGATGTTATCTTCCTTTCGGTGCCATGATTATCTGCATATGGGCATTTGGATTTTTGGATCCAACAGTATCCCAACATTGTGTCCCCATTGTCCCTATCTCCAGCTCGATTCCTGCATCAATGATTCAGTAGGTGTGGCTGATAACAGCAACAAATTCATTCACAAATAATGGCACCATGCAATTTTCAACTCCCCCACGGATGGCTTGTTTTTGTTTTCTTCCCCCTTCTGTATCGATCTGGTGCATGAACCAAATATAGGCAAAATCCTTGAATATTGCTGTCTTCATTGATGATCACCGCCTCCTCTTACTGTCATTGAAGGAAGCTTGGTTCTAGGACAAGAATGTACATCCTCTGGTACTATCATATCCGGTTATGATTTTCTACCTGATATTGGTTTCATTATGAGTATCTTAATGTAGATTTGTTGCTTTTGGTTCATGTATATGGTCATTAGGATTTAGGACCCTTATAATTGCAATACCTAGTTGATTTGACAAAGATAACCTCAAGCTTCTTTGTGGCAATGACAATCATAGAGGAGTGTCAGGAAATCATATTAAATCAATGTTAAAGTATCTTTGACAGCTCTAAAGGACGAGACAAATTGGTTCCATTCCATATAGATCCAGTTGCAACACTTTCTTGGAAGTACAGAAATGCTCTGAGTTTTCAACATTTTCTGAAGGCTTCTGAGGGAGAAAGACAATCAACACCATGCGAAATGAATGGAAATGTGATCTCTCATAAACAACTGCTCATTTCAATTCTGTGGAGAATAAGATCAACTAATACAAACTAAATTGAGGGTTCAAACAGCAAGCATGAAACGGAACTACTACCGACATTTAACTAGAAGAAATTTGTAATCAATCCCTGCCCTATTCAGCAAAAGGAGATCTGGCTTGTCGACGTGCTTGGCTCAAATGGATGCTGAAGTTTTGACTTTGCAATGTGTGCTCGATGCTCCAAGTGGCTGCAACAGAAACTCACAAACGGAGGACATGATGCGTAACCGTCATCAATCAATCAGAGGGAACAGCGGTTGCAGCTGCATCATCGGCAGCATGATATTGGTCAATAGATTCTTCCAAGCCATCCAAAAGGGAAGTAAGGTACTCCAGCTTGTCGAAGCAGATTTCATTCGATATCCTCGAGTTGTAGTCACACTTCTCAAAAGGACGGTACTCGCACGTACTTTTGATTTCATTCCGCAAAGTGAACTGGATGTCCTGCGTACCATTATCACCGTCAACAACAAATTGACTCCAGTGAGAAACTAAGTGTGGAACTAAGTACTACTGTTAGATTCTACCTTCTCTTTAACAATACAAGAAAACTTTGTTTAACCCCAACAGAAAATGAATGAATACCCCTCGAGCAATCCATGAATTACACTATCCATAGCCGAGTATCATCTTAAAGTTATATGCTTGACAGAAAGAGAAATCAATCAGTGCACCTTGATCATTTGCATGAACTCACGGCAATGGTTATTGATGAATTCCTTTCTGGGTCCCATGGGATTCGCCAGTTCATCCATCACTCCTCCAGCGAGTTCCAAAACCTTGACAACGGTCTGTGAAAAGCCCGAATCAATCGTGTAAGACAATGTACGTGGATAATCATGTTACTTGCCGAAGAAAGTTCCTCGGGTTCCAACTAAAAGACAAACTTTACACCAAAAACCAATCTCAACCTGAAAGAAGAAGCAGAACATTCAGCAAATTGATTACCTTTTCCACATTCTGAAGACGGTGCAACGAGGTATTCTGGGTCTGGGACTCCATTACACGGTTCCCTCTTCCTTTTCTTCGCTTTCAATCTGTCTCGCCTACCCTGAAACCAGCGAAGGAACCCCTAAGCTCACATACTTCAATTCCAGTACAGCAGTGAAGCATTCACATAAGTGATTATTCCGTTATCTGAGCATTCTGATCACTGAAGCTTAGCTGAAAATGGAAGCCATTGGTAGGGATCTCATCCATCAAATGAAGGACTCCCGACAGAAAAAGATAACGATACGAACCTGATAGCGCACTTGCTTGGATCGCGAAAGCACAGATTATACTCTGACCAGCTTGTTGAAGTTGCAATGAATAAAATTGTTCAAGGAAGCATTAGGATCCGACCGCGACTGTGATCAAACTTCGGGGGAAATTGGGTGTTCGGAACCCTAGAAATCGAGCTGAGATGAAAGGAAGGGAATCTCGGAGATGAATTTTCGTTTCCCGCGAATGCTGATCAACTTCTGTTTCTCAACTAACAAAACGGCGATGCTTGGGCCAAATATTAGTAAGCCCATCGGTGATTTATATGTCCTTGGCCCAAAATTACATCAGGCCCAATTTGGAAACGAGCCGTGATTGGGAAAAAAACTGAAAACAACACCATTTCAAGCATTTTTTTCACCCTTTATTACTACATCATTTTACCTTGTAAATCCAGCTCCGTCAATACAATTTTTGTAAAAATTTACCAGGGTTTAAGGTTCATAATAACATGGGAACGAATAGCTGAGGAGGAATCCGAATAGAACTAGGAAAACTTCAGTGAAATAACCGCAAAATGTTTAGCATACATACAATACAAATACTATGTACATACAGATACACTAATTAATGAGCTAAACCGGACTGGTCGAACACAGATGAACACAGTTTCTTAAAGTACATGGTTCCTGCTGGCTGCTGCAACAGTTAATGAATGCTGGGGCCAAGTTGTCGTTGCTGATAAAAATGTGGAGCAGCCTCCGGTAGCCATGAGGGTTCGATGGTGATCACATTCTGCATGTACTGGCGATCGGTCGACACTAGAGAATGGTAAACAACCCACTTCGGGTTCACTCTGCAGAGCCAGAAACAAATTGTCTGTTAGCTGAACACAAACAAATGAACGCAAACCGTGCGTAACAAGCTTAGTAAACTGACCTGAACAATACAGAGGAGGGATGGATATAAACTTCTTGAGAGCCTCTAACAGTCTTGTACATCCCGTTATGGCCATATGCCTACAGCGGAAAAGAATGACCAAAAATGGATGTGATGTGTCATATACGGAAATCCTCTAAGCAAATCTAGTTGTAATGGATAAATCAAGTCGTACTCACTTCTAAGCGGCATGCATTGGCAAAGAATCCGGCAGTTACTGCTTTACGCAATACCTATTAGAGATGACAAGAAAATGAATTAGCTATATGAAGTCTGTAAAGAGTACTGCTTCGAAGCAAACACTTACAGTCATATCTGATTCACATGACTTAAGGACTATGCCCAATCTCTGTGCTATTCTCTTGAGTTGTGCTCTTATTTCGATAACCTTTTTCTGGAGAAGAATGAAAGAAGAAAAAAACACAAAGTTAAACGCATGGCATCCTGGAATAAAGCAAGAGAGATCCTCAGAAAAGTAACAAAACTTTGTTTACTGCTTGCTAAGCACAGGTGCATACCATTGCATGAGCATTTACGAAATTCCTGCGACACCAATCCGAAGATTTACCCGACTGGAGAAAACCCTTGTAAACATTTAGGAAAGTAACATGGTCTCCCTGCAAGGACAGATTTCCGATTTTTTATTGATTCATTATTAGCAATTTATTTGTTTGGTCCCGAGACTGCGGATCAGGGTGATCAAAAGACGAAGATACCTCTGCTGCTGCAAATCTCAACTTTGCTTCGTCTAGCTCCTTTTGCATTCCTCGACCAGAGACCCAAATAGACTGCCAAAAAGGAATTCCCCATTTAATGCAATCAATGTCGAGTCCTAATATTACGATGAATGCGTTGAGGCCTCCAGGAATTCCCCGTTTATGACCAAATCCAGCTAAGTGAAGGACATACGCAATGACAGAAGTATTAAGGTTAGAGAGAATTCACCTGGATGGATAGAGCTGCAGCAATTGTAAGGATCTCCTCAGCACATCCCAGTTGGTCTGAAGCTAATATCATCTTTGAGATCATTGGATCCTACAAAATTAGCAGCAATACCTTTAGCTTCTATTCAGTACAACTTGGAAGCAAAAGAGCGGGAAACAGAAAACTCTGCATAAGAAGAATATACTAATAAAAGCAATGTATGAGGGAACCTAAAACTGTAAGGGAACATACCAGAGGAATTTCTGCCACTTGAAATCCAACAGGTGAAGTTAGTTTAGCATCATCATCCAGAACTCCTAAAGAATAAAGAACTTCAAGCGCCCGGATCATTGCTTCAGATGATGGCGATGCTGGCCACTTAAATCCAAGTATGTTATCTATCCCCAAGGCTTTTAACTGAGACGTAAGAAGGCAAGAGTCAGATCCGTTATTGAAAGGAGACATCCCTCTTACAGTTACAGAGTGCAATAGTGAGGCTACAAACACTTGGGGAAACAGTCTGTAGCAGGCTAATTACTTATGGATTAAAGAATATACAGGCATAAACCTGAATCACACAGGAAACCAACTTTGACCTCTGTATCTCTGGGATTCCCTCAGAAGACATTTGTTTCACAAAATATTCCTCTGTGTACAACCTGGTCACAAGAAACAATGTCACAATATGGTCAAACCAGTGGAGTACCCATGAAAGACCTCTGTTAGAAAAGTCTATTGTCCCTTCGCAAGGAGATCACTAAGTGCATGGCCAAGTATCACAATGAATATGAAGATTTTCATCTTGTAAAGCACAATAAGCAAAGATAACACGTTTGCTAAACATTGTTTGGCATGCAACATTAGAAGAGGTATCAGAGTGTCAAACTACCAACAGAGTTTACTAACTTCTCTAAAAAACAAGTACGAGAGGGAAAACTAGCATTTGCCAAAACACACCTGTAGCATTTTCCAGGTCGAACTCTTCCAGCCCTACCAGCTCTTTGTCTAGCAGATGCCTTAGATATTGGTGCCACAACCAGATTCTCGATATCAGAAATCTGTACGAAATTAAAAGCAGTAAGAATTAACTGAAGAAGCATATACAATTATACATACAAAATCAAGTATCATGGTCATGTCTCATGCAAACAACTTGGAAAATATAAGTTCTATAAGTAGGTACTTGAAATATCATCCATGTTACTCCTAAAAAAATATGACAACCAGATGAAGAGTCCTGTTTCTGTAACTATATGTTCTACTATTTAAATGTAGCATTTCCACAAATCGTTCGGTAGAGCAGTAAATCATACTTATCACAACTACAGCTAGATAAAGTGGCTGAAAATAATCATCAATATAAGCAAAAAAAGTAGTCAACAAATACCGGATTATAGAACCGCTGTTTTGAGAATCCACTATCAACAACATAGACAACGCCCTGCAGGAATGAGGTAATGCTTAATGGCTCACTTTTCATATTGCGAGCTAATACTGCTTTGGCGAAGTGCTGTACTAGAGCAGTGGAACGTTACCTCCATAGTCAATGATGTCTCAGCTATATTGGTCGATATAACAACTTTCCTCTTCCCTCTAGGAGTGGGAGAAAACACTAGATCCTTCACAAGAAAGGCCAAGGAATAATGAGTAAGGATTATTTATAAATTTGCACCATCTGTCAGCGACACCAAAATAGGCTTGCTGAATACCTGATCCGCACGTGGAAGACCGGAAAACAGAGGCAAAACAATCAACCCTGAAAACAAGAATAGCTCAATTTATAATCTATCAGAAACTGGACACGTTAAATTTAAGCATAATAAAGGAAACCCAATAATATATATGATGCTTCCAGCAGAATACATTGGAAGCACTTGCTCCGCCTAAATTAACTGAAGGAGTATAATTGAGCTACTTTTAGAGAATCTCCATAACATAACGGTTTGTTTGTGCTAAATTGTGTTAACACTCTGTCATACTTGACATAGCAAGTAGAAACAAGTCTTTAGTCAAAACCATGAACCACCTCAAAACACAGTATCAAAGATCCCCTCCATATCATTTCACATGTTATACAGATATGATGTTGATAATACAGCATGTCATGGAAATCCAAAGCATTTAGAAGTTGTACTATGACGTAAATTGCATATTAATGTATACGGCCAGATCATATTGATAATTTACCATGAGATTTTTTTCCATGAGATTGAACTTCTTCAGTAAGCAACCTAACAGCAGCATCAATGTCATCCTGACCCGTTAGAAACACTAAAATATCACCGGCAGGTTCCTGAACAAGAAATGAAAATAGTCAGGATAAGACATAAGTAGGTCGTTTTAAAGCCAAAGAACTCTTCATTGATGCAACAAAAGCCTTTGTACATAAACTCAACACACACAACATGGTAAAGCTAGCCAACATTCTCAACTTGTAGAAATGACGTCCATTTTACAGCAGGATAAGAACTTGTCATCAAGAATTTGGATCCCAAATCCGAACCACTGTTCATACGAACAGAGGTTTTGCTAAGAAGTTCGATCAAAACCTCGAATCAAAAGGGAGTAAACTGTATCATCCTTCTATTGCACAGCAGTATCAGTGTTGAACATAAACTGGTCACATCAAAGGAGCTAAGCAGTCTAAGGCTCTTGGTCCGAATTTGGTTTAAGATTCATATTTTATTGATTTTCGGTGCCACCAATTTGTCTTGTCACATATCTAATAACCCTTTAACTATGATACAAAGAGCACACAAACATTTATCAACAGGAATCTCAACTCATTGAGTGATTTTCCTCAACTTGAAAACCATAAATTTCATCTTGTACACTTTCTGAATGTTACCATGTTTACTGACACCATAAACGAGAAAGGAACAGTCATGCAACATAAGTTCTAGAACCAAGAAAATTATATAAGAAATTTCATATTTTGTAGCCATAAGATCACCTGATCATGAATCAGAAGCACCGTAGATACTGCAGCCTGGACGTAATCAGGGACAGGCTCTTCCACATAATGAATTTCTACATTGAACCCCCTCCCCTGAAACATATACCAGAGAAATGAAATCTCAATTATTGAAAGGAGACTTTACGAAACATATACTGTGTATGATGAATAACCATCTGAAGGACCTATTGAGTACTAAACACAGCTAGCTTGGAACAGACCTCAACTGAGAGAATAGCTGGCTCTTTGGATGGACCAAGATCAGTTGCCCCAGCTTCCTGATGCCTCTTGCTGGGAGACATCAATTAAAACCACAAGATTAGTACTATGGCTTGAGCAACAATAAGTAAATCATGATTAAAATGTAAAGCATTGTTGCACAGTTCCAACTTGAAAGAGAAACAAAAACTGTTTGGTCAAAAGGGGTAGGCCCAGCTTTGCCCTAACGCTAATTGAAATACCTGCTTCTGAAGAAAGAAGCCATAGACTTTGCCTCAATCGTAGCAGAAGAGATTATCAGGCGCAAGTCAGGTCGACGGCGTTGGATCTGGATCCGAAAAATTATTAAAATAAACAGAAGCACTCAAAACCACTTAAGAACTTACTCAAATTACCTTTCTGAGGAGGCCTAGCAAAATATCAGTTGAAATAGATCTTTCATGAGCTTCATCCACCATTATAACACTGAGATGAAAGATTTGGAAAAGTGTTATTGTCGGTTCAGGGGATAAACGAGAAGGAAACAAAAGGCTAATCACTTGTCAACATATCCACAAAGAATAATGAAAATCTAATATGGCTTGTTCCTTGGGCGATGTCATACACACGATTCAACTTCTAGGGAAAAAAAATGGTTTTCATAAACAGGTCGACATATTAAAGTAGTACGATCAGAAAGGAATGTTCGAAGAAACAAACACATTCTTGTGAGAATGGAAGGTTGCAAACTGCAACTGGAATAAGCAGTTAGTGAACCAGCTCCTACAATTACCTATATTTACTCAAAAGTGGATCATCCATCATTTCTCTCAGTAAGACTCCATCTGTGAGAAATTTTACCACTGTTTTATCCTGCATCAAGAGAAAGTACTGTCAGCTCTGTGAGGAGTGAGAAACACAGCAGCCCATAAGGCTTGTCAGATAGCTCAAATCGATCAGCACCATAACATTGTATACAATAGTTTTCTCAGTAAGAAATACCACACAAAAAAAAAATCGGATTCAACAAAGAGAAGCTGTCTAACCGTATTCGTAACATCCTCAAATCTAATGGTGTAGCCAACTTCCTCTCCCAGCTTTACCCCCATCTCTTCAGCCACCCTTGAAGCAACAGCCTGCAATTTGGAATTAATAAACCACCATTGTCTTGTTTCTTCTAGCAACTTAACTAGAGAGCACGATACTGGAAAAACAAGTTTGCAGGAGCACCTGCACAGCCAGCCTTCTCGGTTGGGTGCAAGCAATTACTCTTCCACCATCAGCCCAACCTGCTTCATTAAGGAACTGAAATGAAAACCGTCACTGTCTGAACTAGTCATCTACTCCAACAGTTGAGACCAACTAACCAACATTATCCATCACAAATTGTAAAATGCAGCTTCTGGCAAAGCACATTCACAAATTATAATCTCCATTCTCTCAAAACAAAACTACAACACCGCCATTCTTGATTGCTTTCATAAATTCCCAACAGATGCCAAGCACGCATTCAAACCTGAGGAATTTGAGTGGTCTTGCCACTACCAGTCTCGCCGACGATTATAGTAGTAGCGCGAGTCTCCACCAGATAGAGAATGGCCGTCCGGTACTTGTACACAGGCAACCTCTGCCTCAGCTTGTCAATGCTGCCATAGCCGAAGCTGCAACACGAATTTGAAGAAAAGCAACAAATTCACCAGATGATGATTAGTCTTTGCTGGAATAATTGAACTAAAGGCTGCCGCCGCCCCCGCCGCGAGCGAAGCTGCTGGTTATTTTAAGAGGTAAAAATTGATTAGCAATACCCTGAGGAGGAAGAAGAGGACGAGGCTGAGGGAGAGAAAAACAGTACGCCTCCCTCTCCGTCATCAAGAAGTTGCGGCCGCTCGCCTCCGGGCTTCCAGAACTGCGACATCCGGTAGAGAAGAAAGTGGGCGACGGCGAGGGTGAAGAGACGGTCACCGACGAGGTTCCGACAATGAGGGATGAGCGAGCAAAGGGTCGTACCTTTTGGGCTTGGTTAATGGAAATTATGTATTCAATTCAATGGACAAGCGCCTGAGAGCCCATTAGTAAATGAAGTTACCTTAGGTTGAGGCCCAACTAAGTCAGACAAACGTGATTTGAGCCCATATACTTAAATCAATGTGTGTTCAAAGCCCAACTAAGCTCAGTTTAGCTCGTTTATCAAAGAGTAAAGTCGAGTTGTATTTGAACTCATTTATTAAAATTCTATCTAAATAGTTGAGCTCTTAAACTAATTTCTAAGTTCATGTATAAATTAAATACTCTTCTATTTTTATGCCATGAATGATACATGTGATTGATTTGCCTCATGTGAAATACTTTGTTTGTATCATATTATTTAGTCCATATCATGTTATTTTATAGTAATTACTAATTAGTATCAGTGGCGGAGCCACCTTAGCTCCAGGAGGGGCTACAGCCTCCCTCTTCAACTTTCAAATCTAAGGCAAATTTACATGTAAAAATTGTACCAAATTTGAGAAATAGACTAGTTGGTAAGGCTCTAGCCCCCTTCTTCAAAGACCATATTCAAATCCTCCAAACGAAATTTTTTAGCTCTCCCTCGTTTAGATTTTTGACTCCATCACTAATTTGTATCTAAATCATTTATAATAATAATTTATCTTTTAAATTATAATAAGACATATTTGCTCGTATACTCAAAATCTCAACACCGTTATATATAATGATTTCACAACAAAATTTTACTGTAACGGTACGATTCTCAACATGCTATTTTTGTTATCCTTTTTTATAAATCGCCATTCCTATTGACCGAGAGAACCGCTCACTAATTACCGCGCAACTCTCTCCTCCTTATCAGAAGATTTTGTTACATTGGATTTTACCTATTTAAGCAAGTGTAGTACTGAAGTAGCCTATGTTTTACTAGTTGCAAAATCACCTCACTATCATCAATTAACCCATATCACACTTTGAGAAAGAACAACGAAAAGAGTAAAAAAAAAAACCAAACCAACAATGAGAAGCTCATCAGCCACCTTCGTTTTTCTTCTCCTATTGGTTTGCCTCCTTTCCGGTATGGTTGTCGACGACATACATATCTTTTTTCGGTCGCGTGCATGATGTGGTGTATTAATTTTCTTTTGTTGGTGTTTGGTTATATCAAAATAGCAGGGAATGAAGTCACGGCACAACACCACGCGGATCTCTGCAAATTCAGAGAACTTGGAAGCGACCCCGGGTATGTGGTTATGAGGCACAGGAGATGCAACGACAGATGCCAGAAGATATATGGATATTTCGTTCTCGGATGGGTGGAGGATGGAGCAAGTATGTGCTCGTGTTTCAAGCGTTGTCACCTGCATTAAGTGAAGAGATGCATGCCCGGTGTTCTCTCTCGATTACTAGTCGTTTTTTGGGAGCAACGTAGGTCTAGTAATAATGATAAATAGACGTAGAGAGTTACGTTGGTTTTTTTTTTTTTTTACCATTATAGCTGCCGATTTTATCTTTTAATCATATAGCTACAATGTAATAATGAAGTGTTGAAGCCCGCTTGATCTTCCAACTTCCCTTCCGTACCAGCCGAATCCCTCACGACTGAACCTGCACTCACAGAGGCGGGCCTTGTGGCCCGTTAGTCCTCCAACGCTCAAGTCAGGATCTTTCTTAGTGAGAGAAGTGCTTGTAATGCACGATTTTAGTGAGAGAAGCCAAATTGAGTAAATGCTTACCAACCTCGCTATTTATAGCCGATCGTTGCTTACCTGGACCTTCCTGTACGGATTTCCACGTCACCCTTACATTTAATGCGAGTTATTTCGGGCGCTCCTTCTGAAGGTGATTTCGAGCGCCTTCTTTAGGTGCGCCCAACTCCCAAGTGCATCCTAGGCGCCTAACGCGCAAGTACTACCATTCCGGGCGCTCAGGTCAACTTGCCATTCCGATCTAGACCCATGGGCGCCCATCACGACCCACTCCAGAGTCTTGAGTGAGCCCAGCTTTCCTCGACTATTTGGACTTCATGCCTCTTAATGGGCCTCACTCACATGTCGAGGCCTTCTCGTTCGTGCACCCCCAACATGAAGTAATTTGAGAGGTACTTTTGGAGTTCCCATCAACAGGGGCGGAGCCAGTGCAGCGGCCGGGGGGGCCATGGCCCCCCCGGGAATTTCTAGAACGCGAATAATACTACGTAGTGGGAGAAGCATGACATGAATCTCGGTATAGTGTAGTGGTTAAAGTTGCTGATTCTAACCTGGAGGTTGGCAGTTCGAGTACTATTAGAGCCTAGTTTTTATTTTTACTCTTCATAAACATTTTCTACCTTCTATCCTCTTACTAAATGAGAACCTCAATATATGTACACATTTCAATATCTATTATTTCAATTTTTGGGTTTAGTTCCACTTTAGCCGAAATTTATACAAATGCTTTATTTTTTTGTATTTAATTATTGGATTATCAACTAACCTAGTATGTATGTATTGTGCTATGCGATCTTGTAAGAAAGTGTTACCCGTTAGATTATTAGTTTTGTTTTGACTCTTCTAGACTCTACTGTTACTGGTGAACGGGCTTTTTCTGTCATGCAATTAGTGACTAAAATACGCAACAAATGAGTGATGATTTTCTTGTCGGTGGTCTTGTTATTTATATTGAACGAGATGTAATCGACCCTTTCCGTATAGGTAGTATTTTGAGTGATGTGATATTTCTTATAGTATTATTTTGTTTGAGAATTTTTTTGGCCCCCCGGACTTGAATTCCTGGCTTCGCCCCTGCCCATCAATATTCGATTCATGAATAATACTATACATCAGGGATGACAATTGGAACCCATAATATTGGTATTTACCCGGCCCGAAGTATCGTGGGGCGGACATGAATTACTACTTCCGACCTGTTTCATCTCACAGTACTCTCTCTGGACCTGTCCTGACTCAAAAAAAAAAAAAATGAATATGTATTTGTAATTCTCCTATTTCAATATTAGTTTCACCCAATGAAACTTTTAATAGGTGTACGACTTGACCTTTCATTTATTTACGCTCAATTATTCATTATGTTATAACTCTTCTTCATTCATAAAAAAATTTGTTATGTTTATGTTTCTCCAAATAATAGGAGAAAACGGACAGTACCACCCTGCCCGCACTTGTATTACTTTATCTTACCCACACTCAGCGCAAAGCAAATATGAGTATCGACGTACCATGCGTGCCACGCCGCTCGCACCAGCCATACCTAACTATACTTACCAATTACCATCAGCATACAAATGTGACAATACTTTGAAATGTAGAATACTAGCTATATACTGAAACAGGCGACATTGCTGTAAAACCCAATTAACTCATACTTTTTATTTAACTCATGATCGACTAGAAAGCAAGATCCTCTTTATGAACATTATTCTAACCAGGTACATATGATCAATTTAATGAATATCAATTATCAGCCACAAGGCTTGTAGCAGAAGCAAAAGACCATCCAATCACACCACCCAAGAACAAATTGCCCAAATCTCTCTTGGCATGCGTCGTTGCATGATCGGCGAGTGCACCCGTTCAGGCTGCTCGCTTTGACATAAGTAAAATGGCAGAGCTTCGTATAACTTTCTGCCACGACCTCGTTCCCTGTGGTTACGAATTCAACAAAGAGTGGCAAATCATCAAATGCTAAGTACGTAATAAACATTAAACAAAGAAAAAGATGGCAGATAATAATTAAATTAATCACCGTGGATGAGACAAATGAGTAGGAGAACTAAGGCGAATGCGGATGATGAGCTTCTCATGGTTGATAATTGTTCACCCTTTAAAAAAAATAAATATATCAAGTGTGTATGATGTTGATCAAAACTCAAATATATAAAGGACGAAGTTTTTACAATAGAATTTTTTTTCACCGCGTAAACCGTATTGTTCATATTACAGTCCGTAACTTTTGGCGCCTCAAACATGAGTGAGGACTTTTTAAGATAATACAATACATTTATTATCGCTTGGTCGCACTACCGCGCAACTTTCTCGCCTACTTGTTAGAAGATTTTGTTACACGTAGACTTACTTTATTGCTCTCCATTCGCTTTAATGATGTTTTACAAGAAATTTTTACTGTAACCGTATGAGTATTTTACAGTCCGTAATTAATGGTCTTTTAATTAATATTAATAGTTTCAGTAAGCACTTTCAAGGTAATGCTATATGTTTGTTATCATCCGATCGCATTACCGATGATACGATCCCAAACGGATCAAAGTACAAGTGGAAATTGTTGGGTCAAGAACCCAATTAAACTTGCTGGAAAAACCTGGATTTTTGGTTAAGTGTAGAAGCTGTTTTGGGTAGCTCTCTTTGCAGGTATTGTTCTCTCGATTTGGTGGATGAAAATGGGGTTTTAAGGGTTTGTTTTGTAGGTGGCAACTCCCTTTACAGCTTGGAGTGTCTGGGAGCTCGAGGCAATGCTGGGAAGAGTGACTTTCGAGCTCAACAAAAGTCTATGACAACACAGTCAATCTGCCAGGTTTTGCCTAAGGCATGAGACAGTTTCGGGAAGGCCACTTTGAAGCTCAAGGCACGACGAATGGCTGGGAATCGAGCTTCAATGTTTAGTCCAAATGAAAGTTCACATTTTCTAGTACATAAACAAGGTATTGGGTGATTCAAGCGGGCTCGGGAGGAGGGGGAACGAGGGTCTCCAAGTTGACATCAACACCAGCTGGTTTCTCGCTATTCATTTTTTTTTAAGGAAAACAAGGAATTTTTTATCGTCGTATGTTTGTGTATATAACAGTTCATAACTTGTTCGGTGGGAACTTCCGAGATAAATACTGATAATATTATATGCTTGTTATACCATTGAATCGTTACCACTAGTTTCTTGCCTATTGTTACATGCAGACGCACTTTCTTACTTTTTATTTTTATTTATTTTAAGAATAACATATAGGTAGATGTTCTATATGA
Organism: Linum tenue; assembly: GCA_946122785.1. Taxonomy (NCBI): domain Eukaryota; kingdom Viridiplantae; phylum Streptophyta; class Magnoliopsida; order Malpighiales; family Linaceae; genus Linum; species Linum tenue. The sequence continues at coordinate 92,082,952 of CAMGYJ010000008.1, forward strand.
AAGCTCAAAGTCATTACAATCTGACAACTTTATTGATGGATCAACACGAACACCATAATTAGATTGATCTTAGTCACAAATCCATGTTACAATATCAACAACTTCAACTCAACACCCTGATTTCAACCCACCACAATCTGCTAATTACTTATCACTACATGAGCTGAAAGCTCTCAACCAAACTACCCGTTGGACTTAAATACAAACAAACACAACCAATAAACTAACAACAATGTAATACTGCATACGATACAATATCACTTATTTGAACAAAACAACATTGCTTCACCAAATTAAGACTTAATTTGATCTTCTGGGTTTGGCACCACTCCAATCCTTCTCCGCAGAGGATACGGATTCCTCAGTCTCCCAGGCTTCTTCCACGCCTTGATCCAACACCGTTCAATACAAAGCCACCACAAACACGGACCGAACCGTAAAATGTGGGTTGGACCACTTGATCCAGCCGGTCACAACTTTCTTCTCTGCAGCGGCATCATCATCGGTACTACAGCCCTGCTTGCTCTCAAACCTGACCTTGAATTCCTTGGTCTCCCCGATCTCGGAGAAGCGCAGCACCTTGGGGAACACCTCCACGGCAACAGCTTCTGCGTCGTCGACCCCGACAGACACGTTGTAGACCCAGCAGGTGCCTTGCCCGGCCGGCGCAACGTTGGTCAAGCGCCGCGGGACGGTCCTGGTCGCCCGGCACACCCGGCGGCTCAACCCGACCGAGATCGACGGGTAGTTCAGCGAAGATATAGCGTCTGGGTTGGCACCCCCGGCTGGGCAGCAGAAGCTCGGTGAGGCGGTCCTTGACATGGCCCTGACCGTTGTGGTGTTGTAGCCTCGGTAGCAGAGGAAGTGGAGGAATTCTTCCGTCGTGGTCTCGTAGACGAGACCGGGGCTCACCGCTCCGGCCGGGTGGACCAGCCCAGCTCCCATGTCGTATGGCCCCGCCAAGTCTCCCTCGTCGGTGGTGATCGGGCCCCGCGCATTGTTGGTCGAAAATGCTGACGATCATCACATCACGCAGTTACAAATTCCATTAAATGCTGGAAATTAACACCAACTATAGCTAAGCTAGCTAGCGAAACTATATGGTCCGACGACGATCGAACTTAATTACCTGTTGTCATGATCGCCGATTTCACGCCCGTGGGGCTGAGAAACGGCATCGCCGACTTTACATTGGCCGCCACGCCGGAGACGTGTGGGCAGGCCATCGATGTCCCGGTTTCTACTATGTAGGAGTAGTCGTTGCTGGCCCACGCGGCAAGAATGTCGACCCCCGGCGCCATTATGTCAGGCTACAAAAAAAATATATATTAGCATATACGTACGTGTCACTATAATAATAAGAATTAAATGAACCCACATTTCAATTAAAAATTACATGGGAAATATTTATTATATTTTTTATAACAAAAAGAAAGAAAAATTGCATGCCTCATTGCCTTGATAATATTGCCAGTGACATTGGATGGTCCCCTAGACGATTCAATGTACACCTGGGGAGATGGTTTGTACCCGAAGACGGTTACGCTGGGAAGAAAAGTCGCCACGGGTTTCCTGAATTTGATTAAAGTTAAGCAATACAAAGTAATTGTTAATGATCATCAAAGTTATGCGTTACAAAATCTAGATGTTAAAAAAAAAAACTCATGTTGTTATCACTTCTAATATGAATCTTACCGCGCATCTCGCCTCGAAATTATTTTAATTAATTACCTTGTAGAATTTAGGTAAGCTTTCATTTTAAAACTCTCTTGTGAACTTATGACCGTCGTAGGGTAGTGTTCCCTGAAGTTTGTGACTCTCCTCCTGACGTCATCCACCGTGATGAGTCCAACCCCGCCCTTATCAGGCACTTCAGCGTCTTGTTGGGTCACATGGGTAATTCCACCCACGCTGTTCTCACAAAAGACAATTTTCCCTTTGATTTTCGACGCACGCAGCGTCCCAACCCTACAATTCCTGTAATTAGAAAGAGACTACAAATTGTTAATTACGGGGACGATTAACGACTAACAGGGGGATCTTCTTTGTGGACAAGCACGATAAAAAAAAAAAAATCATTGTTGGATTAGCTGATTGAAGGGAAAAAAAGAGACCCACCTTGCGGCTTCACTGGTTACGTTCCGTTCCTTGGCTGCCTCGCCGGACGTCAATGGGTAGACAGCCGACCGGTTGAAGAACTTGGGAATCCCGAGCGCTTCACCCTGCAAGAAACTTGAGTTGATTAATGACCGGCAGAGATAGAAAGATACATGGAATCGATGGGACGATAAAGTAGTTTGCGTACGTACGTACCTTAATGATTGTGCCTTCACCCAGCAAGATGTGGTTCTGAATTTCTCTGTCTGTCGTCGAGCTCGCCACCGTCACAATCCACGGCGCGTCGTTGCCGATGGTGCCCGGATGCGGGCCAAAGTTGCCGCCGGCGCAGACAACCGTGATCCCTCTTTCCACGGCGTGGAAGGCCCCGATCGAGACTCCATCCTCGACCAAGAAATCGTGGAGGCCCTCCTTGTCCTCATCATCGTCATCTTCCTCGCCCACGGAGACAGATATCACCTTCACGCCATCGGAGATGGCATCGTCAAAAGCGCTCAGTATTGCTGCGTTACCGCACCCCAAATCGGGGTCGCAGACATTGTAAACAGCAATCCTCGACCGCTCTGACCCGCCTCTGGCCGTCCCGGCGGCGAGGCCTTCGTATGATGCCTTCACCTTCATTCCGGCGGCAATGGAGGCGACTTGGGTACCATGCCCGAAAATGTCTCTTGCGCTCCCATTCACGTAGGATCTTGCCCCCACAATTTTCCTAGTACCGGAGAAGAAGAAGAAGAAGAGAAGAAAAAAACGACTTGGTTGACGGTTGTTATTATTTCCAACAACAACAAAAATTTGTAACGTTATTATTGTTGTATTGTTTTCTCATGCACGTACCCGTTACATGCCGACTTATTGAAATCTTTCGATGTCTCGCATGTTCCGTTCCAGCCTGCTGGTGGGGGGATTCTCCACGCCTTGTCGCCTCCAAAGCTCGGCGACTCTGGCCAGATTCCGGTGTCGATGATGCCGATCACTATGTCAGAGGAGGAGTAGACCACGCTCCCCGTCGGTGACCGTCTCTTCACCCTCCGCTCCCCGTCGCCCACTTTCTTCTCCACCGGATGTTGCAGTTCTGGATGGTACCAAACATATAGTATTGTCTTGAAAGTGTTTTACTGAAACTATTGCCAATAATTACAGACGGTAATATACACTTACGGTTTTACATTAAAGATTTCTTGTAAAACTTTCATTATCATCATTTTTAAAGCGAATGGAGAGCAATAAAGTCAAGCCTGCATGTAACAAAATCTTCTAACAAGCAGGAGAGAAAGTTGCACGGTAGCACGACTGAGCGATAACAATTGTACTGTACTATCTTAAAAGTCCTCCTCACTCAAATTATTAAAAAGTCAGAGGCGCGCCAAAAGTTACGGGCTGTAATACGAACCATACGGTTTACGCGGTAAAAAAATTTCTATTGTAAAAACTTCGTTCTTATCCCTCCCATACTACTCGTTGTCTCTCGTTAACTAATCTCCTTTATATATTTGAGGTTTGATCAACATCATACACACTTGATTCTTTTTTTTTTTTTTAAAGGGTGAACAATTATCAACCATGAGAAGCTCATCATCCGCATTCGCCTTAGTTCTCCTACTCATTTGTCTCATCCACGGTGATTAATTTAATTATTATCTGCCATCTTTTTCTTTGTTTAATGTTTATTACGTACTTAGCATTTGATGATTTGCCACTCTTTGTTGAATTCGTAACCACAGGGAACGAGGTCGTGGCAGAAAGTTATAAGAAGCTCTGCCATTTTACTAATGTCAAAGCGAGCAGCATGGACGGGTGCACTCGCCAATCATGCAACGACGCATGCCAAGAGAGATTTGGGCAATTTGTTCTTGGGTGGTGTGATTGGATGGTCTTTTGCTTCTGCTACAAGCCCTGTGGCTGATATTCATTAAGTGATCATATGTAGCTAGAGCTAGCTAGCTAGAATAATGTTCATAAACAGCTATCTAGTCGATCATGAGTTTAATAAAAGTCTGAGTTAGAGCAATGTCTCCTGCTACACTCAAAATATTGTCACATTTTTATGCTGATGACAAGTATAGTTAGATTTGGCAAACGGGTGGTGTGTGAGGCGTGGCTGGCACGCGTGGTATGTCAATACTTGTATTTGCTCTGCGCCGAGTGCGGTTAAGATCGAGTAATACCGGTGCGGGTATGGGGCAGGGTGGGACCGTCCATTATCATCTATTATTTGGAGAAACATAAACGTAAAAATTAATATTTTCTTATGATGAAACAAAGGAGGGTGTTTTATGAACGAAGAAGAGTTACAACATAATGAACAATTGAACGCAGATAATTGAAAGGTCAAGTCGGGCACCTATTAAAAGTTTCATTTGGTGAAACTAGTACTGGAATAGGAGAAATAGAAATACATATTAAAGAATTTGAGATAGGACATGTCCAGAGAGACTGTGAGATGAAACAGGTCGAAAGTAGCAATCCATATCCGCACCATGATACTTCGGGCCGGGTAATATCAACATAGTGGGTTCCAACAGTCAACCCTGATGTATAGTATTATTGATGAATCGAATATTTAGGAATTAATAAAAAAGTATTATAGTATCTTTATATACATTAAAGTATCAAAGTAGTTGAAGGGTATATGTATAAAGAATTAAGGGATCTCCTAGAGTGACTTGGGTATAATTTTAAGTTAGGTAACTTATGTAGATCTAGACCATTAAAATCAGTTAAACATATTTTAAGCCGTTGATTAAGAAAAAAATAAAAAAAAAGAACGGAACGCCTTTACTGCCGGTCATTTCTTTCTTATTACCTTTTTTATTTCTTTCTTTATTCCACCTCAACGGCTCCTGCTTGATTTTATACGTTGCATGTATTTTATATTCTTTTTTATTTTAACTTTTCATAATTTTGGATGATATATTATAAAAAATGTTACGTAAGTCTTCCGTAATAACAGTTATTTCTTACGTAACAGTTAAATTGGAAGCGTTACGTAAGGTTTCCGTAATGACTTAACTCTTTACGTAACACGACATTAATACTCATCACGTAAAGAGACCTTCCATTACGTAAGGTTTCCGTAATGACATTTTACAACTGTTACGTAAAATACACATTCATTATGTAAAAGTTACGTAACGATAGTTATTTCTTACGTAACAGTTAAATCGAAAGCGTTACGTAAGGCTTCCGTAATGACTTAGCACTTTACGTAACGCGAGGTTAATACTCGTTACGTAAAAAGACCTTTCATTACGTAAAGGTTACGGAACGACAGTTATTTCTTACGTAACAGTTAAATCAGTAGCGTTACGTAAGGATTCCGTAATGACTTAGCATTTTACGTAACGCTAGGTTAATACTCATTACGTAAAGACACCTTCTATTACGTAAGACTTACGTAATGATCTTTTACAACTGTTACGTAAGATTACCATATGTTACGTAACCATTACGTAATGCCTATTGTATTTTACGTAATACGACCTGTGAAACCTGCTATAGCAGGTAAAAAAATTCAAGTTATCTTACTTCAAGTTACCGTAGGAAATCCCAAAGAATTAATTAATGCGTCAAAAGGCCAGTAATTTTTTTTTTATAAGGGTGTTAGTACTTTTTTATCAACCCCTTAATAAAGTTAACTTCATAATTATAGTATATTATTTACGATTTGTTCCCCTCCCCCACAGACCAAACTGGTTTATGCAACAACGGGCCCTCAACCTCCATCAGTATGGGCCTGTGTAGCAATTAGCCCAATTATCATTGTTGGCCCATCCTCCAACCTTTTACTATTCAACCCATCACTTCTGTTCTTTCCTCACCGTTAACGAACGACCGACTTTCTTAATTTAGAGGACTGCAAGGAACTTCCACAACCAACTTCCCGCGCTTCCCTTCCCTTTCTTCATTAGAAACAGTAATGTAAATCCCCTCTGTCAGCCTTCTTATTCCCAATCCGCCATTATTCCCTTCCCCCATAATCCACCTTCCTTCCTTCCCTTCCTTTCTTTCCTTCATTCCATTCCTATATCCCGCCAAGCTAAACTCCAGCACTTGCCATTAACATTCATTCATACTATAGATTCTTTCGGAGCAACTAATTGTGGTAGCAAAAATCTTCCACATTCAGCAAATTCATTTACTGCACTAAAGAATATAAGCAAGTCCAGGAATTGAAGGAACGAAAGACTAGATAAGGTAAAAAGAAGGGACGACTCTGTTTTTATAAGCAAAGCCACAATTCAGTCACTTACTGCCTGATCATCTCGTTACCAAAAAAAAGCAGAGGACTCTGTTTTTTTCCCTTTGTTCCGATCTGAAGTTCTAAGCAAAAGCACAATGTCTTTGTCTTTTCGATACTTGATCAACCCGAACTACCCATCCGGTTCTACGGAAGACCCAGCTCCGGATTGCTCGATCTCGATGAAGTCGAGATCGATTGGGTCGAGGATTCGTAACTGTCTGAAGAAGGTGAAGCAGCTCGTTTCGACCCGTTCGAGTTTCGTCTCGTCTCTGTTCGGACGCGGGAAAGGAACGGAATTTGTATCTCCCGCCGTTGAGACCAGCGAGTCCTCAAAGGGGCAGGCTTCGCCGGAATCCGTTGGAGCGGAGACGCAGCGTTTCAGCTTTGATTTTGTTCCAGCTGGCGAGGCCGAGGGGTTTTCGTCACCGTCGGGATGCGACGTCGTCGGAAGTGATGCGTCCGATTATATTCCCGCTTCTGGTTCAAGTTCGGCCGCCGACGTTGATCCCGCCACGTTGTCGCTGCCGTTGGCGAGTCTTTTCTTCTTTGACGACATGAACTCGCCGTCTGACGTGGAGAGTCCCCGAGGAGGCGGGACGGAAAAGACGGTTCGTTTCACGGTCGCCGCTCCAAAATGGACCGGAGAATCCGCGAAGCTTGGGCCCGAGTTCCCTCCCTCGAGGAAGAGACACGTCATGGTCGATGAGCAAGATCGCAAGGTGGAGCAGCGAGCCTGGGAAAGCGGCGCCCGGATAGAGGAGGAAACAGAGTTCTTCAGGTACTACCTTAACAAGGTTTACAAGGAGCCAGAGGCTATGATGGCGGTATTAGAGAAAAAGAATAACAATTCTTTTTCCTTTTTTCTGTTCCTATTCTTTAGCCCTCTCCTCCTGTACAATCTCTCCACTCTGTACACTACCCTTAGTTCTCTCAACAAACTCCCCTGTAACAGTGTATAAAACAAAACTGAATACAATGAAGCAAATCACGTCTGTTTGCATCAAGATCTTTTCTCTCCAAAATTCTCTCCTTCCTAACATGGTATCAGAGCTAGCAAAGATCAGCTAGTTACATGGTTGTCAAACCGGTTTCATGCCGGCCGGTTCAACCGGGTTCAACCGGTACCGGTCAGCAAACCGGCTGGAAAGGGGCCGGTATTTAACTGTGGTCAAATCCGGTCAATACCGGTCAGATTCGGTCAAATCCGGAAATTCCGGCCGGTTAGACCAGAAACCGAAATTTAATGTTACACACATTATATCCAAAAATAAACATCTTCCATAGGATTTGAACCAAGGACCTCTTGTTCATTTTAGTTTAACTTATACACCAGTAGGCTACAAGCAATTTTGTTGTCTATATTAACCTTATATGTTATATATCTAATACTAAATTTTACACAAATCATTATAAACATTAATAAAATTTATTTAATAAATTTTATTTTTAAGTATCTAATTGTTTAGTATTAGTTACCAATTCTTAGCTATAAATTATTTTGTGTGAAATCATTCTTCTAATTGCTTTTTTATGACTAATTTATTTGGAATTGAGGATTTCCATTTTCCTCATGTATTTTATTAAAACCGGCACAACCGGCATGAATACTGGTTGTACCACGGTCAGACCATTCCACTTACAAAACCGGCACACCGGCATAAACCGGTTTGACAACCTTGGCTAGTTACGATCCAATACCTGCTTTCTTTTTTTTTCTCTCGGCACTCTGCAATCTCTCTTCTCCTCCGCTCATCATGTCTGGCGGCTCTTCAATCACCAACTCTGCTACCTCTGCCGAGGCTCCAGTCATTGTGACCTTCAATCCAGCGGCCCAACTCCCATTAAAACTTACCTCGTCCAACTTCGCCTCTTGGCGCTCCCAGCTCGAGACTCTGCTTCTCGGGCTTGATCTCTATGGCTTCATTGACGGCACTAAGCCCTGTCCTGCTCGTTCAATCGCAGTTGATGGTACAGACACACCAAATCCTGAATATCAGCACTGGTTCCGTCAGGACAAGCTGATTCTCCATGCCTTGCGTTGCTCAATTTCGGAGTCAATTTACTCCTTTGTTTCGGGTGCCTCTACGTCGCGTGCCGCCTGGTTAATTCTCGAGAAACTTTATGCTAGCAGCGCCCAATCTCGGGTTATCTATTTGAATAGTAAGCTGGCCAAAACTGTCAAGGGGGATCGTGATATACTGTCCTTCATGAATGATTTGCGCAGCACAGCAGCGGAGCTTGCCCTCATCGGTGCGCCAGTCTCCGATATAGATCTCATTGTTTATTGCCTTCGGGGATTGGGTGAGGAGTATGGCGCCTTTGCTGCTGCTATCCGTGCGCGGGGACCTGGTCTTGGTTTGGAAGACCTGGTGGATTCTTTGGTCGAATATGAATCCGACCTGAAGGCACAAGTCCGATCGTCTGTTCCTACAGCCTTTTTCACCCACGGGCAGAGACACGGCGGCGGCAATCCCTCTTTCAGCCGCTCTCATTCCCAGCGTAATTCCCCTTCTCAGCGGGCCTCATCACAACGGGCCCATGATGACTCCTCTCGGGCCCAGGGATTCCAGGCCCATGATGACTCCTCTCGGGCCCAGGGATTCCATGCTCCTGGGCTGTCTTCGGCCTCCACACATCAGCAACGCAAGCCTCCGGCCATTATTTGTCAATACTGTGACCGCCCGGGCCACTCGGTGCGGCAATGCTTCCGTTTATTTCCCCAGGCCCGCCAGGCCTACCAAGCCCGTCAATCTCAAGCCCATCATACTGTAGTCAATCGTCCCTCTCCGTCTGCTCCATGGTTGCTTGACTCGGCCGCGTCGCATCATGTCACTCCCGATCTCGGGAATTTATCTCTCTATTCCGACTATAATGGGCCTGATGAGGTCCTTGTTGGCGATGGCTCAGGTTTGAAAATCACGCACATTGGGTCTTCTATGCTCCAAAACTCTTCTTTACAATTACAAGATGTGTTGTGCGCTCCTGCTATTAAAAGAAAACTTATCTCTGTGGCCAAACTTTGTCGTACTAATCCCATTTCGGTGGAATTTTTTGCTGATTGTTTTGTGGTGAAGGATCTTCGCACGGGGGCGCCGCTGCTGACAGGAGCAAATAATGGGGATGTCTATGAGCTGCCCAGTGATGTGAACGCTATTCGTCTTGCCCTTGTCACCACCCGCACTTCCTCTACATCGTGGCATGCTCGTCTCGGTCACCCCTCCACTCAATCTCTCACCAGTCTCCTTCGCACTCATTCATTGCCAGTATCTTCCTCACTCGTCAGTAGTCATTGTCCTTCATGTCTGTCGAATAAAAGTCACAAACTCCCTTTTGCTGTTTCTTCTCTATCGAGCACTAGACCTTTTGATTTGCTGTATGCGGATGTTTGGGGGCCCGCTCCGGTCACCTCCATTGATGGTTTTCGTTATTATTTAATCATTATTGATCATTTTTCCCGATACACGTGGTACTATCCCCTCAAACGTAAATCTGATGTTCTTGATGTGTTTATTGCTTTTCGCAAGATGATAGAAAATTACTTCTCCACTACAATTCGTCGTCTTTATTCGGATGGTGGTGGTGAATTTCAGAAATTGTGCTCCACTCTGGCCACTCATGGTATCAGTCACCTTCTCACACCACCCCATACCCCTGAGCATAATGGGCTCGCAGAACGTAAACATCGTCATCTTGTCGAAACGGGTATCACTCTGTTACATCATGCTAACTTACCCACCATTTTTTGGTCCTATGCCTTCTCCACTGCCATATACTTGATTAATCGTATGCCTTCCTCTGCATTACGTGGTCAAATTCCATTCACTACTCTGTTTAACATTCCTCCCAATTATCACAAACTTCGCATATTTGGTTGTCTGTGCTATCCTTGGCTCCGTCCCTACTCCTCCCATAAATTGGATCCTCGTTCTAGACCCTGCTTGTTTGTTGGGTACTGCCCTCAGCGCAGTGCCTATAGGTGCTTCGATCCTCACACTCAGCGCCTTTTTTTATCTCGCCATGTCCGCTTTGTTGAGACCTCGTTCCCTGGGTATCTTTCTAACCCTCCTGCAGGTGTCTCTTTGGTCGACTCTTGGGTCAGTGACAGTGGGCCAACCATCACATCTATTCCCTTGCAGACTGCTTCTCATTTGCCATCCCCTGGTGCTCCTGCCTCAGCTGCCCCGGTCGCCCCCTGCGCAGCACCCTCACCCCCGACATCAGCAGTGGGCCGAGATGCGGCCTCCCCTGGGCCCGTGTCCTCATCATTCCGCTCTGGGCCCCTGCCCTCAGCCCTTCCGGGCTCCTCCACCTCCTCTGGGCCGCTTGCATCCGCTGGCCCATCCGCTCCCACTGGGCCGCCCCAGTCCGCCCAGCCCTCTCCTGACTCGCCCGCTTCCACTGGGCCGCCCCAGTCCGCCCAGCCATCTCCTGGCCCGCCAGCTCCCGCTGGGCCACCCCAGTCCGCCATGCCATCTCCTGGCTCTCCCCCAGCTAATGTTCCCAGGCCTGCTGCCCCGCCTCCTCTGGTTCGCACGCACCGGATGACCACCCGCGCACAAGATGGGATTTACAGGCCCAAGCGCCTTTTCCCTGCCAATTTGACGACCCGTGCTCCCCCCCTTGAGCCTCGGTCAGTCAAGGAGGCAATGCAATACTCTGAATGGGACGATGCGCTCCGCCTTGAACATTCTGCTCTTCTCCGCAACCACACGTGGGATCTTGTTCCTCGCCAACCACACTTCAATGTACTTGGCAACAAATGGGTCTATCGCATCAAACATCATTCTGATGGCTCCATCAATCTCTTCAAGTGTCGTCTTGTTGCTAAAGGTTTCCACCAACGCCCTGGAGTGGATTTTCATGACACTTTCAGCCCAGTGGTCAAACCTGTCACGGTCCGCACTGTCTTCACCATTGCTCTCTCCCAGAATTGGGCCATTAAGCAGTTTGACGTCAACAATGCCTTTTTACAAGGGCCCCTTGACGATGAGGTATACATGGTACAACCGCCGGGCTTTGTTGATCCCCAATATCCTAATCATGTTTGTCGCCTGCGCCGAGCTATTTATGGTCTTCGTCAGGCACCAAGGGCCTGGTATACCGCTCTCAGCTCTTTCCTCCTGGATTTCGGCTTCCTCAAGACTCAGTCTGATGCATCTCTGTTTGTTTATCAACGTTCCGGAGTTATCCTCTACTTCCTGGTATATGTTGATGATCTTCTGCTCACCGGTAATGATGCGCCCACTCTCACTGCCTTCCAACAAGCTCTGGCCCAACAGTTCTCCCTCAAGGAGCTTGGTGACGTCAACTACTTTCTGGGTATCGAGGTCATTCCCACACCGACTGGGTACGTCCTATCTCAGCACAAGTATATGACTGACATTCTTACTCGCTTTCATATGTTGGATGCGGCCTCCATGCCTACCCCATTGGCATCGACGGTCACTCTCTCCCTTCGCGATGATACAACTCCAACGGATGCGACTAGATATCGGCAGGTACTCGGTGCGCTTCAATATCTCGTCTATACACGCCCTGACATTGCCTACGCGGTCAACAAACTCTCTCAATACATGCATACTCCATCCTCTCATCACTGGCAATGTCTCAAGCGCATTCTCCGCTATGTGTGTGGCACTATATCATATGGCCTCGAAATTCGGCGCTCCTCCCTTCCACTACAGGTCACGGCCTTTGCTGATTCTGACTGGGCAGGCAATGTCGACGATCGTACTTCTACATCTGCTTATCTGGTTTATTTGGGGTCCACCCTCATCTCCTGGCGCTCTCAAAAGCAACGTACTGTTGCTCGCTCCAGCACTGAGGCTGAATATCGTGCCATTGCCCATGCCGCTGCTGAGTTGGAGTGGGTCCAAAATCTTCTACACGAGCTTCATCAATCACTCCCTATGCCGCCGACTCTCCTCTCTGACAACCTGGGTGCCACATGTTTCAGTGCAAATCCAGTCTTCCACTCTCGCATGAAGCATTTAGCTCTCGACTTTCACTTTGTCCGCCAGCTTGTTCAAGATGGCCGCCTTCATGTTCGCTACATTCCCACTGCGCAACAGCTCGCTGATATGCTCACCAAGCCATTACCGGCTGCTCGCTTCCTGCTTCTGAGGTCCAAGATTGGAGTCGTTGACACCTCCTCCATCTTGCGGGGGCGTATTAGAGAAAAAGAATAACAATTCTTTTTCCTTTTTTCTGTTCCTATTCTTTAGCCCTCTCCTCCTGTACAATCTCTCCACTCTGTACACTACCCTTAGTTCTCTCAACAAACTCCCCTGTAACAGTGTATAAAACAAAACTGAATACAATGAAGCAAATCACGTCTGTTTGCATCAAGATCTTTTCTCTCCAAAATTCTCTCCTTCCTAACAGGCGGCGTTCCCTGATGGCCGTCTTGCTGAATGGAACAGGGTTCTCGCTAGTTCGAAGAAGACTGACGAGATGCAAGCGAGAAGAGGGAGGGATTGCAGATATGGTGGTGGACGAAGAACCTATGCTTTCTGTTTTAGTTTACATGTTCTGGAATGAGAAACTGTGTTACATAATTACATTTGGCGATGTTCATGGTTATTCGCTCTTGTTAAGTTGCCAAACAGATTTGTTATGAAAGTATGAACCTTTTTTAGGTCTGTTTTAGCCAAGAATTGCAATGAATGGAAATGCATGAACAGGTCTGAAGGAAAACCAGGATTCTATTTAAACAGCATTGAGCCCAAATGTAAGAATTATGCCTCAGTTTTGCTCTACACTAGTCGTATAGTTTTGTGCTTAATCATCAATTGAGCAATGTAAGGCCTCTTTGTCACTGGTGAATGTGATCCGGGTTGTTCCCCACTCGACGATGAAGCTTATCCCCCTTCGTCTAACTGGCTGACCTTGCAGTCTTAGACAATCTAGAGCAACACAACAGTGGATCATCCATAGGCCAAAATCTGAGTGCGCTTCAGGATTGGTATGACAGTCGCGACAAGTTGCTGCAATTGACCCAACAAGCCTTGATTCATGACTAGGAATCCTCCAATGAGCTACTGGATGGATCTCTGAAGCTCAAAATTATGCAGTAGGGCCAAGGATGGATTGTCACAGATGAAGGACATCTGTTGCTGAGCTTCAAGCCACTCTTGAAAGAAGAAAAGGTGCATGTTTGGAAACAGAAACCAGAAGGTAACTGAACTCAAGGAAGCTTGTGAAGAAAGCAATCCAGAGGTCTAGAAGGGCAGTATTGAAAGCAGATAACTCTCTACCTCACATCAAATGATCCAGACATCGTCACGATGTTGAGAGAAGGTGAATTCGCCAGTGTTGGCATTCATTTCTGGATCAAGCACTGCTGGCAGAAAAGGGTTGCAGCAGTATCTGAAGCTGAATTTGGTTGTGCCTCCTTGAAGATTAGTGAGGAGTTCCAGGTTCATTTGAAGTAGCAGCCATGCATTGAATATCTTCAGGAAGGTATTGAATCCTAGTTTAGACAGATGATACAAATGAGAGCTGCAATTCTGAACCTTTACAGTATGAGAAGAGAACAATACTTCTAGATCACTATAGACATCCAAACACTCATCTGTACTCCTGTACCCAGTAGCCACTAGCCAGTACATAAATTACATAAAGAAAATTTACATCCCTGCCTTGTGCTACTCAGTTTATTGCTTTCCTCCCAAGACTTCAGATCTCCATCGCACCTGTGAAAGCAACTTCACTTTCCATATAGCAGCTCGATCTCTTACAGCCTAATGAACCCCAGAACTGCAGAGGAAGCTAAACTAATCTCATATGGATCCTGTCTCCCATTTGTTTTTCCTGTATTATAATCAAAACTACATGTTCATTGGGGTTTGTTAACCCCCTCGTGTGATGTAATACAATAATGGATCTGCAATTCACAACAGTCATAAACGATGAGATTCCTTCTGCCTCCCCCACGTCTCCTCCATAATAAACTACTATCAGTCTGTATTTTCCTTTTTATATTGCATGTATGTAAAATAGAGCCACGTACATGTAAATGCAAAGGCTACAATAAAGAAATGGCCGGTTTGTCTTGTTCTGCAGCAGTCCCCAATGTGGCAGCTTATTAGAGATGCCTTGTGCCCTATACTGCTGACACAGCGAACAAGAAGCTCTGCTAACAATAGAAGAGAGATGGGCAATGAACATTTTAAATGGGAGAACCGAAAAGTATGGATCTTTGCCACACCATGACTCATCCACTGCTTCAGAGCTCCATCCCTCAATCAATGAGTTGGGTGACTTGGTAGGCAAGGGACACTGCAAAGACACAATGCCGGTAAGTATGGCAGATCCATATTTGAAACCATAAGCTGAATAATATCACATATGCACATGAAAAGATAATGGCTTTGATTCCTGTTGTCTCTTTGGTGTCCCTTGGCCTGCCTCATTTCTCTCACATCTATATAAACAAACTCTGGATGCCAAGGAAAGGCATTGCAAATCATCTCTCTCAACCTTCTCTTCAACTTCAAAACCCTTCCCCACATCATCTCAATTTCACCAAAAAAAATGGCAGCAGCTTCTTTCCATGCTCGCTCCAACAGTTTGCCTGCTAGATCACACCCACTGATCTCAGAAATCGATGAGCAAATTTGCAGGTTGAGACAATCTCAAGCTGCTTCCACATCGTCGTCATCATCCATAGGCCACAACTTGAATAGCCTTCAGGTTGTGTATGATTGTGTTGACCAGTTGTTCCAACTGTCATCAACTCAACAAGCCTTGATCAATGACCAGAAATGCTTCAACGAGCTGCTAGACGGATCCCTCAGGCTCTTGGATTTGTGCAACACTGCCAAGGATGCCTTGTCCCAGATGAAAGAGTCCGTGGCTGAACTGCAATCCGCTATTCGCAGAAGGCAAGGTGGTATGGAGGGAGAAACCAGAAGATACCTGAAATCACGGAAGACTGTGATCAAAGCAATCCAAAAGGTCTTGAAGGGTATGGAAAACAAGAAATCAACGTCATCAAACAACGTCGAGACACTATCCATGTTGAAGGAAGCTGAATCTGCTGTTGTTAAGGTTTTGGAGTGCTTGCTGGCATTCATTTCTCAAACAAGCTCAAAGCCAAGCAGCTGGTCATTGTTTAAAAGGGTTGCATCAGCTTCAAGTGAAAACGAATTTGCAGATGTGGATGCCTCTCTAAAGACAAACAAATCTAATGAGGAGGTCCAACTTCACTTGAAGAACTTGCAGCCATGCATTCAAGATCTTGAGGAAGGAGTTGAGAGCCTGTTCAGGCGTTTGATCAAAACAAGAGCCTCCATTCTCACTATCCACAATCTGTAACTATTACATCATCAAAAGAATACTTGTACAAGTTTTATATAAAATTTTGATACTCTATCCATAAATATACACGGTCTCCAAGTTCCTGCTACATTAAAGTCTCATGCTGTTCATTGTTCTATCTTTTAGCCTGCACTTTTCTTTCCGTCCATTTTAATTACCTTTTACACACAAGAAACAAATCGCAGTGAACAAAAAGATCATTTCAGATAAGTTAGCTGAATAAGAGCATGACTCACAATCACATGGAAGACTGACAAAGGAAATAATGAACCATATTAGGCGGATCTTGCCTTCCATTGATACAGCAGTAGCAGCTTGGTATGAGTAATTAATCATACACACTAGTCTAAAACTTATAGTCAAAGGAGACACAAGGAATCGAATTTTACAATCTATATATCAACGAATGAAATGGAAATATGGCTATGATTTCGATCTGGTAAACAACCATCCCAGCAATGTCTATGCAATGTTCTATTGCTTACCAGCACTGTCCAGCTCATTACCTATTCATCCTTCATCCTCTACTAAGTCAGATTTAATGCAGGGAGTGGGTTGCTTGGCCTGATTTCCAACTATCTCTGATATCATTTGAATCAGTACAAACCATAATCTACTGCCACTGGATTTGGCTTTCACCATTTCTACTTGTCCTTTAGTTAAGCTGTTTCTTGTGAGACAACAAACAATGGTTTTAAACTGGGAAAGAGCTGGAGACATTCAAGAACTGCAAACATACAAGAACTGGAGATAGCTGCCAAGAATCTTCTTGTCTTGCTCCCAAAAAGCCATAGTTTTTTCTTATATATATAGGGGCGACGAGAATTTATTAATGAAGAAAAAGCGAGTGTACAATCAACAAGCTAAGCCTGGGATCAAACCTTGAGCCTCGCCGGTCCCAAATGGCTCTTCTCCCAGCTCACAGAGTCAACCGAGCTCACCCCCTTGGTTCATCCATCGAAAGCCCGGAGCTTTTTCACCGCCCTGCTTTCCCTCCTCTGCACAGGGAATATCCCTTCCAGGCTAAGGCTTTCGACATCGATGATTTGGCCGAAGAAGGCCGACTCCCTCGCTTTCGCTTGATCAAGAAGCCCCCTTTGATAAGCCGGGAAGGGGATTTCAGCAGTTGCAACAGACGACGACGAATCCCCATTTTGGAACTACTCATTGTTGCTGCTGTTGGGCACTCTGTTTATGCTTTCTTTGCTGTGTGTTACATTACATGAACCAGCTCTCTGTTTATAGAGGCTTTCAAACCGCCATTAGGATTTAGGAAAGGCTCGAGTGGGCATTGATTTCAGTCGGTTGTACCGACTTCGTCCTGCGGCTGCAAATTGGAGCCTAGTCACAGACTTTGCCGACTAAAAAGAAATTCTCCATGTCGGTAGCTTATTGGCGGACAGCAACCACGTTAGCAGATCATATATCGTTTCGTTTCGCGTTTCTTTTCGACGTTTCGTGTTTCCTTCTCCTGCGCAGGCAAAATGTCGAATGCAGAAGTCGATACCATTTGGAAGTAAAGAAGACCACTTTGCGAACTCCTTCAGATGAATCGAATTATCAGAGATTTGCTTCAACTATATCGTCTTCTGATACTGCTGTAAGTAAGCATCTTCTGCTCTTGAAAGAGCATTTGTACTCACTTGCCCCACTTCCTCGTGGTTCTTTTTCCAGCCTAGAAACTAGCTAGCAATGGCTTTTCCACAGAAGTTGGAAGAGAGCCCTGATTGCAGGTCACGAAGGAAAACATTCCTTTCATCTGGGGGATCAAAGAAACCGAAATGGTGATAGGAAATAGTCGCTGCTCTGGGAACTTGGAAGAGAAAGTTGCAGACTTTTGGTGGTTGTCTTTGCATATATGTCAACGACTGAAGATGGGAATTTGATTTTGATTTAGATCTAACCAGCCAGCTAACCATGTCAGCGATGCCTGTGCATTGTCTGTTCCCTGCCACTACTCTCCAACTCTCATGGTTACTGAGTCAGATTTCAGCGTCTTGTCTCCTTTGGAAGGCGATGCACGGGTGAGCTGTTTGAAATTAGTTTCAAGGCACTAGAAATATTGTATAGTCTCGGTTATTAAATGATGCAGAAGGAGAAGCAGAATGCATGGATCTTGCCTACATCGATGATGGAGGCCAATGAGTTGGATTACTTGGTAGGCAAGGGACATTTCATAGACACAATGCTGATAATGTGGAGGATTGATTTGTGTTTTCACATGGGAGAAACAAGATGCTTTGATTCCTCTTGTCTCTCTGTTGTTTCTTCCTTCACCTGCCTCTTTGCTCTCATCTTTCTATATAAACTTGCCATAGGTGCCAAAGAAGGCATTGCAAATCATCTCCAGCTACATCTCTCTTAGTCTTCCATTCTTTCTCTCATATTCCACCAAGACAACCAAAAAATGGCAGCTATTTCTTTCCATGCTCGCTCCAATAGTTTGCCTACAGGATCACACCCTCTGGTCTCGGAAATCGAAGAGCAGGTTTGCAGGTTGAGACAATCTCAAGCTGCTTCCACATCCTCATCATCCATAGGCCGCAACCTTAATAGCCTTCAGGTTGTGTATGATTGTGTTGACCAGTTGTTCCAACTGCCAACAACCCAACAAGCCTTGATCAATGACCAGAAGTGCTTCAATGAGCTATTGGATGGATCCTTGAGGCTCTTGGACTTGTGCAACACTGCCAAGGATGCCTTGTCAGCGATGAAAGAGTCTGTGGTTGAACTTCAATCCGCTATTCGCAGAAGGCAAGGTGGTTTGGAAGGAGAAACCAGAAGGTACCTGAAATCTAAGAAGACTGCGATCAAAGCAATCCAGAAGGTCTTAAAGGGCATGGAAAACAATAAGTCCACCTCATCCAACAACGTTGAGACAGTATCTATGTTGAAGGAAGCTGAATCTTCTGTTGCTGAGGTTTTGGAGTGCTTGTTGTCCTTCATTTCTCAAACAAGCTCAAAGCCAAGCAGCTGGTCATTCTTTAAAAGGGTTGCAGCAGCAGAAGCTTCAAGCGAGAATGAATTTGCAGAGGTGGATGCATCTTTGAAGATTAACAAATCCAGTGAGGAGATTCAACTTCATCTCAAGAATCTGCAGCCATGCATTCAAGATCTTGAGGAAGGAGTTGAGAACCTCTTCAGGCGTTTGATCAAAACAAGAGTCTCCATTCTCAATATCCACAATCTGTAGTTACATCATCAGAACAATACTTGTACAAGTTGTATAGAAAATTTTGACACTCGAATCCATAAATATACATGGTATCCAAGCTCCTGCAAACTGCGTCTTTCTGTTCGTTCCTCTATCTATTACCCTGCATGTTTCTTACATTTCCATTTTAATTACCTTTTGCCTACAATAGAAAAATGACAGTGAAAACAAGGATAATTTCAGATTGCTAAGGTAAACAAGAGGTGATGGAAACTAAGAGGAATCATGTCACATGGAAGACTGACTAATCCAGATTAATTATTGCAGAAATGAGTAATTACCACACGTCCAAATGCAATAATGAAACCACGTTGATAAACCACATTAGATGGATCTTGCCTTCCATTTGTACAGCAATCATGTTAATCAATGCAACTTGACATCATTTCTTAATCATATAACATTAGGCTAATCTGTATGAGAGGAGACGTAAGGAATCAAAAGTTTTCATATATCAATGAATGAGATGGCTATGTGGCTATTATTTCAACCAAAGAAAACAACCCATCTCAACAACATCTATGCAATGTTCCTTGATTAGGCCACTTTCATTAACCAACTCCCTTGGAGATGGCATAGATTAATTCAGATGTAATGCAGGAGTGGGCTGTTTGGGGTGATTTTGGACGAACTGTGATATCATTTAAACCAGAACAACCATAATCTACTATCATTGTGATTCACTTTCACCATTTCTACTTATCCTTGGAGGTAAGCAATGATTTTAAACCAGGAAGCTAAAGTTCCTTCAGTTACAACAATACACCCTTTTGAGTTCATGCTGCAGAGCACAATTAAATTGCTAACCCCCTCAAGAGGTGTAATATAATATTGGATCTGCAATCCACAACAATCATTAATGGTGAGATTCCTTCAATTTGAGTTATCCAGATGAATTGGTTCTGGATGAGTACAAAGTGAAAATGATTATATTCCTAGTTTGGTGCCAAAACCATATTTACAACTTTATTAAATGGATGGAGAAGCCAAGGATGAATATTAATGTAGAGCTAGATAAAACAACCATATATCCAGCTCATTCCCTCAGGGCTCAGGTTTAGTTTAATCTTTCATGGATCTTCAATGCACGAGTGGATTTGGATCTAACAAACTGTATATCTTCTCAGCAGTATTTAATGCAGTGTCTCTTGCCAACCTAGCAGGCCAACTCATTTTGCCAACTTAGTTTAATCCTCTTGCACGAGTGGGTTGTGTTTGGAATGATATGAAAATATCAAATATGGATCAAACAGAAATGGGGTTTGGCGATTAGGATCTTTTCTAATCTAACTGACCATCTCAATTATATTCTATTTTCTAATCCAATCAAGACCATTGACTTTGCAGCAGCATGTCCTATAAAGTAGTCACAGCATGACCTTGTTAATCTTTCTATGGAGGTAATTTCATCAAATTCCTTTGGTTTTCCCCATCTAACTGTGAACCATCACATGGAAAATGGCCTAAGGTTCCTTACATGGCTGCTTCCCTACAGAAAGACATGGAATTGGCCTATGGTATTCAACTTCCTAATTTCAATCTGTAATTATATCATTATCATCAAAGCCACACTTGAATATTAAGCAGTTGTAAAGATAATTTTGATAACTATAATACATAATAAGTCTACATGATCTTTGTAAATTAATGTCTCACTCTCAGTATATTGCTCTATCATCTTCTACCACAGTGCATACAATTTCCGGCCTGTTCATTTCAGTTGCCTTTTGCTGTTTTGCATAGAGGAGAAAAATGACAGTGGAAAACAGGTTCTGGGATTCTTACAGATGGTTGAACTGGATTGACAAATAGTTTATTCCTAATCTTCATTCAGTATGGGTAAATTGCACAAAGTTTTTGCAGCGTTTTAACGGAACTAAGAAAATTACCTGTCTTTGGATTGGGCCAACTGTTACCCAATGTAATGTGCGGGCCTATAGCCCACCATACGAGTTCCAAGTTCCAACCTCCAATTACATTTCTCAAGTTCTCGACTCATAGTAGCTCGACATTCTTCCTTTACATTACATGCTTGTTTGTTTCTCTCAGTTCGTGGGTGGTGGGTGGCAACTGGCAAGAATCAAACCTTCATTCATGCAAACAGAAAACAGGTGACCTCAGTCAGCCAAAAGCTCCCTCCCTTCCCATAGGTTATTTGGTGGTAATGATTTTGCTTCCCACTCCTCTCGTTTGTCAGACAGCAGCCTTGTTTTCTTCTACTAGGTCAACCTCGAATAAGTTCCTTCTTCACCCTTAGAATTTGGAGCTTTTGCAGGGTGTTTAGGGATTGAATCTAATCTTTGCTTACCCTTTTGAGAAAGTTCACTGCTTTTTGTAGGATCATGAATGGGAGGAGAGATGAGAATGGTGGAAATTTTTTGGAAGCCTTTTTTTGCTGTTCTTTTTCAGTAGGTTGTGAATTGGGAGATTTATGATTTTAGTTGTGAATTTCTTAGGAATTTATGATTTTCATTCTCATAGAATCGAGCTAAGATTGATATGGATGGTTCAAGCATAGGTGGTAGGTTTATGTTAGGATCAATTGGCGGGAGCTTGGACCTAGAAGCTCCTCCGATGCATCGAAACCAACATAGCCAGATGGGTAATCCCTCAGTAGTACCATCCCATCATCACCACCACCACAACCAGATGAACTCAACTGGTGGGATTGATTACAATAGGCAGCCGATGGGGCTGATGGAGTCGATAGGTCTGGCACCAAAGGGGCGTCCGACTAGTTATGGGAAAGCAAATGACGATGATCTTAGTGAAGAAGATGATCCAAGCTTGATGGAAGATGGCCAGGTATCCCACGGTTCGAAGGGTACAAAGGTATCTCCATGGCACCGGATGAAATGGACGGATAATGTGGTGAGGCTTCTAATTGCTGTTGTTGCTTATGTGGACGATGATGGTACAGAAGCTGGTGAGAGCCACAAGAGGAAATCTGGGGTTCTGCAGAAGAAGGGCAAGTGGAAGACTGTTTCCAAGGTCATGATCGGCAAAGGCTGCCACGTTTCGCCCCAGCAATGTGAGGATAAGTTCAATGATTTGAACAAGAGGTACAAGAAGTTGAATGATATTCTTGGTAGGGGAACAAGTTGCCAAGTGGTGGAGAACCCTGGCTTGATGGAATCGATGCCTCATCTTTCGTCCAAGGCCAAGGATGAAGTTAAGAAGATACTGAGCTCGAAACACTTGTTCTACCAGGAGATTTGTGCTTACCATAATGGACAAAAAATCCCCAACTGCCCTGATGTTGATCTCCAAGGCTGCTCATTACCCATGAAGGGACACTGGAGAGAGAATGATGGTTCTGAGGAGGATGAGGAAAATGATGATAGCGAAGATGATGGCTCCGAGAATGAAGATGAAAATGTCGATATGAATGCTGAGACGACTAGAAGAAATGAAGAAGGAAATAGCTATGAGGTCGAAATGGCTGCATTGTTTCGAGACCCGAATGTGACATCTGGGGAGAGGAAGCTGTGGGTCAAGAACCAGATGCTTCACCTACAGGAGCAACGAGTCAGCATTGCGGCTCAATCCCTTCAGCTCGAGAAGCAACGCCTCAAGTGGTTGAAATACAGAAGTAAGAAAGACATGGAGTTCGAGAGATTGAAGATTGAGAATGAGAGACTGAGGCTAGAAAATGAGCAAAGCATGGCACGGATGAAGCTGAAGCAGCTGGAAGTTGATCTTGGACATTCTGATGCATCAGTAGATCCAGTTACTCTTGGAACTCAACGACCACAAGGAAAAGAGTCGATTGATCTGAGTAGGCCACACTGTAGAATGGCTGACGCTTGACTTCTGGTATCTTGTATCATCATCTGCAAAAAAACTTGTAAAGTTTATTGTTTTGGATCCTTGTTGTTCTTACATTGTACTATGAATCAGTTATCTACTTCCATATATTTCTTGCTTCCTATACTGTTTTTCATGCCTCACTTGGTGGCTTTTGGTTATTGAAGTTAGTTGTTATTCTAATGAAATGTCATAAAGTTCAGTAACAGCACAACCATAAACATTGTAAAGCTCCCAAGATCTGTATCTGTATCTGTATCTGGACATGGTAGACAAGGGATACCTATGCTTTGATTCCTTGTGTCTCTCGGTAACTTGGCCAGCATCATCTCTCCTCCATCTATCTATACTAACCTGCAACAGGTTCCAAAGAATGCATTGCAGATCATCTCCATTCATCTATTCTACTAACAAAAACTTCCCAGATCTTGTATTCATCACTGAAACCCCACAAAATGGCAGCTCTTTCTTTCAATGCTAGGTCCAACAGTTTGCCTTCAATATCACACCCTCTAGTTTCAGAATTTCTTGACGAGGAAGTTTGCAGGTTGAGACAATCCCAAGATGCTTCCACATCATCATCCATAAGCTGCAATCTGAATAGGCTTCAGGATCTGTATGATTATGTTGACCAGTTGCTAGAACTGCCAACAACCCAACAAGCCTAGATCACTCACAAAAAATGCTTTAATGAGCTACAAGATGGATCTTTGAAGCTCTTGGATTTGTGCAAAACTGCCAAGGATGTCTTGTCACATATGAAAGATTTTGTGGCCGAACTTCAGTTTGCTATTTGTAGAAGACAGGATGGTTTGAAAGGAGAAACCAGAAGCTACATCAAGTCCAGGAATACTGTAATCTGCTGTTGTGGAGGTGTCTGAGTGCTTGTAGACATTCATTTCTTCTCAGTCAACCTCCACACCAAGCAGCTGATAAATTTTTTCCAAGCTGGAAACGGTTGCAAGTGAGAATGAATTCTCAGAGGTGGGTGCCTCTTTGAAGAGGAACAAGTCTAATGACGAGGTCCAAGCTCATCCGAAGAACTTGCAGCCATGCATTCAAGCTCTTGAAGCAACAGCGAAAATAGTTTCTGCGATCATTACAGATAATCAGGCTAGTAATATCTAGCTGGATAGCCTTCTATTTCATGACAGAGTTATGATTAAGAACACACAAGCCGAAATCAAAGGCCAGCACACGGTAAGTTGATTCAAGAAAACAATGAATGTCAGAGAAATCAGTGAACAGAAGTTCAGCGGACCTTCCACCTCCATTAGTGCAGCAACCATGCAGAACATAGAGCAGGCTTCAAGCCGTGCTGATTAAGAGATTGAAATAATATCTAATCCTGTAAAGTAGTCAGTCCCCAGCCTTTTCTATCATCCAACTTCTTACCACATCTTTTAAACTAATTTTGAAGAAAGCAGACGGCTTGGAATAAAAAGGAAGCTCTTGCGTTCTGTCGTAAGCATACCTTTCTCGGCCTTTTGGCTAAGATCAAGTGTAGTATCTGTTCTTATCAGTTTAATATCTGATACGTGGGCCAATGGCCCACACGATATTAAATTAATTTTTATAGGGGGAGAAAGCCCACTACTGAAGCTTGCTTCAGGGGCCTTCTCGCGTGTCGCCTGAGCGTTGCAGTATTGCTTGGGCCTGGCGCACCCCACCAATTATAGTCCAGTTTCTTTATTTCATCTGAATTGGGCCTGTTGCTTATTTTGTACTGATTCTACTTGCATACTTTCGTGTCTTTCCCAGCTCGTAGAAACAAGCAATTAACTTCATCATCAACTGCTTGTTTCTGGCGTGTAGATCAAACGAGAACGATGATCCTTCTGCATATATTCCTTCATGGCCTGATGCAGTAGACCCTTTTTTGCTGCCTTCATTGGAGTAAAGGAAGTTGCATGGCATCTCATTGACTATATATGGCAGATGGCAAAGGAGACACAAGGAATCTCATTGTCATCAATATAAATCTCAATGAATGAATATGATGGGAAAGTAAGTGTGTGATCTGGATCTGAACAACCATCTCAGCAGTGTCTGTGCAGTGTCTCCTGGCAACCACAGCTCTCCCAGCTCATGCGGTCGAGTAAGTTTTCAGCGCCTGTCTCCTTTGAGAAAACATTGGTTGATGCACGAGTGTTCTGTTTGACATTATTGTGCCAGGAACTAGAAGTATGACAATGTCCATTATTAAGTGATGAAGCAGAATGCATGGATCTTGCCTTCCTTCATGACTCAATGCTGCAATTCAGAGCTATCAGCTATGCCTTAACCATCCATGGTCTCTTTATCCAATGAATTAATTAGTGAGGCCAATGAGTTGGATTACTTGGTAGGCAAGGGACATTTCACAAACAATATTCCTGATAATATGGTAGATCCAAACCACAAATTATATGTGCATAAACCACATGTTCACATTGAAATTTGAAGTGCTTTGATTACTCCTGTCTCTTTGTGTCCCCTCGCCTGCCTCATTTCTCCACCATCTATATAAACAAGCTCTGGATGCCAAGGAAGGCATAGCAAAACACCTCTCCCAACTCTTCCTTTGAACTTCAGAATCCTTCCTCACATCTTTAATTCTCATATCCACCAAGAAAACCAGAAAAAATGGCAGCTCTCTCTTTCCATGCTAGGTCCAACAGTTTGCCTACAAGATCACACCCTCTAGTTACAGAAATCGAAGAGCAGGTCTGCAGGTTGAGACAATCTCAAGCTGCTTCCACATCATCATCATCCATAAGCCGAAATCTAAATGGTCTCCGGGATGTGTATGACTGTGTTTACCAGTTGCTCCAACTTCCAACAACCCAACAAGCCTTGATCCATGACCAAACTTGCTTCAACGAGCTATTGGATGGATCTTTGAGGGTCTTGGATTTATGCAACACAGCCAAGGATGCCTTGTCCCAAATGAAAGAGTCAGTCTCTGAGCTTCAATCCGCTATTCGCAGAAGGCAAGATGGTTTGGAAGGAGAAACGAGAAGATACCTAAAGTCAAGGAAGAATGTTATCAAAGCAATCCAAAAGGTCTTGAAGGGTATGATGGTTACCAAGAAATCTACTTCATCAAATAACATTGAGTCCATCTCCATGTTGAAGGAAGCTGAATCTGCTGTTGTCGAGGTTCTGGAGTGCTTGCTCTCATTCATTTCTCAAACTAGCTCCATGCCAAGCAGCTGGTCATTGTTTAAAAGGGTTGCAGCAGTAGCAGCAACCGAGAATGAGTTCTCAGATGTCGATGCCGCCTTGAAGATGAACAACTCCAGTGAAGAGGTTCAAGTTCAACTCAAGAACTTGCAACCATGCATTCAAGATCTTGAGGAAGGAGTTGAGAGCCTCTTCAGGCGTTTGATCAAAACAAGAGCCTCCATTCTCAATATCCAAAATCTGTAGTTACATCGTGGAAACAATACCTGTACAAGTTGTATAGAAAATTTTGATACTCAAATACATAAATATACATGGTCTCCAACTTCCTAGCAAATTTTGTCTCTGTCATTGTTCTGTCTTACCACCTTGATCTTTCTTACTGTCCATTTTGATTACATTTTCCATACAAGAGAAACATGACAGTGAAAACAGCTCCTGGGATAATTTAAGATAGGTAAGGTAAAACTAAGAGCTGGTGAAGAACATTAGGCAGAAGCTATCATCACATGGAAAGCTGACACAACCAGATTAATCTCTGCAGATAATGGAACCACGTTGAGAACCCAAATTAAGTGGATCTTGCCTTCCATTTGTACAGCAATCATGTTAATGCATGCTGCTCAATATGATTCTCTTTCGAAATAGATATTTTATCAGACTTTTTTAGATACACTTAGATTTGGTTTCGGAGAAATCCGACTGACTAATTGCAATCTATGATCTAACTCGTAGTTAGGAGAGTGTAGGTTTAAGAAAACTAACCTGGAAAAAATTACTCAAAAGGGCCCAATCCCGTGATCAGTCAGCATTTTATTTTGGGCTTCATATTAAGGGAGAAGGAATGCCCAACATGTCTCCTCCATGGGCTTTTCTCCATACTCCCGCCAACGGCCCAACCTCCTTCTCCAGATGGAAAAGGAAAACCCCGCGCCGGGAAACTAACCAGAAAAAAGCGAAGCTAAACCTCACTCTCCGGCAGGCGGCAGCAATGACCGCTCCGGTCAGAACTCTTTCAAACCATGTTCTCAGTTCTTCACATTCTTCTGACCTCCGGCCACTGATCAACGCCATCACATCCTGCATCAAAGCCATGAATCCCAGAAACCTCAACTACAATACAACCAATCCGGCCCCTCTGAACCAATTCTCACCGTACATCCACGACGGCTTGGTCCTCCAAGTAATCAAGTCCAAGCAACTGCAATCGAACCCTTACCACGCCCTCCTCTTCTTCAACTGGGCCTCGAACCCTCGCCCGAACCCTAACCACTACGCCCACAGCCACAGATGCTACGCCGCCATCGTCGACCTTCTCCTCTCCCACTCCCTCTTCGCCGCCGCTTCCTCCCTCCTCGAAGCCTCCAACAGGGTCTCCGATCTCACGCTCAGCAAGTTCATCTCGGCGAATGGCCGTCTGGGCAACGTGAAAGCCGCCGTCTTTTGGTTCCACAGGGCGAGAACCACGGTTGGGGTGAATGGGGATTGTTTGTTCTCGTGCAACGCCATTTTGGGTGCTCTGGTGAGGAACAACCGGATCGATTTGGCTCGATCGATTTTCGATCAGATTGTGCAGGATGGTAGAGTGAACCCTGATGTCTCGACTTACACCACGATGATCACGGGGTATTGCAAGTTGGGCATGGTCGAGGAAGCACGGAAGGTGTTCGATGAAATGCCTTGCCAGCCGAACAAAGTAACGTATAACGCCCTGGTTAATGGTTATTGCAAGGCGGGAGATATGGACTCGGCGAAGTTGATTTTCTCGAGAATGATTGGTGGGGGATCCGGTTGTTCCCCTGATACGATAACTTACTCTATTCTGATCGATGGTTATTGTAAGAGAGGCGAGTTTGATGAGTCGGAGAGATGGCTGAATGAGATGGTGAATCGCGGTTGCATTCCCAACCTTTTGACCTACAATGCGATAGTCTACAGCTTGTGCTTGAGAGGGTTAGTTGATGAAGCCAAGAAGTACCTCACAAAGATGAGGCTGAATGGAGTGAGAGAAAATCTCCTTACTCACATGAGCATCTTGAAGGGCCTTTCTGTTGCAGGGAAGTCCGGTGAAGTAGTGAGATATTTCAGAGAGGGGCTCCGAGAAGGGAAGATAAAAAATCCCGGCTCGAAAGTCTATGCAATCTTAGTGAGGGAGTACTGCAAGATGAGGAAACCAGACGAAGCGATCTCTGTATTAAAGGAAATGTGTAATAAGAGGATCAAGCCGAATGTTTCGTGCTTCAACTCAGTGTTCAGGGCTCTGTTGGAGGTCGAGAAGCCAGACGCAGCTGCCTTGCTGATGAAGCAGATGAAGAAAATGGGGTGCAAGCCAAATTTCATATCGTACAGCACAGTCGTATCAGGCCTTTGTACAGCTGCCGATAGCCATCGGATGAGAGAGGTGGAGGAGATTGTGAACGATATGATCAAGGATGGTATCTCGATGGATGCAGGGTTGTACAGTATCTTGGTTTTGGGGTATTGCAGAGAATGCAATGTCGAAATGGCGAGGAAGTTTCTCGGCGAAGCGATTAGTAACAGCTATGTAGTGAGCTTGGAGGCTTTTACAGCTTTCCTGGAATGCGTGATGGGTGAGAAGGGGGAAGTGAGTGACGGTGAGAAGCTGTTAGCAGAGATGTGTAAGAGATGTGCTGTCCTCGATCCAGCTAGCTATATGCAAGCTCTGAATCGATTTGTTCTCCGGTAGAGCCAGCATAAGAAGAAGAAGAAGAAACTATGTAGAAGAAGAAAACAAACAACTCTGGTTCTAAAATGAATGGTTGGATTTCAATAATCATGATTAGTAAACAATTCATGGTAAGCATTTAACTATATCTCGCTGCAAACATATATAAGCGATCTGTACAGAGAAAGCAATCTAACTATCAACTTGCGTTTGTTAAGGCAAGTGAAGCTTTTCCATCAACGAAGCTTCTCACAGTCAGAAATTCATTCCGATCGCCTTTCGAAGAGCTTCCCATTGCTCTTCCTCGCATAGGGCTGGACCGCAATGATCAGCATCAGAAGAAAAAGAAGCACTACGTTCTATCCATTGCCGTAGCTGGTTGATCTGGGGATCAAAATCCGGAGGAGAAGCCGCGAAAGCAGCAGATCCAACACTAGAAGCAGGGGAAGCTGCCGGAGCACCACCACCCCCGACTGGCGACAGCCACCGTTGTTCTTGTTGCTTCGACGAATTCGATTCGCCACCACCTGCTGCTATTATTTCCTTCAACTCTCCCTTCACTTCATCATCATCATCCTCCTCGTCGATTTCGAGATAGTACACTTTGTTCTTCCCCTGCGCGGCCTTCCGCTTCTTCTCGTTCTTCCGGATCCTGCATAGCGCGTAGCTGTCGAACAACGACTCGTCCAGCCCCAGCCACGGAGCCGGCTTATGGAGGCTGTACTCGTGCATAATCCACCCGTCCTGATTCTTCGCCGCGGCATTACCCCTGCCGCCGTCGCTCTTGTACTTGAACCTCTTGTTGATCCAGCAAATCTTGCGGTCGGAGGACCAAGAAACCTTGCCGGCGTCCTCCCCGTGCCAATACCCTCCACCCGTTCCCACTCTCCGGTCGTGTCTAGACCCGCCGATGCTTCTCTTCCTCAGAGGAGTGAAAACGTAGAGATCGCCCTCGTCGTCTTCGCACCAGAATCGGGACCGGGAGGAAGGGTGGACGCGGAATTTCTCACAAATTTCCCACGGCTCCTGGCCATAAACGTCGCATTCCTTCACGTATTCGTCGGAGGGGAGCGGCTTGCCTCGAAGCTTGCTCAGCAAGTAACCCAGCACCAATTCATCGTCGGTCGGATCGAATTTGAATCCGACGTCTCGCTGCCCACTCCGGCTGTTCTCCATCCTTCAAGAAATCAAGAATCAATCCCTCCGACGCCGGTCAAAAGAAAAAATGCCCTAAATCAGAAAGGGGACTGGAGCTATATTCCGAGAGAAGAGTAGAAGCGGTTGATTGTGCTGCAAGAATTGGGGGACAAGATAGCGCTGAGAATCCTTATTTATAATAGTTTAGGACTGCAGTACCGACTACCGACTTCCAGTTTATTTTTTCCCGCCCTTTTCTTTTCCTTCCTAGAGTAGGAATGTGGCTCTTGGGCTTGGGCTTTTTTTCTTGTCTCTTGACGGGCTGTGTTTCCGATTGTTGAGCCCAATGGGCTATGAGAAATTTGATGACCTTATGTCAAGCAAATATCCTGCTAGATGGAAATAAACCTAAAATGTCTACTAAAGATTAAACCTTTAGTTCTACTAAATTAAGGGATCCTATACTCAAGGTTGACCTTAAATACCATTCCATGGAAAGTTCAAATAGAAGAATAAACTACAATTCAACCATAATTAATAAGATATTTAGAACCACTTGTGACTAGAGAATTAGACGTTGATGTCAACAATTTACTTAGATAACTTGTGTGATTCCGAAAGATTCTGAGTACCCATAACAAATGTGAACTTACAACTATCAACATTTCTACCACAAAAGATTCCTATTGTCAATCCTTTTCCTTGCTTACCAAGGAAAGTTCCATTTGAAATTACTTGTCAAATGGTCAAGTGCCAGAATGATACAATAGCATCAGATGAACAAGAGAGATATACAAAGCAGATTTCAGCTGTAATTACAACATTGACAAACTGCCTCAGTTAACCTCTCCTCTCTACCCCATCAAAATGGGTGAGCCAAATTACAGACCAATCCATCCAATTAAGTATTCTATTCTACAAACCCTTTCTTTCTTTCCTTGCTTCCTTTCTCTTATAATCAATCAACAAATTCAATCCTCAGCTCACCATTTTACAACAACACACTTGAAGATGGATCTTTTCCCCCTTTTTATTGCTTACAAACAGATTTCCTATTCTTCTCATGAACCCTTTCCACCTACCCTCTGCTTCTTTTCTTCTAGCGATGCAGCTTCATTCAGCATGTCGGCTGCATCGGTGTGCATGTTCAACTTGGCCAGAGCAACGGACTGAATGTAGAATGCAGTGGGCCAATCTGGATAAACGCACTGCGCTTGCATTCCATCTCGAAGGGCAGCGTCCGGTTGATCGCACAGCAGATAGCAAAGACTACGTCTAGCGAAAACAGTGGGCGAAACAATAGTTCCTACATCTATGAACTGCAGCAGAAAGAATGGAAGTTAGGAGACTACCTAATTAGATAGCTATGCCGGTTGGGAGAGCTAGAGATGGTAAAACCTGGGAGTAACAATTGATGGCGGTTTTGAAATCTTTGTCCCGGAATGCAAAGTCACCTCTCTTTCTAGACTCCAGCATATCCCTCATTTGTTGTGTCCACTCTTGGAAAGATAGCTGAAACAAATTATGGTTAGAGTGATTGACAACAAGAATACACATATTGGTGACAAATGTGCAAGGTTGTAGATTTTCTTGTTTAAGCCAAGTACCTCGTTTGTTCCCTCGTCATCTTTGTAGTGTGTCATTACCAATATCTGGTGAATGGCTGTGAGGTCCATTCGTGAACAGGCTTCTCCCATCGGCGAGCGAGGACGCTGTGGGGTCGGAGGTGCATCCTCATGTTTGGGTATTCCAAGCATCACGTCTGATGGAGCCTGCAACATCAGGAAACATGAGCAGTTTCTAAACTTGAGCGGCATGGACAGAAACAGTAAAGGAACTGAATTGCTGCTTCAAGATCTATTCGCGAGTAAATTGAACAAGTAACACTCAAGTAATATCCAACTTGAAGCTGGAAAGAAAGACTAGAAGTATAATGAAGTCCAAATATAGGGACTTGAAGAAAGAAGTTTCAATCTCCAAAAGAAAACTTTAGAAAGAAGGTTGATCGGATCCAACATGAAGTAGAATGGGAACGGACATAATTTCATGGAAATCATGGGAAACTTTTTGAGATATTTAAACGTCTTATTGTGCTAGTGGTAGAGGCTGGAATAACCGTTCATTCAGAAAACAACGCTGCTAGTTAATAGGTTGCTTAACTTCCCACTTCCTAAGTGATATGCCTTGCATAAAAACTGATCATGACCTAGTAGTTTTCAAAGATGGGATTCAAGAGATACATTGTCTATGTCCCACATTGATTATAGATCCATGCATAAGATTATTAACTGCTCATTTCAGCGCCATAAAGCACAAACAAGAAACTTGATGGTTCAATTTTAAGTAAAAAAAGTCAAGAAGAATGAATTCACTTACATCAGGCTTTGGTTGCAGAGGAGAAAGTGTAGCAACAAGTTCCTTTGTGTTAGGCCTTTCCCTAGGTTCATACTGCAAGCACTGGGAGGCAAGACCAACAACAGTGGTAGCTTCTTCTGTAGAGAAGTTCCCTTCCAAATGAGAATCCATCAAGAGAATTATGTTTCTTCCTCTTATCATGTCAAGAGCCTGTATGCATGTACAATCATAAAACTCTTGAAGCGCAAAAAGTATGGAAGTGCCCAGTTACTCCTATATGAACTAGAAATTTGAATGCACCATTGCTTTCCTAAATTATGCTGCAAGAAATATTGCAGGAGTTCTTTCCTGATGAAACAAACTATAAATCAGAGCAGTCATATCGAGTAGCAAGTTCTAATTTGAGGTCATGTATAATGCAAAGTGCAACCTTGTGATGACATGGAAGAGAACATGCGCCATATCAAACTTCCAAACACACACTTCAATGTAAGCCACTTACATGACTGGGAGGAATGTGCTTTCCACTGAGTAAATCAAGGAGGACAGTGCCGTAACTGTAAGTAACACTTTCTGGAGTAACCCTTCCTGAAAATTTTAGGCAGTGAATGCAGATGATGATCTCAAAGTGAAGCACAGCAATACACATGGGCATTTTCTAAAACAATAGAATCGTTATTACCATTCTTTAGATATTCAGGAGGGGTGTACGCCAGATTTGTACTATAACTCTTCCCATCCCTACTATTTTTCATCAAGCCAAAACATGAAAGACGTGGATCTCCATCCTACAAAACCCATATCATGAAATGATAAAAATCAATCATCATACAAAGGAAAAGGAGGCTATAGGAATAGGGTGATGTTCAAGTTTCATCAAGAGAAATGAATACCTCGTCAAAGAGTACCCTATATGCATTCATATCATGGTACAAAGGACGACCCTCGGTGCTGCAATAGTCTAGTGCTTCAGCTATGTAGAGGGCAACCCTTAAGCGCATGGCCCATTCTATGGTTTGATTTTCCCCTGTGAAGAATGAATAGAAACCCAATATGAGACCCAGGTACGAATCCTTCATTCCTAAGAGCAAGTAAAGTGAAAGATTCAAGTTGATCCTTTCCAGATGTGCCTCTAATTCAACTAACTCACTCTCTCTAATCACAAAAGAACAGACGGTGTAAAAACGCTACACCTTTTTCCTCTTAGTGATCAACACAATTTCCCTACTCATCAGGCAATCACAGTGCTTAGCTAATCTTAGCTTAGTAATTTGAACACATCTTGGAAGCAGAAGGCAGACTGACCCTAGCGTTTCATTTGTACATTTTGAACCAAAAGCAATACAGCATCAACATTCCACACAAATTCCACAAAATGGAAGCTCATAAACTATATACATAGGAGTTATCAAGCATTGTGAAAGACATAATGGACAGAGATTAAAAAAACATCAATCAATCGCAATGAAATGAAATGAATGAAGAGAAGCAAGCAACACATACAATGGAACAAGTGCTTGGCAAGCGTATCATTCGGCATATACTCAGCAACAAGCAGCCTTTCATCCCCATCACAGCAATACCCTATCAAATTCGCCAGCCTCTTATGCCTCAACTTCCCAACTCCCCAAGCTTCCTCCTACAAACATAAAACAACCCCAGATAAATCAACTCATAACAAAAGATCACTCCATTCACTGTGACAAAATAGAGCACAATCATCTACTACATAAGAGTACCGCAAATTGCTTAGGATCGGGCCAAGCCATCTTGGTAAACTTCTTCACGGCGATCCACCGCCGGTTGGAGAGGCGGCCTTTGTAGACAAGATTGGGCGCCTTCTCCCCGCTCTCGGAGACTATGTTGTCGGAGCTGAAGTTGTTGGTGGCCGCTTTTAGGTCGGAGAAGGAGAATTCTGAGAAAGAAGGGACTCCTCCTCCTCCTCCCCCGCCGCCGACACCGGCGGCGGGAGAATCGATGACAGCCGACGGAGGAGGAGGGTGGAGGACTTGGGGCTTGTTAAGATGGTCCTTTTCTGGGTGGGTTTCTGATAGAAAGGAGGAAGCACAGCAGCCCATGATGAAGTCCTCTGAGACTGAGAGTATATTCTCCTTTTCCTCTTCTTTTTTCGAGCTGCTTCTTTTTCCGATGTTGGCGATGAAGTTGGAAGCTTTGGCGAAGTTGGGAAAGAGGGGTTGCGAGAGAAGTGGAGAAAAGATTTGGGAAAGTGAAGAAGAAGAGGAAGAAGGTGAAAGGGGGAATGGGGGGAAAATGGCTTTCTTTCTACAGTTTCTCTTCTTATTTTTGTGTTTTGTGACATGCCTCTCTGTTTTGTTCCTTCAGACCATTCAGCTGTTTTTTTCCTTTTCCCCCCTTCTTTCACTGTCCTTTTTTTCCTCTGTTTTTTACAAGTATAGTGATTCAATTGCACTGATTAAATGGCACATCAAATATAATATCTTTGGCAAAAAACAAAAACAAAAAATGGCACATCAAATATCAAGAGGAATTTTAAAAAATAAATATCAAGAGGAAAATAATAATTTCATATAAAAATGGTTGTCTAGTATACTATCGATTTCGGATGCATGTTGTATATTCAATCAGTTTGAGTAATTTAGCTCGTTTCAAATTGATTTCAATACAACTTCATGGATTCATTAGTGATCATGGTAAAGACAAATTTATAAGTAAAAATCGAATTAATTCATTGTAATTGTGTGACTAAAATTTCAAATTTGATGATTATAGTCTAATTTTAGGACAGACAATATACATAAAATCAAGGATGTACCTATAAAAAAAATTCACACTTTAATAGTTGTTGTCTTTGTAATGCGAACATCATTTGCACAAGTTCCTCATTATAAACTATTGTTTAATCTTCATCCATGATGAATCACATAAAAGTAAAACTATGGCATCTTAATGAAGAATATAACTCTCTACTAAATTATTTATTTATAGTTGTCTCGTAATAACCACTAAGTTAGTACTTTTAAAATTTTAGAACAAAAAATCTATGTTCCCTCTATATTGATGGAAAATACAAGGTTGAAGGAGAGATGATGATAGATTCTTTTACCATTCGACATTGGCAGAAGCATGTAAAATATGGTTTCTTTTTTCCCCACATAATGAAAGATATCAAAAGTTATTTGAAGGTAAAGAACAAAACCACTAAACCCCAATAACCATAACATTCTAAGAATTATTGACACTTTTGTTTGTTTTTGAAATTAGAATTCTAGTGTGTTTTCCTGCCTAGACAAAACTGGAACTTGGAATTCTTTGAAACTAGCTTTTGCAAAAGTCAAATACCACTTATGCTCTCATTTAGGAAATTAGGAAATTTCAAGTGTAGGTTCTGAGAAAGTGAGAATCAGTTAAGTAGTTTTAGAACCAACCATTATTTTCAATCCTTTGTATCTAAAGTGTTGAATTTTAAGGGAAAAGGGTATCGTTTCTTTTCAGAGATCTTTAGCAAATGTTTTTACCGAAATGTTAATTGTCGTTGAAGAGAACACCTGATTTTATTGAATGACGTTTTGCATCTCTTACATCTCGAAGAGATAATTGTTTTTAAGTTTGGTGAAAGATGAGTATTAATATCGTCTCTTTTCATTATGGACGAGCAAGGGAGTCACCATGAAATTCGAATTTGCAATTAGCACTGTTTGCACGCTACTTTGACTCGCAATTCATGAAAACAATGTTACTATCAACAAAATCAAACACTCCACCCATATTTTCTCTTTGGATCATGTTGTATTCAGAAATCAATAAAATAAACAGAGTATTTTTTTTCAATTCTCTCTCCTCTCTTCTTCTTCTTCTTCTTCTTCTCCTACTCTCTCTGAATCCCTTATTCCCCATTCTTGTTCTTCCTCAAATTCTCCCCCCAATTCTTCATATCAATCCCTATATCTTTCAATTCTGCTTCTCATATCCTCATCACATTCACTTAGAAACTCAAGTTTCTATCAACAAACACCCTGAAAAGCATACCACACCATTCACCTAAAATTGACAAGTTACCATCCACAATTTCAACATCATCAACCCACCTCTCTTACTCACAAAAGGCATTTCATTATGAGCATCACTTTTTACAGTCATTTCCCCAAAGGTCCAAACAAGGCTTGGGAGAGAGACAGAGATGAGAGGGGAAGATGCATGCAAAGATCCTCTGGCCTACCAAGACCTCTCACAAACCAAATACAAAAAAAATAGAAAGCTGTTGTTTTCATTTCAGCTGTGTTTGTTGTGCATCTTCTTTTCAGCTGTCACAAAAAAGGCATAAAAAATGGTCCTGGAAAACTCGATTCATTTCACACCATCATAACCCTCCTAATACTGAAAAAGCTAAACCACCTTCAACTTCCCACAATTATTGCTAACAGATAATCATTAAAAAAAAAAAAAAAAAAAGAGTTTAGCCCTATCTTTGCCCATCTCCAATCAGTGCTGTGAGCTGTTGTTGTATCCCAAAGCCAGAAGATCTTTTGTCATCATAGTTGCAATCACTCAAAGCAAAACTCTTCCAAGCTAATAATAGTATATTAGAGTACATGATTAGTAGAAAACAAACTGTGTCCTAATCAAAACCCACACCAGCTAATCATTCCCAGAGTACAGCAAATACATGTATGAATGATATGTTAAATCATCTAATTCTCTGCTTCAATTGCCATTCCAACAAGATTACAATGGTACATTCCCCTTCCTAGTCTCCCTAGTTCAGTGGTAATACAGGGATTCAAATTATACGAAGAACACGAGACGATGGATGTTAAGAACCCTCTAACTAGAGCCTCATACAGAGACTCTCTGCTATGATAAGAGCTATCAGGGAGAAGAAAAGAGAACTATACAGAATTTAATGTAATAAATATTCCGAAGAAGTACCAGAAGAAAAACAAAGTTAAGTTATTTACCATATATATATCTGATCTGTGGGCATTTTCCAAGACTTGCGCCATTCTGGGGCAGCCCACTGAACCTATAACTCAACCAGATATCCTCGGTTCAAAATTGAATCTAATTCTGCACTTCCACAGGTTTACATCTTAGGCATTGTATTTTCCCCCCGAGAGCGAACCTTGTGTATGACCTTCCCAGCTGTGTAAATGCTCGATGCGATGCATCGACAGCGCTACAGGAGCTATATGGTCTATGCCAATTCTGATCCGGCAGAAAAAGGAATTGGCACTTACAGAGCATGTCCGATAGCCCGGCTCAGTTTTCCAATCAGCCTGAGCTTCAAACCCCCATTAAACCTAGGTGGCCCACATGGAACAACTGCCACCGTCCCATGATCATCTTTCACAGAGGAGTTTCAGCAGCAGAAGGGGCAAGGCATATTTCACCACAAACTTGCATGACAAGGTGGCGAAGCCTTCTGCTTTAAGCAAAGTTTGCAGAAAGCTGTCTGTGGTTGAACCATGTGATGATTAAGAAGCTGTTCCATGTTCTCCAGCTCTGCTTTCTTCTTCACTGCGTTGCACAAGGTCCTCATAAGCTTTCACGGACTCCGCTGTAAACTTCTCCATGGCCTCGAAAATCCTCTGCAGGCTACCTTGCAGACTGCCATTGCTAGTATCACTCTGATACACAACATTTCCAGTAACAGACAAGCCATCACCTCCATCGCCAGAAACCAAAACAATTTTTTTGTCCAGTGCTTGGATCTCCTTCTGTATCTTCTGGTCCTCTCTGTCCAAGTTCCTAACTTTCCTCTCCAAATCCTTGTTTGTCATCATTCTGCTTCGCATCTCTTCCTTATCGTGTTCCCACAGTTTAAACACCGTCGATGCAAAGAGGCGCATAGAATCCACCACTTCCTTCTCAGATATTCTATCAATAGCTTGTGCCCACTGATTACAGATCACAAACACGGGAGGTGCACCCATTCTTCCAGGTGAGAAAGGGGCCACGCCATCAGGCGTTTCTTCTGGTTCATAGAGGAGGCATTTTACAAGCCAATTATTTAGGGCTTTTACATAACCCTTCTGAGCTCCAACCCAACTGGTGAAACCAGAAGTCCAATTAAGCAGTTGATGCTCAAGTTGCAATGTAGCTTGGAGATGATCATCACTGAGCTTCTTCGCGGATCCAATAGGACCAAATCCTTTGGCTTCCTTTATTGCTTGGCACTGGATTTCGTGGCACTGAAGCATGTTTTTCCACATTCTACTCAACCTGCAGATGCAAATGGCAGTTAGGAACGCATGAATTGAATACTTACTAAGGACAACTTGTTTCTAGAAACCAAGTATATAATGAGGAAAGTGATGCATTAAAACCGAGGATTGCTCGGACTCATTGCTAGGTCCGCGTTGTAAGCCTACAAACTACCAACCTAACTAGTTAGGTAGCAAGATGGCAAGGTATTAACAGGCTGAATACAAACATATAGCAATTGTAATGTATACATTCATCACGCAAACGAAGAAGGGATGAAGCTATCAAATCTTCTGGGGAAGTATACACTGAAGAGTTCAGATTGAACCCCACAAGTCATGCAAGAAACATACAAAAAGAGGACCTGAGAACGTTAATATACCCGAGAATCAAATCATTCAGTTGCGGCCAAAGCTCTTCATCTCTAATCTTGTTTATTGTGACAGAGATCTTGTCCACAACCTGAATCGCGATTCTTATTTTGGTCGACAGACTCCTTATCAAAGTTCGTGTAGCATCTATTTTGTGAGCTTCCGCGCCCCTCTCATCCAGACGTTTCAGCTTCCGGCATTTCCTGTCATGAACTACCCGCATTTTCTCCTCTGCCTGAAAAAGAAGAGAAGAAAATGAGCTGGCACAGCTTAAAGAGATCAACTTGCAGGACATGTGTATGAGGGATAAAAATGAATCTGACAGATTGTCGGAATAGAACAATTCTGTGCCAACCAAGCTAATGAAATAAAGAATAAGCAAACATACTTTCACTTCAGTATATAGCTTCTTCTCCCAAAGATACAGTTTTTGCAAGGTAGAGGAAAGATTCTTTGATCTGACAGCCAGATCTTCATCCATCTCCAGGAAAGATGGAAGAGCATTATCATTGGAGGATGAAGCCTCCAAGCTATTGGAAGCAGGTGGCTGTGAAGCTATCAACGATAATGATGATGGAGTCACACCATGCAACTTCTTTGAAACTGCGCACAAAAAGTAACCAACTTCCAGTCAAAAACAGACTGCTAAACTTATTCAATAGCACAAAAGACACTCCACACATATGGCAGAAAGTTCAACCGAAAGAATTAGAGACAGTAAGTAAACTCGATAAGTATGATTAGGCGTGGTACCATGTTTACGCTGGTAAGGGAGCTTCCCCACTTCGAGCATCTTAGCCATTTCATTCCCATACTCAGAAGCCCTCTCGAACTGAATCTTGATCTCAATAGCGACTTGAGACACATCCCGCCACCCTCCTCGACCCTTTGACCCGGCGCCATTGCCATGCTCATCAGGCTTCTCCTTACCAACAACCTTCTTTTCCACTACGTGCACCTCATACTCAGGTCCATCAGTCTCCATTGACACACCACTAGCCCTGGTTTGGTAGAGCGATGCCTCTGCTTCACCACCACCACCACCACCACTGGTACTGGGCTTAGCTTCCATCTCATCATCATCAATCATCGCTGATTTCGTATAATTACTATGACCAACATCACCACTACTGCCACTACTTTCAGCTGCATATTTAGGGTCTCCGTGTACTTCTTT
The DNA here is from genome assembly GCA_946122785.1 of Linum tenue. Classification (NCBI taxonomy): domain Eukaryota; kingdom Viridiplantae; phylum Streptophyta; class Magnoliopsida; order Malpighiales; family Linaceae; genus Linum; species Linum tenue. The sequence continues at coordinate 92,122,726 of CAMGYJ010000008.1, forward strand.
AACAACTTCGTGTTGATAATCCTCGTCCTCCAAATCAGGAATCCCTTCTTCCTCCCTCACTTCTCTGGAATCTCTGCTGGGAGTGTAAGATGGATAGAACGTCTCACCACTCTCAAACGGATTCAAGAAATCCCAAGCTGATGCTCTGGGTGGTGATGGCGGAGCTGGCGGCGGCTTCGACGAGGAAGCCCCCTGTATCTGGGGAGGCGGAGATGAAGATCCATAAGCAGGCGGAGCGCCGTAGTAGCCAGCCGCTCCACTGCTACTGCCGCCGCCGCCGGTATAATTAGGGTACCCGAAATACGAATAAGCGCTCGAATTGTCAACAGGGTAAGGAGGATTGTTATTAGCCTGCGAATAATAAGACGAAGACGAAGAAGATTCACCGAAACGAACGGTCTCCGCAGCCGCCGGCCTCTGCTGATAAACCACCGACGCTGTCCCCTTTTTCTTCATATAATTCATTTGGAAAAACCCGCCCCCGCCGCCCGGATACCCGCCGCCAGTAGCCGGATATCCACCGCCGCCGCCCGGATACCCACCCCCGCCGCCGGGATACACACCGCCACTACCCGGATATCCGGCGCCGCCACCCGGGTACCCGACTCCACCTCCCGGGTAACCGACTCCACCACCGGGATACCCGCCGCCGGGAAAAGAGCTTTGATCCACAGACATAGGCATATACTCAGAACCCATATACTCCACATGCTTCCCACCACCGCCGGCGGCGGCGGCGGCGTGACTGTGCAAGGGAGACGAGTGATCAGAGAGATGAAGATGCGAATCCGAATCATCATCACCGTCCGAATCCTCCTCGTCCGAATCAGGTATAAAATGAAGATGCGAGCCAGAGTGAGAGTGAGAGTGAGAATGAGAATGACCATGCCCCCGGCCACCACTAACTTTCTTGGGCGAATTCCCACCATCCTCCACACTCACCCCTTTCCCCTTCGCCGGCAAATTGAGTTTCGGAGACCCCAACCCACCACCATCGCCAGCACCGAAATCCTGCTCCATGAAATGATGCAAGGAGTCCGCGACTCCCCGGAGCGAGTACACGTACCCGATATGAGCCTCCGCCAACAGAAACCGCTGGGTGATGGCTTCGTTGAGGAAGGTACACCGCTCGCGGCAAAGCGCCACCGCCGGGAGATCGTCCAGCTTGGAGCTGGCGCACCCCATCGGAGAAACACCCAGAAAAAAAAATCCCGAATTGGAATTAAAGGGGGGAAATTGGGGGTTGGGTTTTAGTTTATTATTTAGGTTTAAGTGAGAATGAAGGAAGGTAGAGAGAGAGAGGGGATTAAAAATAGTGGGTTAGGTGAGAGAGAGGGGGAGGAACTGAAGAAGAACGGGAAGAAAGAAGAAGCATGATTTGATTGTGATTGAGCTGGATTGAAGGAAGGAGAAGCAGGAGGAGGAAGAGGGAGAGTGTTTGTTTCTCGGGAAAATTTAATCTGAGATTTAATTTTCTTTCTAGGGTTGGGGGAGGAATCTTTTGCCAGCGCGGAGAGGTGTGTCGTTTGTCTGGAGAGGGAGAAAAAGGGAGGGAAAAGGGAAACGGAAGGAAACAACAAAAATACACCGCAGAGAGAGAGAGAGGGGAAGGAAGTGTTCTTTCTTCTCTAGTTCTGGACAAATTTCATCGTCGGTGTTATTTCTTCCTTTTTCTCCTTTAAATTTTTGGGCTATTATGTCTTTTTTTTTTGTGCCTTTTCCTTTGTTTCTTTTCTCCCTTTTGAGTTTCACCTAGATTTGGTTTTGAGTGGTTTGGGTGGTCATGGATTGTATTGATTTTTTCTGGTTTATTTTGTTATTGATATTATAGTTTTTGGATTTCGTATCGTATCATAGGATAATTCGACAACACGAATTATGCAATATAATTGTGTTCTCTGTACTATTGAAGAGCTCATCCAACTATGTGAGAAGATCTATATCACGGTTCATGCAAATGAAGCACTGCATTCTCGCATTACATGAGTTCTTACAAACTCGTTCTCGAAATATGCAACACCATCATCTTCAAACTCATATATATATTATTCTAACTCTGCAATAGTTGCCCTGCTAAATGACTTCCAACATATGAGGATAAAAGGTCGAGATGGTTGGATATGTTCAAATCAGAACAGAAGCGTATCGTCAGAAAAATACGATTACAGAGAACAGAGGACATAGAAAAAATAGTGACACAATAATAATTATAACGCTTTTATTTCACGCTCTATTTGAAAATATAAAAAATTCCAAGCGACAATCAAATTTGAACATTCAATAGAGTTCGTTATCGTAACAGGTCAAGTCAAAAATCGTCATCTCGAAAATTTGTATTAGAGAAAGAAGAAGATACTAGTTTTAGTTCGGGAAAAGGAAATGAAAAAAAAAAGGTAAAAGAAGGGTAGGGGTGGGCATTGGGTGGGTCGGGTGGATTTTGACCATAAAATGCACCCACCCGCGCTTAAACGGATTGATAATTTTTAACCCACCACCCACCCACATTCAGTCTCGGGTTGGGTCGGGCGGATGGTGGATGATGCGGGTGGGTTTGTGGGTTCACCCACATCACAATTTATATAATATAAAGGAGTCAACTTGACATGATAATAGGTGAAGAGAATCATCGAGGGAAACCAGAAGTTGAAATAGGGCGAAAAATGTCGAATTAGTTCTTAAATTGGATAGAAATTCTATTATGAAAGAGTTTTCTACAGATTGAGACGATTATTAGGTGCAAGGAACTAAGGAAAATAATTCCACAAAGGAAAGAGCGTTGATCTAGGCACAAGAATTAGAGGAAAAAGTAAAGGGAAGAAGAGGGGATCTCTATTTGGAAGGTTGGCTTTGAGGTTCAAACTCCAGGACCAGTCCGAGTTTATATCTAACGTCTCCACTCTCCTCTCTCTAGCGCCAACGACTTTGATTTTTTTGCTGTTGGGTTGAGCGGGTCACCCGCACACTCACCCACAACCCACCCACCACTCGGCGGATGGCTCCCAGCGCAACCCGTCACCCACCCACAGACCCACCCACTTAACGAAATTCGGGTCAAATGCGGGTGGGTCGGCCCAAACCCGCGGATGATCCGCCCGCATGCCCAGCCCTAAAGAAGGGGGTGGAAGTTCGAAGCGGTTAGTTTTTCTTCCGTTTAAGGTTTAACTGACTCAAGTGGTTAGTTAAAGTTTGGAAGGATGAGGAAAAGCGTGAAGAGAGAGAGACGGAGAATCGGGAAGTGGGAGACGGAGACTTTGACGGCCGTTGGGATGCATGACGTCAAATGGTCAGCCTTATCTCTTGTTATATTTACGGAAATGCCCTCCTCCGCCCTCTCTCTCTTCCGCCCGTCTTTCCTTCTCCGGCGTCTCTTTTTGAAGCTTTGACCTTTCCTTTTCCAGAATGCGGAAGCGGAGGAAGAGGAGCGTCAAAGCCAAACCCTTGAAATACGGTCAAACGGCGGCGACCTGAAAGCAACGGTGGGAGAAAAAGAACGGCTAGAGAGGAGAAGAGTAGACGGCAGAAACTTATTACGGGGGAAATTGCGAGGAATGTAACGGTGAGATTAGTAATATTGGTTAATTATGATAGTGGAATTAATTAATACGGCTTCATTGCTAGCTCCTGAAATTTATTCCTCCTTTAATTTCCCTCATAAAGTTGAGGAATCTCACATTAATGATTTTGGTTTTTTTGGCTAGAAACGTTTGATTGATGGGCTACCAAGAAGGGATGGTTCAGATTAGGGACGATATATCCGATGTTATGTTCGATTATGTGTAGAGTTTAAGGATTAGGTAGTTGGTTAATGGAACGAATTTTTTTTATTTTTACGATCTCGAATTTTCATGGCAGCCAACTTTAGAATTCATTACGATTCGAACAATTTTGCGTGGTTTTGTAGTGCATATATGTGATGTTGATCAACAGATTAACAAGATGAATCCTCATGTGGGTCGTCGTAATAGGATATGGGGTCTACGAATGATTGTCTGTCTACAGAGAGAATAAGTTGTGTACGATCTTCATAATCCTTCTGAACACAGAGCCACGTGAATGACACCAGCTCAATGGACTATATGCAATATGCTAATATCCTATTATTACTGCCGCCCAACAACAAAACTTGATTGATTTCCCGTTACAGAACGATCAGCGATCTCCTCTGTTTGATCAACGAATCAGTCTGTATTCGAAAACTGTTTTGACACTTCATCGCTTGATCTCGAGAGGAGAGGATTGGTACAAGTTAGTCTAAAATGCCAAGCCAATGTCACAATCAAAGAGATATTTGCTATTGTGGTGTGATAATTTGATCAAACCATTATAGAAAATATGAAGGAAAAGATTAATAATAAAAGGGAGTAAAGAGAGAGACGTGATAAAATTGGGGACCTCCTTCTTCTTCTTCAATAGTTGCCCCGTTACATCATTCTTGATACATGATTTTGGCGCCATTTCCCCCCCTTATCTCGTACTCTCTTCTCCACAACCCAACAAACCGCCTTCCATTTTTGTTCATCACCCATCCAAGCTCCTTCCATCAAGCTTTCACTAGAATGTCAATTCGTCTTCTAAATCCTTAATCCCTTTCGCTCGAACTACAACAACCCACTCGAATTTCTTGTTTTTATGTCCGAAATGGAGTAGGGAAGTGATATAAGCATCTACGTTGGAGATATACGGCTTTGTGTAGATCAATATTTGTCGACATTTTCAACTATTACAATATCTGTTCGGATAACTAATTGAAACACATTATATGAAAAGTTTGCACAAAGTTAAATCTCACTAGACATATCCTTAAAGGAAAGAAGCACTACATATAGAAGATCGGTAGGAGCTTGGAGTTCATCAGCGGGGAACCAAAAGTCTGAATGAGGGAATTTAAATTGTAGTAGTCGGGGAGGGGGCTAAGACATCATCGACGAATATATTTGCTAAATTTGTTACGAATTTTACATGTAATTTTATTTATATTTCAAATTTTAGGAGGCAATAGCCCCTCCGACTTCTACCTAGCTTCGCCACTGCTTTCCACCTTTTTTTAATCATGCCTTGTGGGGTGAAATCCGTCAAATACGATAAACATTGACTCTAATAAACACTCGAAATAATAAAAAGTGATTTAAATGGTTGCGATCAACAATCTTGCCAGCGATCACCACAATATAATTCAAAAATGGTGGCCGATAAAATTACTCGAAAAAAAGAACGAAAATCAAACAGCATGAATCGATTTTTCCCTCTATATTCAAGGGTTTTGAATATTCTCCACCTCCTAGAGATCGCACACGCTTGGAAGTGTGAAGATGACCATTTCATATGGTAGAGATTAGGCTAATTATTGTACGATTAAGTCATCCTTTAGAAAAGTAGATGGTTGGTTATTAAAAAACACTTGACCAACTAATGAATTTGATACATATACAAGTCTACAATTAGGACCTCTGACCAAATTAGGTAAAGATTATGAAATTTTAAAGCATTAAAGCCATACCACCACGAGCGACGCCTTTTTTTCTCTAATGACCTGTGAAGGAATATATATGAATATCTTCAAGTGATCTACGCTGACTCTTATGAATGTTTGGTCCATGTCCATGAGCGATGGGTTTAGACGGCTATAATTTTAGTGAGATATTTCTATTTTGACTATGAATTAAAACGAGTTTGAGATATAATATTATACCATAATATCTAATCGATACCTCAGGCCCCAACTCAAACCAGAATATCAATTTAATAAAAATAATAATCGATGATTCTTATTTTTCGAAACTCAACAAAGTACATCTAACACTCAAATTGATACACCAATCTTTGGACAAATTTATTTATTTTTCTCTTTTGGCATGGGTTGCATTAATTATGTCGCCATTCTAGCTAGGGTTGCATTTTGAGAAGGGAAGAGAAGAAGAGTGAAGAAACAAAATTGCCAACTTTGGGATGTTCCTTGCATGACATTCTTTGGCCCTTCCTTTTTAACTTTTCATGACTTCAATCTATAAGTGACAAAATGGATCTTCACGAAATTTATTACAAGATTCATTGGGAGTTGACCAAAAGCAATAAGAAACATATGTTTTGATCATATATATTTTGTTCATATGTACAAAAAAAGACCAGATCTTTCATAAAATACGATAAGATTATATGTATCTGACTATTTGCGCAATGCTGAAGCTAACTATAGATTAGTGTTCCTCCCGAATTTGGGATCGTGAGCACTACGAGTGAGTTGAGCCAGTCCATGTTGCATAAACTTAGTCTTTTATAAAGATCGATGAAAGGTATTTGAGGAGGACGAAAGCGATAGAGGATACCAAAGACTGAATCATTGATCACTTGGTTGAGTGTAATGACTCACAACCACACATACACAATGGAAACTTGGCAGGAGGATGAATATAGTCAAGATCAATGCTAATATAATTGGTTTCACAAAGTTCAATACTAACATGATTGCTGGATTATGTTATTGTAGAATTACCCTAGGGAAATTGACATCGATTCCATTATTACCATGAAGACTTTCCTGAAACTTAACCCCATTCTTAGTCCTATGCATGCATCATGCTATGCCAACAAGTGGGTACGAAAAAATAAATTATCACCTTCTCGAAAAAGTTAGGTCATTGTGAAAGGTGAATTCTTCAAGAGATAGCTTTATCAATCAAGAGAAGGGAGTTTGGTTACGATGCTAACGTTGGGAGCGATCGGCACATCCTAACATTGTTGGATAGCTTTCTTCACAGTCGTTCTCAGTTGTTCGATTAGACATACAATGGGATGTGACTAGAATCGGACAGATGAGAGAAGCCTGTTAGTAGCTATGTAGTAGCTCTATGCTAGATGGGATGCACTCTTTCATTTTGGTCACCTGAGGAGTCATTTGATTGATACATTATGTTTTTGTTTGATTACATTTATGCCAATTACATCACTATTTGGAGCCATGTTGAATGGTTGAATTGAATTGAATCTTTTCTTTTTTTTCTCTAGGGTCCCCTACAATACAACACATGAGGGGTCAAAAGGGATGATTGCTTACAGTACCAGCCTAAAGGAATTGAATGCCCATAACTATATACTATTACATGTCCTTTTCACCATTCCCCTTAGGCCTCCACTTTTTTACTGCAAAACTTCCCCAATTTGATAATATGTATAACATGGTCGAATTCAAGAGCTATAGTTCCACCAGGAAACCCTAATCTCAATTGACAACTATTCAATTAAGAGGCTTCTAATTTTCTAATCATGATGGTAGTGATGTATCCTCTTCAAAACGTAAGTATTGATTACAGTACCAGCCTAAAATTATATATATTGACAGGATTTTTAGTGGAATAAAAGATATTGAAACATATTCTTCGTGATCTGAATGTCTCCATAGATTGTATCAATTTCGTAATAAGTTAAAAGTGATATGTATGTTGAGTAGAAATTTTTCATCTTCATTCAAAGAGAAAGAAGGTGGAGATATGGCTACCCACCCCACTTGATCAACTCCATTTACACTCCCAACATAAAGGTCCACCATATCCTTACCAAATACGGCATGAAGAACAAATAATGCAACAAAAACAAGCTAGCTAGCTAGGGTAGAAAACAAGTATCAACTATATAACTATACAAAAACTTACCAGGGTTGAACATATGATCTGATAAATACATAATTTCCCTTCTTATATGAATTATGCAAATCATATAACTAATGACATAGACAGGAAAAGTGTCGGGATGCAACGTGTTGGTATGTGTTAACAAGGTCGATAGTAGCTGGAGACGCCATATGGTTTACTGGTCGAGTAGCCACGCCACCATGATGTACATCAATGGTTCAATTCCCATCTCCACCCTCGTTGCCCTTATAAAATAAAGTGGCCCATAAATTCAACTCCTATTATAAAAATGCCACCGAGTTACATGAAAAAAACCCCTCATGCGTACGTTGAACTCTGCTCCTGCAGCTGTCGAAAGAGCCTACCAAAATTCGAGACTCGCACTTAGTAACAAAGAATTGACTCCATAAAAAGCTAGTATGCACATATCTACAGCAAACCCAACCTAAGTAGGAGATGTGACTGTATAGTAATATGCATATGATATGATGTGCAGTAGTGAACCAACCGATCGATGGAGATGGCCTTTCTTTGTTACTAATGGTAAAGCACAACCAACATGTGGCTAAAGGTGGCATTCATTGCAAACACAATATAGCCCACAGAGCAATCAAAATTGATATTCGATTCATGGATGGAGTGGTGTTATAATGTTGGTTAGGTCTTGTTTGCCAAAACAGCCAAAAAGAAAAGGAGGAAAGGAAAATGCATTATTCATTCATCTGAGTTAGAAGAGAAAAATATTGAGAACCTTTAGCAGAAAAGGTTGTAGTACTGGTCGTATGCTCCATCATTTCTTTAGCAAGTACTACAGATAATGTGTGAAAGAAAATAACTGTCTGTTGGTGGTGAAGTTTCATATGGTAGCTAGTATATATGGCTGTAATAGAATTGAAACTGAAATGGTTAGAGGATAAGGTCGCGTCAGGCGAGCGACTTATAAATGAGAAGTAATTTAGTTTGCATGTTAGGGTGTTATTGAATAGCTCGTCATGAGGTATGGATGCCTCTCAAAACCCACTTTTTCTTATTTTGGTTTTCGTGTTCCTCGTGAGGATCAGGTAGGGCAAGTGTGTGTATGTGCAAATGAATGACATAAACTCTCTAACAACTCTATTTATTGAGACTAACTGATTTTTAACATATGTAACTTAACTACTTCAAGTTATTCAAGAATAGATATTATAGTTTATGTGGAGTATGAACACACCATCAAACTTGGTTCATAAATATCGTATTTTGTGAAATTACTCGCTTTCCCCGCTTCTCCAACACTCAACTTAAGATAGATAGAGCTAAAACCATTCATTATCTCTTATCCATGTACCATGTTGAGCTCCATTCTTAATTTTGTTTCCCTTTCTCTCTTTGCTTTCCTCCTTTTAGTAGTACATGAATTTGAGTCCTCCCTCCCCTAAAGTTTCACTAGCGTGGGCCCCGGCCATTTAGCCGGACGAAAATGAGGTATGAAATTTGATAATGTAATGGGGTGTATAGTTTATTGTTGTATAGTTTTTTTTTTTGGGAAACACGTGATAAAAATAGTGAATTTTAGTAGAAAAGAGACATGAATGATGCAACGAATCAAAAATCAGTCTTATTAACCAAAATCAAGTACATGTTACCTTGTGAAACAATATTGTTTATGGTAATATGATGAGGTGGAGTAAGTTTTATAGAAACCGAATTCCAGAAAATCCAAAAAAAATCGTATATCCCGCCTATTTTCGGGAAATGAGCATCTCACAATCGTTGCTAGCTTTTACTCGGCCTGTTGGCCGATTAATTTGATTTATAAAACTTTCATCTTCTCATCATTGTGCTTTCTGGATTTTTGCCAAGCCATGATAAAATCTAAAGAAATCAAGAATGAACAGCACGATTTGGGATAGAAACCACCGTTCCCGTATCCCTAGAAAATGGTGGTAAACACGGACTCACCTGCCAAACTGGTTTGGATTGAGATTTTTATAGGGTATTAGATAACCATGTGATTATAAATTAGACTTGATCAAAATGGGCCAAAACTTGAAATTCAGCTTGTTTGACCGACCCATGCCAAACTCTAATTATTCTTTACTTTTAAACTTTATATTTGAAAATAAAAAATAATAAAAGAAAAGAGATGACGGCAATTCACCATTTGCACATCACTGATTCGGGAATAAAACTATAGAATTTCGAAAGGAAACTGAAAATGTTTAGGATCGTTTTAATGTTAAAAATAACCAAATAGATCTTTCTCTTTAGTTTTTTACTAACAAATACCAAACGATTCATTATAATATACACTATAATTTAATCATTATGATATCAAATAATTATATAATATATATTTGAAATGATAAAAATTGGACTAATTGAGTTGGTCGAAGTTGAACCATTGAATAACTTTAAAATACATTATATTTTAGCCACTAAGATATAAAATAATAGCATAGTATATATTATGCTAGGGAAAATAGTTTGTTTTAGAATGACAAACCCATGATGTTCATTTGTTTTACTTGATGGGCAAATCCCATGTAGGTCAGACCCGTTCAACTCTTTTATTTTATGATTAGCGGTTAGCCCATTAGAATCCATGCATTAGTTTATTGTTAAATTTTTTCTTTTTAGCAATAAAAAGGAGTATTGGTTTTGCCTTTTCATATATATATTTGACCACCATGGAGAAATAAAAGGACTTAAAGAAAAAAATTGACACTCCTGGCCCCATTTAAATCCGCATGTGTACGGTAAGTTGGCCCGTTCCACAGAGGAAAAAGAAAAAAATTGACACTCCCTATTCTACTCTTCCTACAAACGCTCCTGGAGCAGGGAATTTTAAATGGGGAAATAGTTTTTTCCTCTCTGCAATTATATGTTTTTAATTTAAAAAGATACAACAAATGTACTTAGTGTGATTGGTTATGATCTTTGTTTTTCCTTAAAATGGTCATGGTTCGAATCCTAGTAAGCGTCTTTTTAATGAATAAAAAATAGTAATTGTGAAGACCAAAATGTCCTTCCTACTTTCACTCTGGATGCAGGAAATTTGGAATGGAGCTTCAAGTTTTCTCATTTGGCTTTTATTTATTGTGTAGATTAATTTATCTTGCTTTCTCCTCGCTTTTGGGTCATATAAAGGACACATGTATATCAATATCAATCCATGGAGAGGTACAAAAAAATAAACTATAGTATGTATCTAGCTACCCAATTTTGTTTTCTTAACTGAAATGGCTTCCTCTTTTTGATGAATAATTGAAGTGATGACTTCCTCACTTCAACTCATATCTATAAGAAAAAGTACCATTTATCTATCTAGGTTATTAAATGTTTTGGTTCCATATCAAGAACTAATTTGTCTTAATATTTCTAACTATTAGTGGGGAATCCAAATGTGATTTTTTAATCCCTTATAAAGTTAACTCATGTTTACCTGGACATTATAACAATCCATTCAGGATGTTTAAGAAAGTGAAAGTTATCTTGATTAATAGATTTTCTTTCAAAAAATTTAATAATCCGACTATAATGATAATGAAAGGCTTATCGATCATATTTGAGAATGAATCATCAAGGATCATGACATCCAGACATGAAGAATGTTTTGGTGGGACAAACCCTTTTGGTTAATCTCTTGTTAATCTCAAGTACGCAACCTAATCTCTATGATAGGATTGATTGATCCCCTATACTCAGAAACCACTCAAAACAAATGGAGAAAAACTTTGCCCTATCTCTATTTTAAGGTTTTGTAGAGAGCTAAACCCACCAAATTGCCTTGCCTCCCCATTCCTCTCTCTCTCTCTCTCTCTCTCTCTCTCTCTAGCCAGCATAAAGATGAGATATTGAGATGAGATGAGATGAGATGAGCCCAACCATGACTGAAAAGAATCCAATGTGTCCCCTCCACTAACCCCTAACCCCGCCATTATTGACCCATCACATTGTGCCACATGTGACAAACTCCCTTTTCCTCATCAAACAACAAGAAGCATAATTGAAGATTTGTTGTCCTAAGAAGCATGTTTGGTTGATGATTCAGTCTCATAAAAGACCTACAAATGATTGAATCCAATAGGGATAGCACTGTAGACCAATCTGAAGCCCGAACTTTGACTGTTTATACATACATAGTGTCGATCACTCTAATCAGATAAACCTATAAATTACTAAACAGTAAACAGTAAAATCGAAAAATTTGTAACGATCAATGAACAACAATTCTACGAGCCACATATCCATTTATGCTTCTTTTTCTTTTGGTTTTGTTTATGTGGGTTTCATAGGTGTCAATGCATACTACCAACTAGCATTCTAGCAAGCAAACCCAATGCATTATGATTTATGATCACATGAAGATCAATTGACAACCACCAAAAGCAATGTTGGGAAAAGATCCACTCCAGCAGAAGAAGACAAATATCCAACCATTATTAACTCTTTTTTTTTCCCATAGTACGATTGCAATTTGCAAGGAGTTCTTTTTTTTTTTTTGGTTTGGTGTGGTCAAATAAATGAAAAAGAGGCCCAACAATCCTCTCTCTAGTTCGTATCATCATGTGCAATTTGTCTCAAAAGTTGCATTTACAATCTCCTTTTCTTTTCTTCTCTTCTTAATCTTTCATGTGCTTAACACAATCAACTAAACCCTTCTCTAGTTCTCTAGATCTAGCTAAAGGTAGCCTTGGAGCTTTGAATTCATATAAACCCTAAATCTTCTATTCGAAAAGCTCCATGGATGGCATCATGATTGAGTTATATAGTGGTCATGATAGACTGTAGCTGTGCCGAATGATATCTCATCAGTTACCTAAGCGTTATTAATCAACGTTGTAGCTCAGTTATGTTCCACTCATCGATTTGACCGGAAAAACTCAGCATAAATCGATACAACCATTACTACGCGCTAATCGTTTTCAAACTTCAATAACAACCCATTGTGTGAAATTCAAGAAGTCAACACTATTGGAAAGCTAGCTAGGCAGTTGGAGAAATCGTCATGAAATCAAAGTGACCACTGCAATTTACAATCTCTCTGGCCAAAATCATCCTGAGGAAGGATTATGGAGTGGTCACTGGTCAGTGTAAGTAGTAGTACTGCTACTGGTGCTGTGGTGGTCTCATAGTGGGCTTGACAGACAATAGTACAGTCCAGCTGCATGGTCCATGTGCTGAGAAACAAATTTGTAATTTTTTCAATAATATACATATATCTATTCACTTCATAAAAAAAAAGGCCAAAAACAAAACACAATAAAATTAAAAATAATTAATTTGGGGTCTTCTTCCTTTGAAGCAAGTAAAAAAAGAAAAGGAAGAGATTTATGAGTCAGAACTCAGAAGAAGAGTTTGAGATTCACCCACTTACTGCCACTTTTCTTTCCCTTCATTTCATTCCTTTTTAAAGCAATCCCTTTCACTTTTCTTTTTAACTCCCTCTTTAGGGTTTCTGAGCTTCTGAGTGGATCTGTGAGGCCAAACATTGCACAAACTATAATACACCAATATATAAAATTCAGCCCCAACCTGGTCAGACTCAGAGGGATATTGGTTGCAGGGTGCAAATGGCAATGGGGCATGGCATGAAAATTGGGGCAAGAGAAATGAGATCTTTGCTGAAAAAGGTTGGTGGGTGGTCTTCTCTCTTTTCCTCCCCACCAATTTTTGTGTACCGTTATCGCCTGTACCGTACCGGTTAAATCAATATACATATCTGATGCAACTAGTATGATATTGATTATCGTGGTATTGTAATGGGGTTTTCATTGTTTTGGCATCATGCTACTATATTTGTTGCTTATAGTTCGTATATGACATGATTTCACAATCTTCTGATGTTTGCTTCTTGTTTTTTTAGGGTTGATTAAGTAGTTATAAGTATTTTGTACTCTACGCAATTAAATGACTCTCCTTGAGATAAGAACATGAGAATACAATCAAGCAAGTTTCTAAAAAGTGTTGTTGTTTTAAAAATTGTGCAGCAATACGTCTTTAGGAACAAAAATGACAAAAAAACTTACAATATGAGAAAACACCCGAGTTCATCGATAATGAATAATACATAACCGTTACGTACTATACCTTTTGACCCCTAACCAACAGTAACAATATGAAACTTAAAACTTTTTTTCCACTATTCAATTGGTTCATGAACTACAAGTTTTCAGAGCCTAAGCTTTATCCATGGAGTGGAAGAGACTGGCAGCCTTAAGCCAAAACTGCAAAAGAGCATAGCAATAGTAACAGGAATCAGGTAATAAAGCACATTTGTCTAATGATCATTCCTCCTTTGGGAAGTAAGATTGGGTGATGAAGAATATCCAGAGCATTACTCTGCATGCCCTACCATCCCTTTTTAAAAGCTAAAAAAGCATTGCCATCATATCATGCACATATATGGAATCCCTCCTTTTTCAATTCCATATATTTTGCAATACCCTGAATTCAGGTGAAATGACAAATTGGGATGGTAACAGCCACAGGTAGAAGCACTCAACTTCTCCCAAATTTGAAAACTATGTATAGTAAGGGGCAGATGGTCCCAATTCAATAAGGACAATGCACCTAATTCTACCCCCACATCATTAGTTAGCTAGCTAGGAATATGATATCATTAGGTAAGGGGGAGAAACGTTAGTTTAGTTGATTGGGGGTGGGCATGGTTGATGGTTCGATCTTTCGATATTGACGTAGCTTCATATTGAAAGAGAAAAGAATATCAACAGTGGATCGATTCAACTACAGATGTAAAGAAGTGATGAAAATCCACAAGCGGACCTCTTCCAATAGTTTGAGTTAGTGAGAATCGATTGTTTATAACATTGTATAAAAGCTGGTTTGATCGCAATGCCACGTTCTCAAATTCTCACGGCCCCCGATATTACCAATTTATTAAAACACATGGTATTTTGGGCCTAAACAGTTTTCAAACACATGAGTTAGTTTTCGCATGTAAAAAAGTAGTTAAGATCCATACGTCGATTCATCATCTGTCACGCGGATCCTCGAATTAACAACCGGTTTGACATTTTTTGACAAAGATAGACAAAAAAAAAATTAATGATTATGTTAGTTATTCCAAACTTTGGCGATACGCCTGTCAATTTTTTGTAAAAAAAATTCAAGAACCGACTCGTGAATGTTTAGCCTCTCTTTTTTGTGTTGTCTTTTTGTCATACATTTTTCTTGGTATTGTCAAACCTTAATAATTGTCCAATGCCCTTTCTTGGTATCGTCAATTATGACCTTACATTAAAAACACTAAACCCTAAACAAGAAGGCAAAACAAAAAGGGAGACAGAACAGAACCCTTAACATACTTTGCTTCTTGAGCCAGTTTCGAACCAGCCTACCAAGACTAGCTAGCTATACCCCTATGACATTTCATCCTTACATATAATCCCAACTCCATGGCAATCTCTCTCGGTTCTTGCCTGTCTCTTTCTTCCAAATAGTAACACCATGAATCCAACTAGCTAGGGTTTTGCCTTTTTGCAAGTTTGGCCTCTTCAACCCACCCAAAGGGTTTTCTTTTCTCGAAAAATTACCTTACAAGGGGCAATCAATATATCCACCCATATATGTGAAGAGTACATAAGTATGGTACAACAAAGAGGTCATGTACCAAAACTTTTGCTATGGTGTCGATGGGTCAAATTCGCATTAAGTATAACTCGATTGAAACAGTATGAAAAAAGAAAAAAACGTGCGATTAAAGTTAATTTATCTACAATTGAGAAGGTTTGGTCGCGCGCGTCTGATCATGTTTATTATTGTCCGTCGTTTCATACATCACGCGAACATGAACTCGCTCGTCTATCGCGTTTGTTTCCGTTCAAACGACTATCGTATTGCATCGAACGCAAGCTTACGAATACCTCCTACCAGGAACCCTAGCCAGGATGGTCATGTAAAAGCTAAGAACAGTGAGGGCCGGGAAATGGAAAAGAGGATGAAAGGGAAAGGAACAGAGAGGGGATTGGGCATTTGACAATTCGAGCCGACAAATCCAATGGATATATAGGGAAAAGTATGGAGGGAGGGATAGGATGGCCAAACATAGGCATGAATACTATAACGCGTTACATGATGGGAATGAATGAATGAATGAATGAATGAATTCTATAGGATGCTCTGTTTTTTTGTTGGAGGTAAAAACAGGGGACTACGAACAATTCTATGTAGTCCCACTCAATTTACTGTTCATCCGTACCAATTCATTAATGGCTTCCAACAGTTTATTTCTGGCCCCTGCCCCTTGCTGCTGGTAGGTAGCAAATCGAGTTTGTAAATTTGATCTCTTCAATCAAAAACCCAGTAACCTAATATGTTTTATCGGATTTGTTTGACCTGTGTTTTATGGTGGGTAATACCTGGGTGATAGGCGAGGTGGAAATGAGTACTCCGCTCGACCCATGTTCCATTCTTGATCATCTAAATTAAATATAATTTTTATCAATATTTCGGTATTTCTTTCTAATGTTTTTTTTTAATTACATATACACATAGATCAAATTTTCCCGATTCACACCCCGTAATAAATTATCCAATATGAACTCAACTTGTCATGAGACGAATTTCTCGACATACCCGCCCAAAACTGTCCTATGATCCTTCTTGACTCGACCCAACCCAAACCAACCCACCCACTTTCTGTAATGATTCGACACTGATTTTGCGTAAAAGCTCATCTGCACATATTCCACATTCCACCCCAATCATGGGCTATGATTTCCCTCTCAGACGGGATTTCGGATTTCTTCGAATCAAATCAATCCCCCATAACCAAAAGCTCCTCGAACTGGAATCCACGCAAGCCCACCACTCTTGCATCGCCCCAATCTTAAGTACTCCGATTCTCGGACCCAGTCCGAATTTGATTGGGCCAGGCCCAAAGATCATTCCATGGCAGCAAGATAAAGAAGGGAACCTGAGATTGAAACTTACAGAGAGTCAGAGACTACAAGGTGAAGGAATTTCGTTGATAGTCAATCATCTATCAGTTCGTACATCAATCCCGAGCCTGCTCCTCGTGTAGAAAATTTACAGTTCCATGAATACAAGTATATAACAACATAGCATTTCAAAAGTAAATGTCAGTTTGCTTAGATTGAGCTTTGAGGTCCTTCAACTTCTTCAATATGTTGGTGAAGTAGTCCTGCAGGTACTTCTCCAGGCTCCCAATCTCCTTCTGGTCCACACCCAGCAGGCTGTACGTCTCCGCCATGGGGACGGAGAACACGGTGTCGCTCGAAAGAACCTGATACATCATCATTTCCCCCATCTACCTCATGAGATCACAATAATCCTTTTCCACTTGTAACATTTAGCAATTGGTTTCAGGATTTTACCTCTGAGAACGCCAGTCTATCAGCGACATCATTCGTCCACTCGAAAAACCTTGTCAGCTGCCTGGTGAACCGCAAGACCGAGACTGGAACTGTGGTTACATTGGCGTCCTGTCCGGCCAGCCTCTCGCACAGTGCTATCACCTGGACCATAACCACAACCCATAATGTTTGGCATCAAGACGACAAACATTCTTAATAGAGGAGACATACAATCTACTTTAAGGGCTCATCCGGTTCTGCTCCTCTTTGTTTACCTCCTGAGTCGTCCAAGCTCGAGGACCGGCAAAAGTCAGGAGCTTCCCAATGATTTGGTCATTCCTCAGAGCTATGAATGTCAATCGAGCTATATCCTATCAACACCAACAAACAGACCAAAACTTGAGAATGCAGTGGGGGAAAAGCATGCTTTTCCAGATGTTAAGTTGTACTACCTGAGTGTCCATATACGCGATTCTCGTAGGAGCATCGGTTCCCCACACGGATTTCTCCTCCAATATAGGCACCGCATATTGCCCGATCAGACCCTGGTAGTAGAACAATCAGTAAACAAGCTATTGGTCTAAAACTATGAAAGAAGATTGAAGATTGGTGGGAATGGAAGAGCATTGTTTATTACTTGCATGAAGCCACACAATCGTATGGTGATGTGAGGAAGTCCAGAGTCCTTGAGGAACTTCTCTGTGCAGTACTTGATCTCCATTAACGGAACCTCGGGATGCTTGTCACAGTTGTGGATCGAATAGAACACATATTTCTGTACCCCCATTGCCTTCGCACATTGTATAAGCGCAACTTTCCCTTCCCAGTCTACCTAAACACTAGAACACTCGTGGATTAGGGTTTTCGTTCACACCAGAGAATTACCAATCCAGTCCAATTCCCATCGAATTAGGGTTGCTTACCGTTTTAATCGGCTCCTCGGGACGGCCAGTGGCGCAGTCGATCACCGTGTGAATCCCAACCAACGTCGCCGGGATTGTCTCCGGCCTGCTGAGATCCGCCTGCTCAGAGAATTCAAAATTAAGCCTGAGAATAAGAATTGGAGGGGAAATCCGAGAGAGATATGTACATTGACGACGGTGGCGCCCCAATCGCGGAGGAAATCGGCGGGAGCGGGACGAGGTCTGACGAGGCACCTCACTTCGTAACCTTCGTCGAGCGCTCGCCTGACGACTTGCCTGCCGAGAGTTCCAGTGGCTCCGACGACGAGCACGCTCGTCGGGCGGACGGGAGTCCCCGGCGCCAAATTAGCTGCCGCGGCACTCGCCGCATTGCAACTCACCGCCGGCCGTAGGTAGCATTTCCCTGTTCAATTCAACTCACTGAGAAGCGGAAAACGGAAGAATCGAGCTATGAGAACGAGAGAGCGAGGTAATTAGCAGTACCGGAGACGGAAGATGGAGGGGATGGGGAGAAGAGAGGGAGGTGAGGAACTAAATTGCGGCGCCACGAGAGTGAAGAAGAAGCCGCGGGAACGGCGGCGAGCTGATGAGAATGGCCGTTGGATGGCACCGTTGCGAGCTGAGCGGGAAGCCGGAACGCCATTGTTAAGGTATTTCTTCGTGTGTGAGTAAGCGGACTCTGGCAGAAGAGATGAAGGGGAAAAGACGAGAAGAAGAATGGACGAGGAAACTGCCACGTCCTGATTCTGAGATGTGGATTACGTTTACCGCCACGTGTCCTACCCCTTCCTTTATACGACCCATTTCGCGCCATTGTCGTTTGTGCTCAACTAGACTGGCTGCACGGCGTCGTATAAGCCTTCGTTGGGTAGCAGGTTCAACTCATATTCAACTTATTATTCAAAAGCCTAAGAAATACCATGCATCCAAAACCAAGAATAATTAAAAGTATAATAGCTCAAAACAACTGGTACTGTACATTCAGACTGCTTTTCCTGTTCATACAGACTCAATTTTCCTGTTCACCGAATTTTGATTGGTTGATGAGTTGTGGTGGGGCCTTTGAGTCATCCTCCCGTCGTTTGTCGTGTGCTCTTTCTTGCTTTTGTTTGGGGTGATCTGGAGAATGCTGAGAGAAAAATCGCGTTGGTCACAAAGTTGCTTTTGTGGGGCCGGTGATTTTTGGGTGTTGAGGGTTTGCTGATGGATACTGTGGGAACGGGGATTTCAATCGCCGATTTGTCCCATCAATGCTTTTTTATGAGAGATGGTTTATTGCCCTTCTGATTGAACGCAGTCTTCTCAACTTGCAGAGAGAAGAGAGAGGGTCAGTGACTGGATAGATCAGAGAGGAAAAAATCCCAGCCAAATCTTCACGAAGAGGGAGGTCTGCTCATCATGATTTTTTCCGTCTCCGTCATTATTACTTTTTGACTGCAACACGGTGGAAGTTGGAAAGCCTTCTTACAAATATGATATCACTCTTGCTTTTCTCTCTCAGTTCTCTCAATTTCCTTGCAGCATCTCGTCTCTCCCTCTTCTCTCTCTCATCTCAGCCCCGTGGTCGTTGCCAGGGGCCATGGAATCATTGAACCCATTGGGTTACGGTGAGTCTCCGACGAAGAGGACATTTGGTATTTACGATCCAGAGAGTATGTGGGGAAGACTCGGATCGTTGGTTCTTCTTGGCTTCAGGTGAACATTTCTTCTCTTTGCCTCTGTTGAGTTTGAGTATTGTTTAGTGGGTTCCGTGATATGAAATGGAGGATTGTTTGATGGGTTTTTGCAGATTTGAAAGGTGTTTTGCTTTTGCCACCTCGATGAGGCTAAAGGGGTTATGTACACCGGCATGAGCTCTTCGATCTTCTGGTTAACGTGATGCTACTGACGCAAGATAGAAACGGTGGCTGGTTATGGAAGGGTACGTATTTTCTTGGGTGTTGGATTTGGTGCTGCCACGTGTATGAGAAACGAGTGAGGAAGCTGAAGGCGGAGATAAGCAGGTGCTTGATGAACATGGGAATGATGTCTGGTATGGTTCTGGAATCGTTGGGTTTGGAGTCTGGGGGAGATCGCTAGCCGACAAGAGTATTTGAGAGGGGGCAACCTGGATTTCCGCTGATGTGTGTGTGAGGAACTCACAATCATTCTACGCCTTCTACTCATCAATGTGGAAAGAGCACACTGTCTGCACAAATATGCAAGTTCCTAAGAGCTTTTATCCTTTGCGTTTTAATTTTGTTGCCCATGGTTTTGTTATGAAACCTAATATGTTCCTTTATTTCGTTAAGGTTTTGTAGCAGGGTTGTTTGGTCATGGAACAAGCCAATTTAGACATTGGAGGCGAATTCCCAAAAGCTTTTATCATGCATACCTCAATCTTCTACTCTGTTTCTTATGCGTTTTAGTTTTAGGTTCTTGAAATTTACTCAGTTTGTGCCAGCAAGGTATTATCAATGTTAATTAGTTCTTTGGTTATTTTTTGTGCAGATTGAGACTATCAATGTTAATTAGTTCTTTAATCTGGTTGACCACACGGAGAGATCTACCAGTTCTTCTCAGAAAAAATCGAATCTTCTGGATTTCAGTTAAAGCTATCCTTCCCATATTTTGTTGACATCATCTCCTCCCTGCCGAGAGTGCATTTGATTTGTTCTCCGTTTTCGTCTCTGTGCCTATATTGTTTTCTCTGTAATTTGATGTTAACCCATTTCTGTTTTTCAATTCATCTGTTACAGGTTCCATACTAACATTGTATGCTAAAAAAGCATGCTGAGATCTCCGGAGAATTCAGTTTACGTAGATCATTTCTGTTAAATTCACAGCTGATCCCATCATTTAAGAGGCAGTTGTGGTCTCTTCCTGCAAAATCTGTGGCCGACAGATGAGATGCCATGGTGTCACCAGATCGATGCAGTTCTCTAGCATTGAAGAATCTGAATTCAAGTTTGTTCTGGGTTTTCTTTATTTACATAATATGTTGTGCTCTCCAAAATGTTGTCCTTTGGTGATGCTTGGCTTCTGAGATTTCTTAATGTACATTCCCAGTTTGGTTTCTTAATGGTTGGCTTTTAGAAGCTACTGAACCAAAGATTCTCATTACATTAAAGTTGGTTCACATGACTCTAATTGCAACCATGATTCTCATTACATAAATGAAGCAGCACAATTGAAGTGGTTTGGGGCTCTTTCTGCTTTGCTTTTCAAAACTTGCTAGGATTTGTTTATGTTTAAGTTTGTTATTCTTTTGTTCCTTCCTAAGCAGGTGAGTGTTGATCTCATTGTTGATAGTTTGTTGATCAGGGAACTTCTTTTTGTGGAGTAATATTTGTTGCTGATAGGTGGGTTTGAAGTGATGAATGTATGAATGTGGGCCTGTAATTGATCTATGGTGTGCTTCTGACCAAGTTCTTTAGAATGTATGTAATTGTTATGTGTTTCTGTGAAAACTAAATGGTTTAAACGTGTGCTGATTGGAATGAGTTTTTGTTGGTTAGGGAGACTTATTTTGTTGAGAAAGTGTGCTAATTATCTCCCACTGAGATTGTAATTGCTTTCTGGGCTACCTGTAACTATTTGGCAGGCTTCAGTTTGCTTGCTAAGCTGCATAATTCCCCTGAAAATCTTGGACAAGGAAGAGTTCATTTGTAGATAGGATTTTTTTTTGTTTAAATTTAGCTGAGTTGATTAAACATGTTCATTAATTAGCAAACTGAAAACATGTTATCCTTTTGTACTGATTACATTATGTAGTTATTTCTTGGTGCAATCTCAACTTTCAATGTGTCCTTATGCTGCTTTTACTTGGAGATTAAAATGAAAAATATGTCTTTGTTTTGGAGACTAGGTACGGTCAACTGTGCGTTCATGTGATGTAAATTACTTAGTTTAATTTTCTTCTCTTAGGATGAACTGAAATATAATACTTATCCCAGCGCAGAGCGCGGGTAAAAAAACTAGTGTACATAATTCATAGTCACAACCTATGAATATCATTCTTTCAAATCTCGAATAATGTACATGATTCATCGTTATAATCTACCGTTATCATTCATCCAAAACCATCATAATGTATATATATAGCTCATAATGATAGCATATCGATACAATTAATCAAAAACTGAGATAATCTAGATAAGTAATATCGTTTGTATAATTATTTTGAACCGGGAAGGAGTTCGAAAATCAGTTGATGAGTTTGATTGTGATACAGATCTGCGCAGAGTGTGATAAGTCTAGCCACTCAACCATCCATAGACACTGAATATAAAAGCGCACATGTAGAGTAATTTGGTTATTGGTAAGCCTCCATTTTTCTTCACTTTGCTTTCCATTTCCGGTTCGGACTCTTTTTCGTTTATCAATTTGTATTTGGAGCTAGAATCCCAAATCCAATCAGGATGAGGCGAGAGTTATATGTATAGAGAGAAAGGGATCAGACACCGTCTTTTCGATATCAAATGAATTGGTAGAGAATCTCTTGCTATGATTATAGATGTTAACTCCTACATGTAACTAATCGATTGATTTAACCTGTATCGTTAAAAATCCAGAAAATGTACATAATCCATAGTATCCAATAATCATAATCTACTTGTACCATTAATCCAAGCATCTAAATAATATGGAGGAGCAATATCGTTATTACTATCAATTACTACACTCTGTAAAAGGAACAAAAAAAGGAACAACAAAATGGGACAACAAAAACTAGTCGTACAAAACGACTAAGCAAGCATTGTAACTTGTAAGCAAGTCCCATTTTAGTATTTAGACCCCTCCCCTCCCTAATCTAATCTCTCAAGCCTTACGGCAATAATAACAACCAACCCCAGCTAACTAATTAACCCCAAGGTGAAATGGAAAAAGATAAAAACAAAAAATAACAGAGACAGACAAACCGTCGGAGAGAGATTCTCTCCAACGGCATTCTGTACTACTGTATATAGTCTACCGGCAACCTCACGGCGTCAAGAGTCTGACACAAAGCTCCTTTGTATTTACAAGATGCCGGGGGGGAAACCTCCCGACGAAGGCACGTACCGCCGGTATATATTTCTAGTCTGAAAAGAACTCGTCGTCGTCGAGTTCCGCTACCTGGGCCAACCCGCTGGGAACTGCCGTCTCCGAGTCGGAGAAATAGTACTGCTCGCGCTCATCCTCCGCCGTCGCCGACGACCGGTCATCGCCGGTGCTGCCGTCGGCGTATCTCTTCTTATCCGCATCAGGGGAGGCCGCATTATCATTCCTTCTGGTCTCGCATATGCAGGAAGAAGGGTTTTCATGGAACTCGCCTCTTCCAGGCTTCACCTCGTTCGGCATCCCCATGAACCCGATTTGACTTGATCGGACCTTGGCGCTGAATTCCTCCCACGTCGAGTTCCGGCGACCCAGGAAGAGCTTGTACAGCTTCTTTGCGTTGGGGCGGATCGTTGGCTTGTGCCCGAAGTATCTCCTGTAAAACAAAGATGAGGGGGGCTTTAGATATGGACAATATGAGGAAAGGACTGAGAAAATGAAAATCGAGCTTAGGTACCGCCGTCCGGCTAAGATTCGGGCCATGTTGCCGTTATTGTTGGTGACGAAGACGTCGCTTTCGTCGCAAACGAGGAAGTCCAAGGCAGCCATCCGGGAAGAGAAGGGTGCGAATGCTGCTAACTCTTCCTTGTTGGCCAAGGTCTCTTTCGAGTGGAAATTGGGGAAGAGGGATTTGAGTGGCGCCAAAGTCTCTTCCCCTCCGTATACTTCCCCTGAAGCAACGTAGATATGGACGTCGCTGCCGAAGCCCAACGATCTCAGCATTAGCCCCACTTCCTCTGGCGTCAACGGGCACCTTCCATGCCTTCTCTCCTTCTCTGGATTCTTCTGCTATATACCCCAAAGATTACTCAAAAGAGTGTCAGTAATGGTTTTCCATAAGAGACCAGAAAGTTAGTTTAGTGAAGTTCACAAACGGGTCTCTCACATGTAGACTCTTCCATCTCTGCCTAATGGCGCCGAGTTCTGCCCTCTCTTTGTCTCCTCCTCCGTAGTAACACCCCGAGAATGCGAGCATATCAGGCTCAAACCTATGTTCATATGTTCATTCGTCATATTAGATCGATGAATCTAGTTGAAGTGGAAAGGAGAATGGAGAACAAGAGCTTAATTGATTGGGATGATTACCTTAAGTGGAGAGCAATGAAGTGCTTGCTCTTCCTTCTCATTCTATGAACCAATTTCTCACCCATTTCAACGATTGGATCAGTGAACTTCAAGGAGTGGTAGTTGACTCGGCATCTCAGCTTCTGTAAGTCCGGGTCCAGCCGGTTGGAAAGCCGGTAATCGAACTTTCCTAGCTGAACAGCCTGCCAGAGAACACATTGAACAGTTCATAAACCCGAAGAACAACAGATGTTTGAGTTTCGAACGTGAGGTCGAAAAGCTAGGCATACATGCTTCTTGTTGAGGACTGGAAGAACTCTCTTCTCGTAGCACGATGGGGTGCATTTCCTGGCAACCCGCATGGAGTGCGGAGTGATAACCTTCCCGCCATCTGTTGGCAGTTGTTTGATGATTCGCACATCTTTGGATAGGGATGAAATGAACCACTCCACATCAAATATCTCAGAGAAATTGCTGCATACCCAGAGAAGACCCAGATGAATGAGTCTGAATTCTTCAGAAGTGAATAGGAACATGGAATCACATTGCAATCGGTTTACCTTGAATCTTTCCAGAAGGATGCCTGGTCCAGTTTTGGAACAACGAGAGTGGCATTCAGGATATATGCTGCAACAACTGCGTCCGTTATCTGCAGCCATTGTCACAAGCAATCGAAGTGAGGATCAAATGGATGCTGAATATCTACAGTCTAATTGAACCAGTGACGAACTCCAACAGAGGATTGAATTTTGCAATTACAGAACAAAATCAAAGAACCAATTACCCACCCCAGTTCTCTGCTGATTCAGCCCACCACTGGTGACGATCAACAAGTACCGATTCTGTTCCGTCTTCTTTTCAGCGGCTGCACCAAGAAAACACGGGTTCCATCAGAAGCTTGAAGGTCTAATCCTTCCACACCATAGATTTCCATTCCATTTCTACCCTCATAAGTTGTAGAGCAGAGTAAACAGAGTACACGCGAAGAAGACAACAAAAGATGGGGAAAGAGGGGAAAATTGAAGTAGTCCAAAATCCGCCGTGGGCCAAAACGCACAAAAGCTAGAGGAAACGTCCAAACTCTAGAAGAAAAAAGTTCGGAATCGTCCGCTTTTGTTTCGGAGATAGTTGAAATTTTTCGTGAACTCCAATCCAATCCAGAAGGTTATTGAAATCGTCAAAATGGAGAAAAACACGGAAAAGAAGTAGACGCCGCCGCGCCGGCCAGCCGGAGCGGCGGGGTTGGGCACTGAAATCGGAGGAACTTACTCCGGAACTTATCGCTGGCGTTGCTGCAACCGTAGAAGAATTCCGACGATGGAGAGCTCCACAGGTCGTGGCCTAAATTTCCGCCGCGCTCCTAACGAAACCAAACAAACACACCGAAACACAAGGGATTAGAAAATCTCAACGGGGCGCCGAATGGAATCAAACCAGGATTCAATCGAGCCATAGTTTTTTCCGGCGAGAAAAAAATCACAGTTCGCTCGTATTAATCGTTTCATCGACGCTTACCGGAACGCGGAAGGTCGTCAATGTACCGGAATCCGGTTCTTCCGTCTCGTCCCTGACTGCACTGCCGGACTGTGATTTTCAAATTAAAATCAGAAGAGTGAGAACGAATTCGCTAAATACACGAATTGAAAGAGACGGCGACGAAGAATGAGATGACGATGATTACGAATGGCGAGGAGAAGGGGGAATGGCGGCGAGGGAGCTGGAGGAGGTGGCGGCGTTCGATGAGAGGCGGCGGAGAGGAGAGGAGAGCGAAAGCGGCGAGGAAGAGGAGGACGGAGGCGGACAAGGCCGAGATCAACGGGAAGAGATAGTGGCCGCCGCGGCGGCAGCGGAGGATGAGGGAAATCTGGTGGAGCTGAGCTGCGGCGGGGCAGTTGTAGTGATGATGAGGATGATGATGACCGCCGTTCTTCTTCTTCTTCATTTTCCGATTGTAAGAATTACAGAGGAAGTCGACGGCGTTTGTAGTGTCCGGTTCTCGTTGGTTACCGACGGTCAGTGAACTGGAGAGCAATCGGGCGCCGGAGTTTGCAAAAGAAAGGAGGAGGAAGAGAAGAGAGGAACGACGAGACCATGGGAGACTGACTCCTTTTGTTTTTCCTCTCTCTCTCTCTCTGCCTCTCGCCCGTTTTTGTCTTTCTTCTTCTGTTGCAATACAACGGAAAGGAAATCCTCGAACAATATTGTCAAATACATTTCCCACGAATTTTGTTTCGTTTTCCTTTTTTTTTTTTTGTCCATAAATACATTTCTCCTTCTAATAAAGTTTTTTTTGTTCCAATGGTATAGTCTGGCATATTAGGACTCAGCATTGTTAGACGTTCTTTTGTTACAAAGTCGAATCTATGTAACCAAAATGATCAATGAGTTTCATTTGTCTTAATTATCTTTATTTATTTTGTGCTTTATACAAAATTATAAATTGAATCCATTATTTGCATAAAAATTAACGGTAGAAAAACTAGTGAAACCAAGTCAACAAAATTCTATAGTTAAATGATTAGAATATTGGACTATTTGAATGAAGCTTCAGGTTCAAATGCATCATTCAACTAAAGTTTTATTAGTTCATTCCAATTAGCGACAAGAGTTGTTAGAGATTGTGCATTTCGAATAACTTGTTCTTTTCCCCCCCATTGATTCAACAAGTAATATTTTTTTTTGGTCAAATCAACAAGTAATATTTGCGTTAAAGACCACCACGTAATTAAGAAGATAAATCGAAAGTCTTTTAACCTCAAATCGAGAATCCCATACTCGTCATCTTACCTCCAGTGAGATCAACCCAAATGTCTCGTAGTATCTAACATGTTTCTCTATGTATTTTTTTATTGTGAGTTGGGTGTGTGAAATTACCCCCAAGAAATATAAAAACAAAGTATCTACATTAAGAAATTAGGGTAATTAGGAGTTTGACAAGCCTCCAAAGGCCGTCTCGCACAATTGTCACTAGTGTAGTTCGATTTTGTTGACGTTGCCCTTCGATTTTCTACTAACTTGTGTTGATCAATCTTGACACTTATAAAGTTCGAGGCTTACAGGTTTATTAATCTCGAATCAATTAAATTCATCATGCACTTATAAAATCAGAGTCCTGAAATCTCTTCACTCTCAAACCAATTTAATCCAACGTACTTAATACATAAACAATGTTCATCAAGGGAAGAAGAATAGGACTATTTTTTTTTCTTTCTAACATGTTGTTATTCATGATACTACTCGAAATACACCGGTCAAAAACACACCCAACCCGCTCAAGTATAACCTGGGTTTTCATTTTGCTAATCTCTTCACTAGCTTTCCTTTTCTGGGGGGTTACGTTTTTTTTGTTTGGTTGCGGAGAAAAGGCGGTGCTCCGGCGGGTCCCGCCAGCCGGAGAAAAACAGAGGACCGAACTCTGCCTCTATCCCGGAATCGGCCTGCCGACTAAATCCCACTTTCTTTCCCCCAGCATCTCGAACCAATCGCGGCCCTAAATTTTATCACAAACCCCGATCGCTTTCAGTGCAAACAATTTTTATTTTACCGGCGGCAGCTCCTCCGTCCCATCGCAGCCCTCCACCTGTCCCTCCGGTCAATGCCGATTTCCCGTCCATTTTGTTCTTCTTCCCCTTCTGGCTGAAATATAATACGCAGCTGGAGATGATTAATTAAGCTCGAATTTTATGTGTGGAAAATTATGACCTCATTTTAATAGTTAATTAAGCACGTAATTACTAGAAGAAGTTGAGAACGATGCAATTGTACAACTTGTTCTTGTCACTGGTACGAGCCACACAAAGAATATTGTCACTGCTCCCGTCGGCCAGATTAGTGAAAATGTGAAATGATCATTTGGTAATTATCCGTCAAATTCCAAATAAGTAATAACTCAATTACGTTTCTTTTATGCGTATTGCTAGTTATAACTGTATGAGAATTAATGATTAATTTGTGCTGTCAGTACCACAATTTAACCGTTGGAATCTAATAATAGTCTAGCTAGGAGATTAAGAGTTTCGATGAAACTTATTTAAGAGGTATTGTATTAGTTAGAATAATGAGGGGTTGTGAATAAAATTGACCAAATCAACTGATCAATTGCGTTAAGTTCAACAAAAAATTCCCCCATAAACAAAATCAAGAGGGGGGTTGATTAAGAATAGGAGAACTTTCATCAAAGAATTAATGTGTAGTTAATCAAACCATCCAGCGCAGTATGATGCAATTACATATTGTAGTTAGCTTGTGAGTTTGGGTTAGTGATATTATTTTACCGGTGGTGGAGCTGTGTGTAATTCACGAGTACTATGATCCCTCCAATTTTCGACCCAATTAAGATTATCATACATGTAGTCATACTACGAGAAATAATTTAAAACATGGTGATATGGGGTTCAATCGTGAAAACTATTACAGTTTGTTATTTTTAGCCTCTTCTCGCCCTAAGTAATCACTTTGCCAAGAGTTATCATCATTGGCTTTCAACTTGAAAACCTCAAAGTTCGAATCTCACAGGATGATCTTCTCTTCTCCTCTCGCACAAATCTCATTCAACACAATGTAGAAAAACTATATAATGTGTGTTTACTTTCTCAAGTGAATCAAATATATTTTGGAAAAAGGTTTTTAATTCACCTCATCTCGACGATTTTCAATCCTTCATGGAGTATCCGATTTTCAGACAAATGCAACCGGTTGAATAACTCTAAAACTTACTTTTGTGTAATAACACCAAAAAACGATGAAATAAAATATAACAATGAATATCATTTAACGCACTAAACCGAATCGATATTTGAAACAAAATCATACAAAATAGTACAACCACTTGTCCGTCTAGCTGGTGATTCCAAAAAGTTTACGAAGAGTTAATTACGAGGATTAATGTTTTGTGTAATTAACGTATGACGGGGGGAGTAAGTGACACAGACAGACAGCCAAGCGCGTGGGGAAATTTGTAATTATCTGTGAAATAAAGGGTTGTTAGCTTATAAGATTTGTTGGCCTAATCCCTGCTTTGACCCGGTTTCGTAGGATTTAATTAATAAGGGATTTCTACCAAAACAAAAATAAAAATAAAGGATTATTGTGAATGACGAACCATGTGATTAAGATCCAACCGTT
Organism: Linum tenue; assembly: GCA_946122785.1. Classification (NCBI taxonomy): domain Eukaryota; kingdom Viridiplantae; phylum Streptophyta; class Magnoliopsida; order Malpighiales; family Linaceae; genus Linum; species Linum tenue. The sequence continues at coordinate 92,151,862 of CAMGYJ010000008.1, forward strand.
ACAAATTAATTGCAGTCAAAATATTAAATGATTTCTATTTGGATGCGTCTCTCATCATAACCCAGCCAACCCTTCACCTACTGAGATATTTTCCCCCAACGAATTAAGCAGTTGGGATTAGATCATAGATGAGATTATTTGAAACCGATTGACATGTGTTTGTATAGTAATTAGCTAACTGAGACGTATCTGCTTAAGCAAAATATGGATTAGAGTGTAATGCATGGAATTGGACTCTCAAGCTCAACCAAGGGGGGAGAGAAGGTAACCACTAATCATAGGTTGTGGTGTGGTGGTTGATCGCCTCGCTTCTTTAACTATGCGGGTAGTGCGAGGAAGTAGTTCATAACCTAGTATTATAGCTAACTCGCCGGCTTGAAGTTTACACAGGCCGACCATATCATGTGCTTTAAGATAAATATCTAATATTGGGGGGTCGTGAGGAGTAAGGACAAACCAACACTGATACCAAGTCACAAACCAATTTGTCACAATAACTCAAGTTGTTCCCACTTGTGAGACATTCAATTATTTATCTCATAGCATTTACTAACAGTCAGAGTTCGGTCTCTGTCCACGAGAATAAAGCTCATGTTCTAGTCAGTCGCTTATTCGTGAAATCGCCCATAGTAAGGTGTTATAGTTGTTGTTGTATAAGGGATACCCCGTGATAAGAGGCAGCGGCGAAACCATAAATCTAAACAAGAAAGGGCTAATTTTTTTACTCTTGAGCGATTTGAACCATATGATCATTGGGGAGGAGGCTATAACCTTACCAACTAATCTATTTTACAATTTTTTGTTACAAACTTTACATGTAAATTTACTTACATTTGAAAGTTGAGAGGAGCTATATCCCTCGTGAATACAACGTGGTTCCGACACCACTACTAAGAGGATCGATCATTGTTGTCGACAGTGACTGTGATTGGTTTGAAAAGAAAGAATAGGTAAATATGTTAAAGAGGAAAGTCATTGATCAACAATGCTTAATGTTATAGCTAGGTCTACCTAGCCAGGTTATCTAATCAAGGTCTCCCATTGAGGTCAAAATTAGTTGTTAACCACAAACTCAAGTCATAGTTCAGGTGGGTAGTTGAAAAATATTCTTATAGTAATAATAATATAAGAGAAGTGGTTGGGAGCTCCCAATTGTCAAATTTAGAAGCTAAGTATAAATATATATATATATATTATGCATTGATAATATCTTCACATATATTCTCTTTTTTTATGTTTTTATTTATATCACAATGACTTGTCACGAAAGATGTGAATTTAGTTAAAAAAAATTGTCCAAATTAATTGCTTGTGCGGGTGAAACAGCCAAATAGCTTTTGTTGGTTCCATGTCAAGTCTCTCTTGTAACTAATACCTATAGGGGAAATTGGAATCTGAAGCATCTTATATTGTTGCTTACGTCTGAAACTCAAAGTTCACTTGACAATCAAGTTTGGAATACAACTATACAAGGCAATTCATTTGGCAAAAGATTTAATAACCCTTTTGAGAAATTTCACATTTAGGTATTCAACAAATTCATGTAAGTCGTCGATCCAAATCGTTAGGTGTTCTTATGACGACGATGATTAGAATCAGACTGAACATCAAAATCAATGAATTTAAGGCATCATGATAATTAGTTGAAAGGGAATAAAATGTGACTACTAATGTGTACAATGAGGTTTTGTAAGTTATGTGTACCGAAGCAACAGCTAATACGAGCACATTAGAATTCATAATAAAACTTTACAGAGTGTTGCATAATGGTAAAACTAAAATTAAAATCAATATATACTTTGATTGACGGTTAATCCCTGATTTGGTATCTAATTGTTATCATGGTGGACTGGAGAGTATCATCACGAAGGCTATCAGCAAAATCGTGTACCTTGAATCACATATCATCATGACGATTTGATCGATAACCATGGTCATCAAACTTTTACATACCTTTCAACGGAAATCATTTCGTCGTTGGAAAAGGAGAGTTTTGCATGTTGATGTTGTTTGTTAGGAGATCTAAACCCTTTCTTGGTTTGTAAGTTATGGGTCTTTTGAGATGTCTCAAAGATTCCTTATTAAAGAAAAGGTTCCACATTGTAAAAGGGATTGATAAGGGGGAGAGGGGTCAATGGAGCTTTCATTAGGCGACTTGCTTGCTTGCTTGGCCATGATTTTATCATTTGGGACAATAAAAAAAAAATTATAAGGTAATCGATTCTTTGTCATGATAAGTTGATTGGTGTTTTCCTTCCAATGTGAGCAACCAAAAAATCAATCTTATTCAACACATGTAACCCTTTACTTGCCTTCATGACACCCTTCATTTGCTTTCGTTACTTATTAACAGTGCTGTGAAAACCGAGCCGAGCCGGCCGGCCGAGCCGTCAAAACCGCCAACCGGGCACAAAACTGGCTCGGATGAGCTATTTAGCCGGACTGGTTCTTTGGGGCGGCCGGCGAGCGGCCCAAGCGGTTAACCGCTCGAACCGCTCGAGCCGGTCGTCCGGTTTTTTTAATTCGATCGGTTGGTTTAATTAAAAAAAAATTCGAAAATTAAAGGGGGTCGGGGTCGGGCTGTTCTGCAGAAGCAGAACCCTAATTTTTTTCATTCTTCTTCGTGGAGAAGAGGAAGCGCCGCTTCCGACTCCAAATCCGTCTCCATCGCCGCCGTTCCCCGTCTCCATCGTCGCCGTTCCTCCTCGTCGCCGTTCCCCGTCTCCATCGTCGTCCTCCCGTCGTCGTCGTCATCGCCGTTCCCCGTCTCCATCGTCGTCCTCCTCGTCGCCGTTCCTCCTCGTCGCCGCAAATCCATCGTCGCCGTTCCTCCTCGTCGCCATCGCCATCTTCCCCAGCGCCGTCTCCATCGTCGTCTTCCCCGTCGTCGTCCTCCTCGTCGCCGTTCCTTCTCGTTCTCGCTGCCGAGGAGGAAGACGGTAGAAGAAGGTAGCTAGCTCCTTCTCGTTCTCGCCTGCCCGCCGATTCCCCATCCGATTCGTTGCCGAGGTAAAATGGACAGTACTAATTGGCATTTTCCTTCAATCAGTTGCTAATTGGACAGTACTAATTGGCATTTTCCTTTAATTAGCAATTAGTAGAAGAAGGTAGTTAGCTACCTATCTAAGGTAGTTACTTACAAAATCCAGAGGTAAGTGAAGGAAACGTTAATCTCATTTTATTTGCTGATTTATTAGGTACCGGTTCTCAAACGGTTTTTAAACGGTCTAATGCCGGCTGGACCACTAATGACCGAGCCGTTCACGTTACCGGGTCATACTCCGGCTCGGCTTTGACAGCATTGCTTATTAAGCACAAGCTTTACTTTTTAATTGCCATATATATTCTCACACATTAACTTTGATATGTTTCCATCAAGGCAACAAGTATCATAAAATGTGAAATAAATTGATTGAAAAGTGTCATTAGGTAAGTTAAGACATTTTGGATTTGAAGTTCGATTCGAAGCTGCGAATTGATTGATAAAAGTGATTTAAGCAGGTTGTTTCTTGAGAATTTTACCCTATCTATAACAAATAAATCATGGATTTGATCCGAATGGTATAATTATATATACTAGTTTGAAACCTTTGATTAAAAATGGATTATTAAATGTGTTATGAACTATACGAATTGTGTTTCCGTTGACGCCATGGACATATACAAATACCTAATGACTAGGTTATGTTGATTAATTAAGGGATTAACCCGATGTATATGTGATTAAAATACTTCAACTTGGCCACTTCCCACGTACGTTTTAGACATAACTTGATAATTATATTGAAATGTCGGATTCGATTTTTGTGTCCACAAGCAAGCAAGTAAGCAACGATGTTGTTTGTAGTACTGCCATTATTATTATTATTATTATTATTATTATTATTATTATTATTATTATTATTATTATTATTATTATTATGTGCATCATGTGGACTAGTAAAATTGGGAAACAGGGTCACAGCTGATGATGAAATGTCTGTAATCTATCATCTATGTGTATATATAGTTTAATGTATTGTCCCTTGGATGCTCTTTCTGAAGCTCGCCCAAGTTATTGGCAACCGAATAAGATAGCTTTTGTTTAACATAATGGCGGATCCATACTTGTTGTGTGTTTCATAAGATCCATTTTCGACACGAGATTACACGTATAATCGAAAGCAAAGTGATCGGTTTTGTATCGCCACGGACAATGAGAGTTAGAACAAGTGATTGAGTAAATATGAAAACCAAAAAACGAAAAAAAAAGAATAATCGAAAGCACAATATACCCGTTTGAGTTGCGGACAAGCAAATGGACATATAGTGATCTGTTACATCATGACATGAGACTACAGAACGTACGCCCTGTTAGGCTGTTAGAGAGTGGTATAAGATCCAGCATAACCCTCTCCCAACAACTCGAGTTATTGGGAGCAACTGGTTCATGACATGGTATCAGAGCCTAGAATCGAAAGGTCACGAGTTGGAATCTCCACTACCCCCAATATTAACCGTTGTCTTTCAAGCACATGGTATTGTGGGCCTGTGCAAACTTCAAGCCCATGAATTGACTTTCGTTTGAGGGGGCGTGTTAGAGAGTGGTATAAGATCCAACATAACCCTCTCCCAACAACTCGAGTTATTGGGAGCAACTGGTTCATGACACACCCGAGACTATTCCACGTTCCTTATGAATACCCGACAAATTTACGAAAGCGAGCGATTCAGGCCTAGAGGTTATATCCATGCTTGTGGCTAACCTACATGGGTGTTGTGAGAGGTGAATGAATCCAAAGAAAAAGTACAAAGAAGAGATGGAAATGATGGTGGTGATCTCTCTTCTTTCCCCCCATGTGAGTTCAAATTGTTTGATGGATTGGATCCACTTGCACTTTGCTGACAACCACTGTGTCTGTGGTGCAGGGTTCAAAAGCTCCATTTCTATATGTGTAAGATAGAATCTGGTTTTGGAGTGTCGCTTTTGTCTATGTTTTCTAGGGTAAAATATAGTAATGTGGACTATGGAACCAGAAGTAGGAAGCTCCTTTTTCTTAATGTAGGGCAAAATGGAAGTACGGGATGAATCTAATCTAGCTTCTGTTTAGTATTAGGAACTACATCGATCACTTTTTTCCCCCCACATTCTTTAATCTGTTTTCTCTGCATCTTCCTGTCTTTTTTGTGCAGCAAGATTACATCATATTCAATTATTCAGTGTGGCAGGGAATAACAAGAAAGCTCTCATCGCAAGAAATCATCATCTTGTATTGTTTACAAGGCATGAATCTATAGGAGGAGGATTGAGAGAAAGTACAATTAAGGCCAATGCTTCCAACTGGGGCTGGCCCATTCTTTACCCAAAACGAGGGTGTGTTCATTAGTTCTTTTTGGGCCTTGGCGGGCCCAATTAGCTCGTTCGTTGGCCCGTTTGTTGGTATATGTGCGGCGTCCCTCTTTCAGACCACGAGTAATTTAAAACGGGCTAATGTACAGAGTTACATTGATCAAATCCCAACTGAGTGTACCTAGTAGTTGTATTCAACCCACTCTACCACAGCTTTGCCGTTCCAAAGTGGCAACACCGTACGCAACTCAACAACATCTTGGCAACGATCAGTTTAACTAACCGTTTATGATAATTATAATAACCGAACTGGATCGGCGGCTGAACCAGTAGAACCACTAAACCAGTTAAAATACCGGTTTGGTTTATTTGTTCGGACCATTTGGAATAGACTGAAGGATTTTTAGCAGTTTCATATGAAAGGCAGATGAGCCACCCCTGACCCTGTTTTGACTTCTCCACTCGTTCACCAATTGAAAAAAAAAACTTTAATGTAAACTGAGATTATCCATCCGGAATGACCGAGATTATCAGCTTTGTGTGATCCACTGGATTGTTACTCTAATTAAGTATTAACTTGAATTTAATAACACGTTTTATATTTTTTTGGGTGAGATAGTGTGAATGATTTGTTAAAATTTTCGATAATGGATGATATGAATTTGAAATTGTTTCGGGTTATTGGTTAATCATAAATCCACTCCTCAACTAGTATATTATACATGACTTAAATGTTATATCGTGTACAAACTATTTTGTCGACAATTCTACAATAGTCAATCACGAAACCGTAAACTACTACCTTTTCCGGTCCAAACATCCGGTCAGATTCGGAAAATAAAGTTTTAGTACGTGCATGATTGACCCGCCTATAAATACGGCATACCATCGATGGGATTCAATCATCCTAATCAAACTAGAGATCAAATCCACTACTCTAGACATGAACATCCACAACTCCGCCGGCGGCGGCCGCCTGTTTCTCCTTTGCACCGTCTTCCTCCTGTGGGCGGCAACCACGCCGAGGAAACTGATCCAGACGGCCGGAGCCCATGTGGTCGTCAACGTCTGCAACAACCTGACGTACGTGAGCGAGACTTTTTGGGTCCACTGCAAGTCCGGCGACAACGACATCGGAGCTCAATATGTCACCGCCGGCCACTGCGACTACACTTTCAACTTCGAGCCCAACGTATGGTTTTCGACGCAGTTTTGGTGCCACATGGAACGGGATTCCGGATTCCACGCGGACATCGTGGCGTGGCATAATGGTGATTACAATGCGCCGATAACTTGGTGCGCTCAAAACGACAACGTCACGGGATGGGAGCGTGAGGCCATCTATTATACTTACGAGTGGGCACGGAATTAATTAATAAATTAATTCAAAGGATCGATGCATTTACGCGCGGATACTTCCGCCGCATCGGGGATTGTCAATCTGCTACAGCGGCCGGTGGTGGTGGTCGAGGTTTAATGTCGGAATGTGATTTAAGTTCAAGCCACGTAAAAAATAAATCTGTTATCCCTCGAGTAACTTTTTCTTTCTTCCCGTTGATCGACGGTCCTTATCGGATTATTAAGGCCGACTTTTGCCCCTGCTCGACGTGCAACATAACTTTGATTTTATCGTGAGTTCTTACCGTGACGGTAATTGTCATAATAAATGTTATATGTTGCAATAACTTTTAATTTCCTCATCGGTAAAACGAAAGGTGAAAAGGGCTAATATATAGTATATTATACTTATAATTTTATATGTAAATAGGACTGCCATATAGTAGTTAATCATAAAATGTACCAACAAGACCTAGTTGGTCGAGAAAGAACTATTCGCGGATGTCAATCTGCTACAGTGGTGATGGTGGTGGTCAAAGTTTAATGTCACAATGCGTTCAAATGACATCTACGTCAAGGATCAACCAGTTCATCTATAGTAACTTTATGATCAGTTGAGCACGACGACAGTCGAATCACTAAGACCAACTATCACCCCTGCTCGCGACGTGCGGGTCCTGCAGTCAAGCTCCCTTCACGTATAGGTTTGTGTTGAGTAGTTGTGGCACTCGATCTTAAATTCGTACATCTTGATTTCATAGCTAGTAACGTGTAACTTTAAATTTACCGTGAGTTCTTACCGTGACGGTAATTGTCATAATAAACATTATGCTGCAATAACTTTTAATTTCCTCATTGGTAAAACAAAAGGTGAAAAAGGGCTAATATATACTCATAGCTGGCCGACAAAGAATATCTGCGACCAATAAATTAGCGACGGAAAACGGAAATAGACATTACTGACAACAACAGAGACGAGTAATTTAAAGAGAGTTTCATTGATCTAATCCCAAAGAGTTTACCTAGTGGTTGTATTCAACCCACTGTACCAAAGCTTCGCCGTTCCACAAAAAGGCAACACCGTACGTAACTAAAAAACGTCCTGGCTATAACGATCAGTTTAACCGTTCCCAAAAGTTATAAGTTGGATCATCGACTGAACCAGTAAAATCACTAAATCAGTTATAATAATGGTTCGATTCATTTGTTTGAACTATCTGGACATAAAGATTTTTAACAGATAAACCGCCTTGGTTTTGACGGATCAGCTGGTTCACTATTTTATTAATTTCGTCTTTATGTAGTGCACTATGGATTGCCACTCTAACTAAGTACTAACTTGAATTTAATAACAAGTTTTACAATTATTTTTTTTAGATAGTTTGAATGATCTGTCAGAACTTTTGGTGATAAATGACATGAATTTGAAATTTTTACGATTATTGGTTAGTAATAAATTCATTCACAAAACTAGTGTATATTATACAAACAAGACTTTTTATGTTATAGCGCGCAGAATAAATTACTGAACCAAAACCATTACCTTTTTTCCGGTTCCGCATCCGGTTATGTTCCGAAAACAAAGTTGTACGTGATTGACCCGCCTATATATAAATACTGCATACAATCTATAGGATCAAACTAGAGATCAAAATCCAATATTCTCTATTTTTTTTTTATAAAAGAAAATCCATTGCTCTAGACATGAACATCCACAAAACCAGCCACACCTCCGCCGGCAGCGGCCGCACGTTTCTCCTCTGCATCATCTTCCTCCTGTGGGCGGCAACCACCACGACGACGACGATCCCGACCGCCGGAGCCCACGTGACGGTCCACGTCTGCAACAACCTGACGTACGTGAGCGAGACTTTTTGGGTCCACTGCCAATCCTGCAACACCGACATCGGAGCCCGATACGTCACCGCCGGCCACTGCGACTACGCCTTCGACTTCGACCCCGACGCATGGCGGTCGACGATTTGCCACGTGGAACGGGATTCCGGATACCATGCGGACATCGCGGCGTGGCAAAACGGTGATTACAATAATGCGCCGATAACTTGGTGCGCTCAAAACGACAACGTTACTGGGTGGAAACGCGACGCCATCTATTATACTTATGAGTGGCTACCGAATTATTGAAAGGATCGATGGATGTACGTCAAAGATCAACGTGCTATCTCTAGAGTAATTTTTATCCGTTCACACATTTTCACTTGGCACCGTCGAATATCACTGAGGCCGACTTTCGTCCCTGCTGGACGGATGGATCCGTCAGTCAAGCTCCCGTGTGTTGAGTATTTGCGACGTTTGATCCTAAATTCGTAGATCTGGATGTCAAAGCTAGTAACGTGTAACTTCAAATTTACCGTGACGGTAATAAATATCATATGTGCCAACAAGACTGTCCTACAGTAATTAATCGTAATATTACCAACAAGACCCAGCTGGCCGACTGCCGAGAAAGAACTATCTGCGACCAATAACTTAGCGACGAAAGACGGAAACAAACATTAATGACGACAGAAGCCATCCTTTCCCCGGTCGCTGAAGTGTTTAACGTACGTAATAATTAATAACTGTTATTTTATGAGATCTGCGGTTATATTTTACCAAAAACGATGTATAAATAGCAACGAAAATCCAATTCTATTCTTCTTCCAAAAACTCAATAGCGACGAAAAAATGAAGATGAACATCAGTAGTAACAAGGGAGACCGTCCTCTTCCGTCGCTAAAAGGGTCGTCGCGGCGGCTATTGCTGCTGCCTTGTACTAATTACTACCACCGCGACGATGACGACGCTGTCAACGGCCAATCTGGTGGACGAGGCGGAGCCCATATCGTGGTACCCAAAGGACGATTTTTCGGGTCGCGAACCGGCTCAGCGACCCGAAGAAGTGATGAGCAGCTGAATGGTGCATTTGCGTGACGTATATGTAACAAGATTTGTGTGCTAGTTTGGACCAGAAAATGTCTTCTACATACAATGCTTTCAAAATATGAACTATATATACTATTCTGTAATTGTATGAATCTTTGCATATATATAATAAACACCATATGCCTAACAAAATAATGTCCTCGGGATTCAAAAACAAGACCTCTCGCTGATCACCGAAAAATTCCGATAACATATTGATCTTGTGTAATTTACCAACACTAAACTCCCCCTGCTACCTTGTAATTGGTAGTCCTCCTCCATCAAAAGATCAAGTACTGTCACGTTGTCGTTGTTTTTACTCGTAAAAGGCAAAGATTACCATCTTCATGCAAGCATCTTTGGAACCACGAACGACACACATAAATCCCCCATTGCTTGAGTAGGTCACCGGAGTAATCAAAGTGGTTCCAATATTATATATAATTAATAGTTTCATTCATCTTATCCCGACGAATTTACTATAATTAGTGTGGTTGCCGTTTAGAGGCGACGGTTCCGTACGTAACCAAAAACCCCATTTATGTATCTCCGGCCTTTGTAGTGATCATGGATTGCTGGGCACTGGAGACGTGAGGGTTCGCTTGTAGCTAGGCTCCTGGTTTGCGGTTCAGCGGCTTTAGAGAACGTTCGTATCAGAACCATCTTTAAGGGTGTATCTTGATTCGAACACAAGACGCCTCTAGCTAGGTAATACTGTAACAGAAGACTCTGATATCATATCAACAACAGTTAATTCTAATGACTCGAGTTGTTGGGAGAGGTTTTATAAATCATATATGTACCATTTACCAACTTTAACTATGGTGTAGTTTCATTAGGTTGCTCGTAGAGGTTGGTGAGTTACTATCTGTGTCACATTTACATACGTGCAATATCCATATAAAGAGAGGAAAATAAGTGTGCGGACTATACTGTACATGTGAATGACTTATGTTTCCTTTGGGTTAGACGCTGAATCTTGTATATGATTGTTCGGACCGTCGGAAACCCAACTGCTTGTTGAACGAAGCCACAAAAAGTAAGTAGGGACGCAGTCAGAATGTCGGTTAAAAGAGGGTTTTTTTGTATTGTTTACAATGATACACAACGCGTTTTCATAGTTTGTCAGCAAATTTTCGCTCGAGGTAGAGAATTCAATGTTAAATACAGGGGCGCAATTTTGTATAGAAACTCACGTAGGTTCTTTTGAATAATTACATTCTTAACCCTGCATCCTTTGGGCGACCACCTATATATATATATATAAACACTACAACGATATGATTTAATCATCATCCCAATCAAACTAAGAAGCCAACTTCCATTTAAGACATGAACATTCGCAAAACCAGCCACGCTTCCTCTGCCGGCGCCGCACTCGCCGCCGCCGGCCGCGTATATGTACTCTTCATCGTCTCCCTCCTGTCGGCGGCAACATCGACGAAGACGATCCTGATGGCCGACGCCTTGATGACCCTCACCGTGCGCAACAACGTGACGTACACGAGCCGGCCTCTGATGGTCCACTGCTTCTCCGGCGACAACGACATCGGAGAAAAACCCGTTGCCTACGGCGGCGAGTACGCCTTCGACTTCGAGTCCATGCTATGGACGAAGTTTTGGTGCGACCTGAAACCGGATTCCTACTTCCATGCGTACTTCGTGGCATGGGAATACGGTTACGGCGATGGCAATGACCCGTATTATTTGTACGCCGGAAACGACCGCGTCCACGGAAGGAAAGATAGCGCCGGCAAGGATTTGAAAACTTGGGAGTGGGAACTTAATCAAAAGCCATGATTTAAAAAAAAAAAAAAACTGTACCACGTACCGGTAGTTCGACAAGAAAAACATCCTACCAGAAGCCAATCAGTAGGCGATATTTAGAAAACGGCTGAACCACGTCATATCATATATCATGTTTTAAGTTTATAAGTTTCTTGCACACGTCTAATCACAATATTTCAGTTCTTAATAATAATAATAATAAATTAATACCAACCGATGGTCATGCCTTTTATTTTTTGCTGTCCGAAAAAAATTTAACTTTTTCGGATGTTCTCGAACAGTACTTCCTCGCGACTCATGCACGCATACGATTTTCTTGCGATTACATTTCGTTTTTTTCCTTCTCGTTCTCGGTCAATGCAGAGATTTCCTTTTTAGACTGGATTGGAGACATCGACGGATCTAGGGGGCGCCCCCGGGGCACGGCCCAGCCCTCCCTCGATCCAGAGCTAGTATAGCACTTGTAAATTTTTAATTTTCGGTGTTCATTTTAGTGTTCGTCGTGTTATGAGTTATGACCCAACCCTACCTTTTTTTTAATATGGTCCAGTGCTCTACCCGATCCTGTATCCGCCGCTGATTGGAGAAGGTCAGATACACATTCTTGGGGTTCTATTGTCATTGTTCCCAGAGTGCATGCAGCAAGCAAGCATCACATACACCAACAATTCAATAGCTGTGACCAACTCCTTGTCGCGAGTGTCATGAATAATTGCCTCTTATATTGATAGATCTATCGTATTTTGAGTAAAGTTAAAAGTATGATATATATCATAAGTAAGAAAATAATCTCTTTATGTTGAGTTGACTGGAGTTTGTGACATGGTATTATACCATAATTCTTGAAGATTAGAATCTAGGTCTTGATTCTGTAAATTTCATATACTAACATCAATTTAATTAGAAACAACAATAGGTGATCATGATTCGTCGAAAGACAACCAAAAAATTATATGCACCATCTTAATATTTTAGTTTTAGCATCTGTGATTAGATAATTAAGACAAAGATAGGGTTCCCCCTAAAGAGTTGGCAAACTAAAGTTTAGTACTTATATTTTTCATATTTTAAAAATGTGATATATGAATTTTATTTTTACCAGGAAATATTATCCAAAAATTATATCGTGGTATATAAAATTTTTAATAATGACATTTGATATTTAAAATATTTTCAAATTTCATAATAATGTCCAAGATTTATATGTCACTCATATTTCTGAATCTTTCATTTCAATATGTGAATCCACCAATCAATTTAGTTTTATCCAACAATTCAATCGGTTTGCCCCTCTAATTCATTTTGTTGTTATTCGTGGAGGCAAAGATACCCATGCATGCAGCATCTACGATACTGCGATCAGCACAGGTATTATACGACACATTTGAGAAATAGTGACGGATCGTTACTAAAGAGAGGCTAATGATAGTGTTATATATTTCCATTGATCTTATCTCACCGAGTTTACCTAATGGCGTACGTAACTGAAAAACAAATATTGAGATTTTTAGTCTCCAAATCTTAGAGAGCCAATCGAAGGAGTTTGAACTCCTACGTATTTTTTGGAATTCTTAAAACAAAAAAGAAGATTTTTTTTTTTTATTATAGAAAATTCACATACGTTCTTTCGAAATTACCTTCTTAACCATGTATCCTTCGAGCGATCATCTACAATATCACCTATATAAAATACTGCAAACGACATCATCCCAATCAAACTCAGAAACCAAAATTTCCATTTAAGACATGATTAACATCCGCAAAACCAGCCACGCGTCCTCTGCCGGCGCCGCCGGCGGCGGCGTATTCGTACTCTTCATCGTCTTCCTCCTGTCGACGGAGACGATTCCGATGGCTAGCGCGGCCGCGGTGACTGTCATCGTGTACAACAACGTGACATACACGAGCCGGCCTCTGCTGGTCCACTGCTGGTCCAGCGACGACGACGTCGGAGGAAAATACGTTTCCTTCGGCGTCGAGTACACCTTCGACTTCGAGCCCATATTGACAGGGGATAAAAAGACCAAGTATTGGTGCAACCTGGAACCGGATGCCAGCTGGCAGGCGTACTTCGTGGCATGGGAACACGGTTACTTCGGCGGCGATGGCAATATTGGCCCGTATTATTGGTACGCCGGAGACGACGCCGTTCACGGGAGGAAGGATTATAGCGCCTGCGACGATTCGTATACTTGGGAGTGGAAACATAAGTAATAAAATCACTCTCTACTCTATCGTCATATCATGTGTTTTAAATTTTAAGTTCTTGCGCGTACGCGCGCACGTTTAATCGCATATTTCAGTTCTTAATAATAAATAAAATATTTAAATATTGATCAAATAGTCGTCATGCCTTTTATTTTTCTACTCTACTCTATCGTCATAACATTGTAATTAGATAACGATCGACGATCAATCGAATTAATCACTCAAACTTGTAAATAATGAACCAAAAAAAAAAAAACGACACATATGATCTCCACCTTTTTAACAAACCGTTTCGAAGTGCAAAAGCATATATGTAACATATATATATACTTACCAAAAAAACATAACCTAAAAACGCTTTGATGTTAGGGTTTCGGGTTCAATATGTTTTTTTTTTATACCCTTCTACGCGAAACCCATTTGCCAAAGTTCCATAACGATGACTTCACTCCGACGTCGCGACACGAAATCCCATCCTTCCGCCGCCGCCGCCGGCATATTGTGCCTCGTCCTGCTGGCCATCCCGGCGGCGGAGGCGGTGACGGTGCGGGTGGTGAACGGGCTGAGCGACCGGCGGAAGAAGCTGCTGGTGCACTGCAAGTCCGGCGACGACGACATCGGGGTCAAGTACATAACGGCCGGCGGCGAGGACTACCACTTCAGCTTCCGGCCCAACTGGTGGGGGACCACGCTGTTCTGGTGCTACGTGGCGCCCGACGGCAACTCCCACCTGTCCTTCACGGCGTGGGAGGACATGGACCCGCTCCCCAACAACGATTACTCCGACAGGGTCTGGCTGGCGAAGGACGACGGCGTTTACGTCTGGCGGCGGATTTGGGACGTCGATTTCAACTTCTACAAAGGCTGGCTTCCTGGCAGGTACTTTGTGTGCATAAAACTACGTCGTTCTGATGCATTATATATAGTACCGCATTTACTGGTAGAGGTTCGATTGATTTGATTAATGACGGAGGTTAAAACTTAAACCTAATGATACTATAATTTTTTTTTCATTTTTTTTTTTTTGCAGGGATATCATATCTCCTTATGGACACATTAAAGGAGATGACTGAGACCCATATGATGTTCCTCTAATGCAAATGAGTTTTTCTTTAATAGATAATTGCGGGAATTAAATTTCCTTAAATTCCATTTTAGAATGTAGTTGTGTTATTTATTATTTCCTTAATCTTAATCAAATGTACATAGTCAATAAATTCAACTGTTACGTTGATAATTTTCTCCGACAAACTGGCTACGAGTTCAACTCGCATTCGGTGATACGATTGGCCCTAGGTTATTCTAATCCTTACTAATTACCTCTGCCGCTTTACACATGTGTAATTTATGTTGAATCCGAAAAAATTATCGTAATTATTATGTTACTTTTTGTTTTTATCCTGCTGAATGGAGATATCTGTAAGCAAATAAAATCTATAATTTGCAGTACTTTTAACCAGAATTTCCGTTTACTTGAACCATAAATATCGCATAGTTGACGAAAAAGGAAAATAAAAGTAAAACCGAGGACTAGATATAAACGGCATCTAGCTTGTTGGGCCTTCCCGAGAGAGTAATTAAATCCCGTTTGTAATCGAGCAAGCCCAAGCCCAAGTTAGTTACAACAGTATATATGCGCCATGCCAAATCCAGCAAATTCCAAGCCCAGGCCCGTTTCGATTCATGGTAAAGAAAATCAAAATGATGCACAAAATTGACCGTCACCTTGCCATTCAGTAATTCACCAATCATCAATGGGGACTCGTACCAAGAAGATGAGGTTGTGAGTTGTCCAAAACATAAAAGACGAGACTCGGCAGAAAAACAGAGTACTCATCTTTGCCTTGGAAAGAACATATATCACATCATCTTCTGGGTTTAATCCAATCAGATTATATATCTATTTGGTTTGAAGTCGAACAGAAAAAAGTGTTCATTTGACATCTACAAAACTACGAGTATAGTAACATATAGTTTTTAACAGTAGCGTAGCAAATAATTTCGATCCGATTGAATTCAATTTCATTAAGATGCATGCTTGGAGATTAAATATAGCAAAACATCTTTCTTGTTTCTTGTTTGCACACTAACTAACACTAGTTGGCAACAATAGTGGGATTTCTCCATCATTTTCATAGGCTTGTAGATATATCCAAAAGATTACCAATTTTGGCGACCATACACAAGTACAAAAACATAAATTATTTCTTATCATAATACATAATATATAACAACAAAAGGAACCCAAAAATCCCCGTTTTTCTTTGTATATTATTTTCTCTCCTCCACACACTTTCTCAGGTAACAAACAAGCCTCACGCCACCACCAACCCGCGCGCCCCCTTTTTCTCTCCTCTCTTTCTCCTCTGTTCATCCAGTTTGCAGACAGGAAAAAGGGCGAACAGTCAGTCCCACAAATCCCTCCGCCGGAGCTCTCATCCTCCGACCACACTCGGATATGAGCGATCCCGGGAAGCTGAATACCTCGAGCTCCGAATTGGACCTGGATCGGCCCAACATTGAAGATTACCTTCCTTCTGGAACATCCATTCATGAACCCCACGGCCAGCTTCGACTGTATTGCTTTCTTCTTCTTCTTCTTCTTCTTCTTCTTCTTCTACTACTCCTTCTCCCATTCAATTTTCTTCGAATTTGGTTTCCTCTGCCGATTGGGTCTCTTATTGTTAATTCCTCCACTTGTCTTTGGTTGAATTAGGCGCGATTTGCTTGACATCTCCCCAACGTTAACTGAGGCTGCCGGGGCGATTATTGATGTGAGTTGCTGATTTCTCTTGGCTCGCTTTTCTCTTCTATGTTTCAATTGAAATGGGGAGGTTTCACATCTTACTTGCCAGTTAGCTGATTGGCAAAGGTTACAAAAAAGATTGGAACTTTACATGCAGTAATTGAACTATTTGGGCGTAGAAGATGAAAAGGATTAGTGGGTAGGAAAGGACTATAAGTGAACATGATGGAAAGTTATCTGCTTGGATTTGTGAGTTGAATAAGGTTTGAGTTGGATTGTTATGGTGCATCAGGATTCGTTTACAAGGTGTTTCAAGTCAAATCCGCCGGAGCCTTGGAACTGGAATGTGTACCTTTTCCCTCTATGGTGTTGCGGTGTGGTGGTTAGATATGGGATCCTGTTCCCTGTCAGGTTGGCTATCTATGTTTTCCCACTTGATTTCATTCGAATTGAGCTTCCTAAGTCCGACTGATTGTTGGTTTTGGCCATCTATTAACTTATGATGGCTTACCAAATTGTTGAACTTGGTATTGGGTGTTCGACTTCTGAAAGAATATGTTGAATCCATTCTGCAGGGTTATCGTGCTAGCAATTGGGTGGATAATCTTTCTCTCGGCCTATATTCCTGTTCATGTGCTACTCAAAGGACACGACAAGTTGAGGAAGAAGATCGAGGTGCGGGATCAAAATCTTAAGCTCTAGCACGTTATTTTATCTGTCGATCTTTAGAAAGTCTTTATCTTTTTAAGTTTGTCTGAACTTAGAGATTTGACTTGGTTTTTTTTAAAGTCTTGATTACATGGAGGAAACAAATTGTTCTGGGTTTCATTGTGTTCCCTTTTCTTGAGTTGCATTTTAGCTGTCTGTTATATGTTGGTTGCTGATGTTACACTTGAACTTACCTTTTCATTATTCCTTTTTCCTCTTCTTGAAGAGATATCTGGTAGAGTTAATCTGCAGCTTCTTTGTGGCATCATGGACTGGAGTGGTGAAGTACCACGGTCCACGTCCCAGCATGCGGCCGAAACAGGTTTCTTTCAAGGAGCATCCAACTTGCCCTTCCTTGATATTGTAGGAGGATTATACAATTCCCATGCTGACACGAAGTTTCTGCTTGTAATCTGTCTGAACAGGTTTTTGTCTCCAATCATACTTCAATGATCGATTTCATCGTCTTGGAACAGATGACTCCATTTGCCGTCATCATGCAGAAGCACCCGGGTTGGGTTGGTAAGTCATTGGTAGCTGGGTGCTGGGTGCTTATTTTGTAGATACACTATATAATAAGATGGTTCAGAAATGAATGATCAAATTTGCTGTTTCTCTGTATAGGACTCCTGCAGAGCACCATATTAGACAGCTTGGGATGTATCTGGTTCAATCGTAGTGAGGCAAAGGATCGTGAAACTGTAGCCAAAAAGTAAGTCCTCTTCATATAAAATCTAATTTTTTTCCTGGAATAATGTCCATTTCATACATTTTATTTTGTATATTGTCGATCAGGTTACGTGACCATGTTCAGGGATCTGATAACAATCCTCTTCTCATATTTCCCGAAGGAACTTGTGTAAATAACCACTATACCGTGATGTTCAAGAAGGTAATAAACTCCCCCACTCGCTTCCCCTTAAGTGCTTCGTAGATAGCATTGTCCTTGAAATTTCTCCTGTCTCGGTTGTCTTTGTAGGGTGCCTTTGAACTAGGATGTACTGTTTGCCCAATCGCAGTCAAGTACAATAAGATTTTTGTCGATGCCTTTTGGAACAGCCGGAAGTAAGTAAATCTGTGGTCATGTTAGTTTGTTTGATTTCTTACATGTCCCTTTAGTAATGTTCTAACTATTATACGTACGATCTGCAGGCAGTCATTCACAATGCATCTCCTCCAGCTCATGACATCATGGGCAGTTGTTTGCGACGTTTGGTACTTGGAGCCACAAACTCTCAGACCTGGGGAGACGGCTATTGAGTTTGCAGAGAGGTGAATAAATCCCTTTCGCAGAAGTGTTTTCTTTCTTTAACAACAATCATTTTCCCCGTCTTACCGAAAAATCCTTACTAACCATTCTTGCTCAGAGTCCGGGACATAATCTCTGTGCGAGCTGGCCTCAAGATGGTACCTTGGGACGGGTATCTGAAGTACTCCAGGCCGAGCCCTAAACATAGGGAACAAAAGTAATGCCAGCCTCCCCCCGCCATCTCAAACCCTCTCTCTGTTATCCATTGCTACGAATGAGCGATGACATAGCTGACACGCCTTTGCTCGTCTGTTTGTCTATATACTTTCAGGCAACAAAGCTTTGCTGAGACGATTCTACGACGGTTGGAGGAACAGTAAAGAAAAGAGGTGTAGCTGTATTTAGCAGTTCATGTCGCATCATGTAATGTTCGAATCTAGAACTCTAGCAACGGGGAGAAGCCTGTGGTTAGGTTGAAATTGATCAAGTTTTGATTTTTAAAAGAAAAAGGTGTTGGCTATTGGTTAGCTTTGTAAACAGTTCTGTGGGAAGACCCTGTGACTGTAGTGAACACTTGGATTCCTTCCTCTGTTTTTCAGTGTCTTTTTTTATACCTTTCTCAATAGTGAAAGACGTTTTGTTTGGTTGCTTCAGTTTAGTCTGTTTCCATGGTCGTGTTCATTACTAAACGGCAAATGCTTGAACATTACCGTGGACTTTTCAGTAGGGTAAACGGTCAACTGAACTGAAATCACGGCTAGACTTCCTGTCTTCCTCCATCTCCATTGATGATATATGAGTGAATGAATGTCGATTGAATGAAATTTTTACAGTAGGTGACAAGAGAGAGTGCCAAAAACGGAGAGAAGAGAGAAATTGGTCCTTCGCCGGCCGATGGAATTTCCACTCAGTCCTCCGCCGTTGCTAGGAATAGCCAGCACCCAGCAGAGCGTTCGTTGGGCTCATACGAATTTCCATTTCGGCCTCCGCCATGCCGATAATTGATTTGCTTTCTCTCTCCAACTTCTCTACTCGGCTCTCCCCTTCGCAATTCATCTTCATTTCGCCTTCGGTCGCTCCCCGGCGACGAGCTCTGCTTATTTCTCTGTTCTTTCCCGGTCATTTTCCCGGCTCTGTTCGTTTGCAGCGAGGGTCTGGTAAAAGGCAGAGTCAAAATATCATGGAAAAGTCAATATATCGTCAAAATATCACGATATCTCGTCGTATATATCATCTCGTCAATTTCAATTTCTCGTCAATTTCTCGCGTTTCGATTTTGGTTTTGAGGACTCGAAACGTTCCGCGTTTCGGCGTTTCGGGATGCCGTATTTTCGACTTTTCGCGCTGGTTTCCGCCGCTCCGTCGCTCGTTCTCCCGCCGATTGCCC
Source organism: Linum tenue (assembly GCA_946122785.1). NCBI lineage: Eukaryota > Viridiplantae > Streptophyta > Magnoliopsida > Malpighiales > Linaceae > Linum > Linum tenue. Next base: position 92,171,540 of record CAMGYJ010000008.1, read on the forward strand.
TCCGGCGTACTCCTCTTCCTCCTGCTGGGACGGCGGAGGCTGATGGTGGTGTTTGTCGCCGATTAAGGGGTTTCCTTCTACCTCCCTCGCCGCCGCCGGAGTTCCCCGTATCTCCCCAGCCATAAATCGCTTAATTATCTGCTGTTTCCCTCGTTACCCACAACGAGCGAGAGACGAGAAGAAAAACCCATCTCCTTCGTCCTTCCTTCCCAGGCCAACACCAATTCTTATCTCCGACGATGAATAATGAACAATTAATTTAACTACTCGCCGGAACTGATTCCTCTGTTAACAAAATCGCTGGGTTTTCCCTCTCTGCGAAACAGAGGCTCCTCTGTTCTCCTCTGTTCTATAACAGAGTATTCCATGAAATGTCTTATGAAAATAACTCGAGGTATCTTAATATTACTTAGAAGTATGGACATGAGAATGGAACATGACACCTAAACTCATCCCCGCTCAGTCCATCTTTACAATATAACTCGGAGGGAATGCAATGTGCAGTTTCAGCATTAAACTATACGTTTGGTCACTCGAAATTACTATCACAAATTCACCCTTTTTCGACGAACTTAGATCTCTTTCACAGATGGGGATTGAGATTATTCAAAATTCTGTCAATATGGGTCGACCAAAGTAGCAAACCTTGCTAGATCCGCCTGTTGCACCAACTCCAACAAGGACTCTTCTTTCTTTCTTTCTTTATTTGGTTTGTTTTCAGCCAACACAACAAAAAATGCACCATACCAAGTGTTATACTTTCTGCTGCCACTTGCTCTCTGAAGCCAAAAGAGACGTGGTGGATGAGGTTCTCAGCTGGCAACTATAGCTTCTGCTCCCACGGTTCCACATTTAACATCAACAACACACTAATAGATATTTAGATACGAGCATGGAGAACCATATCGTCACAATAATTTGATTATACGTTGAAAATGAACCTTACAGGTAGTTAGATGTATGTGTGAACTAACAGTTAAGAAAAACATAAGAATGAATCTTATATAGTCTTTGCTTGTTTTCTCATACCAAAGTCGAAATCGAACTCGAGATCCACCATGCGCCCGATAATAAATTCTAGAAGCCATTACGATTCGAACATAAATGCTTGATTAAAGAATTTGATTAGTACGTCGAAAACCACGCTTTCCCAATCTCAATTTACCAGCCACACATGTGAATCATGATAACTTACTAACCGCATTCCGTAAAGATATCTCCTTACGAACAAATGCTCAATCTAATGATTCTACCGCTGATTTTCAACCTGAAATCACATAATCGAATCTGTTAAATAACATTTAAAAATTAAAACTAAAACTAAAACCAATATTTAGAAGAAGTACCCACCGAGCAAAGAAAACCGTCAAAAATGCAATTCCCAAGTTCCACACAAAACAATCAGAACCAGACCAAGAAGAGCCAAGCCGAGTCCATTTGCATCCTCCTCCCAAGATGTCATTTTTTGTCTCCTAACTCCTTCATTCTACACATTTATACCCTCTCAAGTTCCAATTGAAAGCCGCAACCAGAAACAATTCCCACTTCACTTCACTCGCCATCCCCAGTGTCCCCCCTGTTCCCCTTTTAGCCTCCTCGCCGGAGAAAAATGGCCCGCCGCAATTTAGTTCCTCTGTTTTTCCTAATCGCTGCCACATTCCCCTTCGACGCGTCGGCATTCAAATGCGGGAACTCCCCGTTGAAATGCCAAGCCTTGATCGACCACATCACCCCGGAACCCACCACGTTCGTCGAAGTTCAAACCCTCTTCGCGGTTCGAAACCTCCGCACCCTTTTGGGCGCCAACAATCTCCCGCGCTCGACTCCGCCGGATCAGAAGCTTCCCGCCAAACAGACCCTGAAGATCCCCTTCCCCTGCCTCTGCCACCGCGGGGCCGGGATCTCGAACAAGCGCCCCGTGTACACCGTGAAGAAGGGGGACGACGGGCTGAAGGACATCGCCGAGAAGGTGTTCTCCGGTACGGTGACCGACGACGCGATCGCAGCCGCGAACGGTATCTCCGAGAAGGATCCGGTCAAGGTCGGGCAGAAGCTTTCGATTCCCCTGCCTTGCAGCTGTGATGAAGTGGAGGGTAGGAAGGTGATTCACTATGGGTACCTGGCGGAATCCGGCAGCTCGCTGGAGGGAATTGCTGAACGGTACGGTGTTAGCGTCCCGACATTGACGGAGATTAATGGGTTGAAAGATGGGTCGAGTATCCGTGCCGGGCAGCTCCTCGATGTCCCTATCAGAGGTAAAAATGAAGGGAAATGAACTGAGAAAGTTGCGAACTTTCGGTCTCTTTAGCTTTGTTTTCATCTAACCAGAGGGGAAATTTTGATGCTTCGGCGTAGAGTTTGAGTTATAGAAAGCGACAATGAAATTTCTGGGTGTGCTAATCTGTTACAGATAATTCAATTTAGGTGCTCTGTCTTCAGCTCTGTTTTTCCCCCTGCATTTTTATGCTCTGTTTTTCTCTTTGGTCTCTGTTTTTTGCAGCTTGTAATTCGTCCATAAGATCCGACTCTATAGACTCGCAATTGCTTGTGGCTAATGGGACTTACGTCTTCGCTGCTCACAATTGCGTCCAGTGCAAGTGCGACTCTGCCAACAACTGGACGTAAGCTAGTTTGTTCTGTAATTCTGTCCATGGTTTCGTTTTTTGATCTGAATTCATGGTCGCGGAATTGAGTTTTCTTCTGATTTTTTTCCCCCTCAGGTTACAGTGCCAGCCGTCGGGGGTTAAACCATCGGACTGGTCGACTTGCCCTGCAATGGAATGTGGCTTGGGAAAAAATTCCGTCTTGCTAGGGAACTCGTCGGCGTCGGCTTGTCGCGGCGCTACCTGCAACTACGGCGGCTTCTCTTCTAACCAAACCATCTTTACCACTTTCGACCGCACTTGCTCCGCCGCTCCCGCCCCCGGTCCCTGTAAGTCACTTTTCGTAGTTGTAGAAATGAGATCCTTGGAATTTCATCTTTGTACAATTTCTCCATTTAATTTCATTATGTTACATGATAAATCGAATTTGATGATAGGTCTGGTGTTCGAATTATGTTTACTCTAAAGTCAATCACACATTCAAGAATGATGTATGATGCAAAATAAAGATATTCGACTTTTCGGTGATTCGAGTTGATATAGTGTTAGAGTCGTTCGTGATAGAAACTTCTTTTACTATAACCTTAGCCCCTTAAACTTGATGATTTGGCTCATTTCTTGGGTTTTGTTTGTGCAGCAACTGGAGGGAAGATTGGTCTGAAGAACTGGAACATCATCTTGTTGAGCTTGGTTCATTTGATGGTACTACAACTGTTTTGTATAGGTGGATGACGAATTTTGATGATTAGTGTCCACTTTGTTCTTTTGAGAACATTCGATAAAATTGAAATGATTAGCGTCCAATTTAAACTTCCATTTTAACCGAGGTGTATTAGTTTGAAACATGGAAATCCCCTCCTTGGGGTTTTGCTTGCTTGAGGAACAATAATGAAGCTTAGAGTAATTAATTTTCTTTCCCACATCATTACTCCTCTTCATGTTTTTTTTTTATTCTTAATGACAAAGATTATGATACATCCATTCGACGGTTCAAGACTAGACTACTATAAATCTCAACTTCTTAATCATACCAGTTTTTTTGTCAATTGGTATTATTTAACTCTCCAAACACGAGCCCCATATTACTTTAAACTTCAAAGCTTAACGACCCAAATATCGTGGAGACTCTATAATTCATGTATTTGTGAGATTAAGTCGTTTTTTTAGGTTATATTGAACTAAAATGCATGCATTCACTTTTTGGAGGCCCCACCACAATCACTCAAAATTGAGGGATTGTGAATCTCTACTTTTTGTTGAGATTGTTCACAATCACTCAAATTAACTTTTATGCCTTTACAACAAAAACACAATCTAAACCTCCAAACAAAGTATTTGTTTAATACATCAATTGATTCAATACATCAAATGATAATACACTAATGGACCCAATACATCAATTTGAAAAATCACAACTTCCAAACAACCCCTTAATTGTTCAAGAAAATAAAAAAAAACCCACAAAATATAAACTTGAAATTATTTAGACGTTGAAAATGTTTGAGCCATCACTTTCCCTTGTCCTTTTCCCTCCTCTCCTTTAAAAAATGTTTGGGCCCATCTCTTTCCCCTCTCCGTCTCTCCTTCCCAAACACGCAGATCCCGTGAGCACGCTATCTTCATCTTCTCCCTGAAGCAGTGGGAGACGGACAGTGAAGAGAGCGCAGCAACCGACGGAGTCACCACCGCCGACCAAAACCATGGCCCGCCGATTCAGTCCTCCCAAACAACCACCGTTGACTCGCGATTCCTCTACGCTACCTATTCCCAGTTTTGCTAATCGCAGTTCCAACGAGCTCGGTCCACCGCCGGGGAGCGAATTCGTTTCGCCAGGGTCGCCGCTTCCAAGTTCCGACGAGGCGAAGAATACAGATCGGCCGCGGCGGCATCTGCCTATTCTTCCCCCAGAGCTCGTCGCCGAAATCCTCGCTTGGTTGCCCGTCCGTCCCCTCGTCCGATTCAGGTGTGTCTCCAGATCCGTCAAAACCCTAATTTCCAGCGATGCTTTTATCAAATCCCATCTGAGAAACACGAAAGCCTCGTCCGCTGCCAAGCCGAATCGCGTCGAGAGGCTCATCGTGAAATCGGAGAAGCTAGGTCTCATCTCATACTCGCTTGGCTCTCTGCACAATTACCGCGGCACTCAAGCTGAAATCGATCTAGCTCGTCCGGAGCGTTTCCCGGTGACCACATTTGTTCGCCTTCTTGGTCCTTGCGATGGATTACTCTGCGCTCGTGTCGGTGGCGGCTTCGTTGTGTGGAACCCATCTCACGAAGCTTCCACCGAGCTGCCTATGTTTCGGTCAGGGCCGTGGATTCCCGGGAGCTTCATGTGTTTTGGGTTTGGCTACGATGGTCGGCTAGATGACTATAAGGTTGTTGTTCTGGTTTCATCGAAGAAATGTGATGATTCTTCTGCTTATCAGACTGAAGTTCAGGTTTGTGGACTGAAGTCTAGAGTGTGGAGGAGGATTGAGGATTTTAAGGGCGTCCCGGGCGACGATGTTGGGAAGGTTGCTGCTGGGTGTCTTCACTGGAAAGCTTCTTATGTGAATGATGAGCCGAGGTACACGATCATGTCGCTCGATTTGGCGAGCGAGACGTACAGGGAGGTGATGCCACCTGAGTTTGGGGAGGCTACTGGTCTTTGGACGTTGGAGGCATTGGATGATCGCCTCTTCGTCATGAGCCGCAACTCGATCGACTGTTCTTCTGCATTGTGGATGATGAAAGAGCATGGGGTGGCAGATTCATGGACCAAGTTGTTCAGGGTTCTGCACCATGGCATGTACCCTGGCGAATGGAGGCCGTTGATGTACATTTCGAACAGCGGTGAGGTCATTTTTCGGACACGTTACTGTCTGCTGATTTACGATATCAAGGAGAACACGGTCCGGTTTCTGACATCGAAAGATTGGTTCGATTACGATTCCTATGTCTACATGGAGACCTTGGTTTCGTCCGGGCTCGAGAACTAGCCAGAGGCTAGGTAGGCTATGTGGATTCCATTCTCAATTGTAAAATTTCCTCCTTTTTTGCTGGAAATAACTGCTAGTTGGTTCTCCTTTGTTTAGGTCCCCTCTTGGCCTCTCCATTTCTGTAACATTTATTACTCAGTGATAAAGTCTGTTGCTTTTCTTACTACTTGTAGGTTTGCCAGGGTAAATGGCTGCTGCAGTCATAGTTCAGGGTCTGAATTGCTAAACAAAATAGTATAAGGACTGACTTGTTATCTTCGGATAATGTAGTGATTCATTTTAAACAGTGAGAGATCAACGGACTAAGGGAGTCAAGGCGATGGTTATTTATTTCACGGCGATGATCAACGGAGGAGGGAGAAAACAGTGAGAGACGGACTAAGGGAGTCAAAGCCGCCGATCATGGCCCGCCGATTCAGTTCTTCCAGCAGCGTCAGGACTCGGTGGTTTCCAGACGTCGATCCACCGGCTCCGGAACAACCACCGTCGGCTCGCGCTTCGTCTGCTTCACCTACCCACAGTTCTCCGAATCGCAGTCCCCGCGAGCTCGGTCCACCAGGAACTGAATTTGTGTTGCCTCTCCTGCCGCTGCCGCCGATTCGAGCTTCAGACAGGGCGAAGAAGGCAGATCAACCGCGGCGGTCTCTGCCTAGCCTTCACCCAGAGCTCATCGCCGAGATCCTCTCGTGGTTGCCCGTCCAATCACTGATCCGGTTCAGGTGTGTCTCCAAATCGTTGAGAACCCTAATTTCCAGCCCTGTTTTTATCAAATCCCATCTCAGAAACATGAAAGCCTTGTCCAGAACCAAACCCAATCACGTTCAAAGGCTCATTATCAAGAAATGCAAAAGATGGCCGAGAAATGTCGAAGTCAATTCATGCTCCCTTAACTCTCTGCATAATTATCACCAGACCTTGTCTGAGATCTATCTTGTTCGCCCTTTATACATGCCTGTACCGGCTACCACAAAGCTTGTCCTTGTTGGTTGTTGCGATGGGATAATCTGCGCTCTTGGCGACATACCAGACTCCTTCGTTCTGTGGAACCCATCTACCAGAGCATGCATTACATTGCCCAAGTATGGGTCAGAGCCATCGATGAGATTAGGGAGTCTCAAGGGTATTGGGTTTGGTTATGATCGTCAGTTAGATGACTACAAGGCGGTAGTTTTGTTTAAACCAAAGAGAAGTGATGGTGGAACTACTTATCATACTGTGGCCCAGGTTTGTGCTTTGAAGTCTAAATTCTGGAGGAGGATCGAGGATTTTCCTGGTATCCTATATGGCAGGCTTCAAGGAAAGTTTGCTGCCGGTTGTCTTCATTGGGATGCTTTGGACGGTAATCTTGATATGAACCGAATCCTTATGTCACTTGACCTAGCGACTGAGACGCATAAGCAGGTGATGCTACCCGACTTCGGGGAGGCTCTTATTTCGTGGTCATTGGAGGTATTGGATGATTGCGTGTGTATCATGACCGACAACAATGACTCAATTGGTGCTTCTTCTACATTGTGGATGATGAAAGAGCATGGAGTGAGAGATTCATGGACTAAGCTTTTCAGAGTTCTATACAATGACATGTTGCCTAAGGAATGGACACCGGCAGTGTACATTTCGAACAGTGATGTGGCTCTCTTTCGTGCACAAGATGGTTTGCTGATTTACGATATTGAGCATAACACTGTCCGGCTTCTTATATCGGATGCTTCGTTCTGTTACCAGACCCATGTTTACTTGGAGACCTTGGTTTCACCAAGAATCAAGATTTAGCAGGAGCAAGGTAGGTTATTGGGTTTCCTTCTCATTTTAAATCTTCCTCCTTTAAAATTGCCCTTCAATAACATTTGTTTGATCCGTACTCTAAATTCTGTTTCTGGACAATACAGCCAGTTGGCTTTCCCTTTTGTTTATGTCCTCTTGGCCTCTCTGTTTCTGTAACCTTCTTCAGACTTCAACTTTCTTGCTACTTGTAGGTTATTTTGCTGACGGGTTTTGGCTTATCTGTTGGTTTTTCCAGGGCTCAAGGCTTTTGGGATCAAGGCTTTTGGGTGTCTTAGAGATCAAGGTTTGTTTGCAAGTATGGCAAGAGATTGTTTCATGATGTTGGAAGCTCACCATTATCTCACTCGACCTAGTGAGTGAGACATATAGGAAGGTGATGGCACCTGAGTTTGGGGAGGCTTCTGGTCTTTAGTTAATTGAGGGACTGGAGGATCACCTTTTTATCATAATCTGCAATTCAATTGGTGGTTCTTGGGCAGGGTGATTTGGCTCATCGAGATCTGTTGTGTTGTTTTTGGCTCATCGAGATCTGTTTTGAGTGTGTAAGCAAGTCCATTGTTATATGATTGGGTCTTCTGCAATTGGTTAATGATGGCAGAGCCTTTTCCTCTGCATGCACAGAGGAAAAGGCTGATGGTGTATGGTCGAGAGAGAATGTTGATGGTGATGATGCTATTGTCTGTAAGAATTAGCCTTGAATGTCACAACGAGGAAAATTCCGACGCATACATTTGAGACTATTCTAACGACTTCCTTTATTTCATGCAAGGTTCATTTCTGACAATTCTACAGGCACTTCCAATCATGCCAACTTTATGAAGCCACCAGAACTATACTATCTTATGAGGTCGAGCAAGTGAAGTAAACTTAATGAATAGATCATGCCAACTTTATGAATGGATGTGCCACCAGACAATAAGGAAAGTGATGAAACTATAGTCCAGGTTTGTGCTTTGAGGTCTAAACTGTGGAGGAGGATTGAGGATTTCAAGGGCTTCCCAGCTAGCTGTACACACAAAGTTTGCTGCTGGCTGTCTCCATTGGAAAGCTCGTGCTGGGATTTCTGACAATTTGAGGTGCACCATTAACTCACTCGACCTTGCGAGTGAGACATACAAGGAGCTGATGCTACCCGAGTTCGGGGAGGCTATTGGTCATCGAACAGTGGAGGCAATTGATGATTGCCTGTGTATTATGAGCTGCAACTCAATTGATGGTTCTTATGCAGTGTTTTTGATGAAAGAGCATGGAGTGAGGGATTCGTGGACCGAGCTGTTCAGATTTCTACAGGATGGCATGTCCCCTTGTCCATGGAACCAAGTAATCTTCGTTCCGGACAGTGGTGAGGTTCTTTTCCAGGCACAAGACTGTTTGCAGATTTACCATATTAAGAATTACACTGTTCGACTTCTTGAATCGGAAGCTGTGTTCGAATATGATTCCCATATCTACATGGAGAGCTTGGTTCTGCCCAGAATCAACAATTAGCCTGAGCAAGGTATGTTGTTGGATTTCCTTCTCACTGTAAATTAATTTTCTTCCTTTTTTTTTGTTATTCGTTGATAATGTTTGTTTGATCGTAATGCATCACGTTCCTCCAGTAATTGTTTAGGAATCATATTTAATTATTAAAGTGTTTAAGGTAGTTTCTTTATGAGTAAGTTACCGAGTCCTTGTGGAATTAGTTATAGGGTTATGTCTTTACTATAAATATGTACTTTATGCTTCAGTTATTATCTCTTGAAAGAAGAATAAACTAGTTTCCGTAGCTTTTATCTTTAGCAGTAGAAGAAATTTTACTCAAGATTCTCGATGCAGGAAATCGTAATGCATCATGTTCCTCTAGATCTCATTGCCGAAATCCTCACCTTGTTGCCTGCTCAATCCCTCATCCGGTTCAGGTGCGTCTCCAAATCCTTCGGAACCCTAATCTCCAGCACAGAGTTCATCAAAGCCCATCTCGCAAACACGAAAGCCTTGGCCGCTACCAGACCGAATCACGTCGAAAGGCTCATGCTTGGGAAGAAGATGGGTCTCCGTTCATGTTCCCTTAAATCTCTGGATAATAATTTTCGTCCTCAATACTTGCCTGTACCTTGGATCCCATATTCGGATTGGATCGCTGGTTCTTGCGATGGGATATTTTGCTCTGTTATCGGTTGGACCGCTGATTACATCCTTCTGTGGAACCCATCTACCAGAGCTTGCACCACATTGCCTGAGTTCGGATCGGGGCCATGGCATTTCTTGGGTTTCGGGTTTGGCTACGATCGCCGGCTGGACGACTACAAGGTTGTGGTTTTGTATCAATCAAAGGAAAGTGGCTATGGCTATCGAACTACTTGTCAGACTCTGGTCCAGGTTTGTGCATTGAAGTCTAGAGAGTGGAGGAAGATTCAGAATTTCAGCGGAGTACCACTGGAAGAACACGATGGAAAACTTGCTGCTGGATGTCTTCATTGGTGTGCTCGTGTTGATCAGATGCACACCATTATCGCACTCGAACTAGCGAGCGAGACGTACAAGGAGGTGATTCTACCCGAGTTTGGGGACGATTCTTGGTTCTCTACGTTACTGGCACTTGGATGATTGCCTGTGTGTCATGGTCTGCAACTATGTCGACGATTCCTATACACTGTGGATGATGAAGGAGCACGGCGTGACAGATTCGTGGACCAAGTTGTTCAGAGTCTTGCATGTTGTCGACAACTCTCTTGATGCGTCGACGCCGTTGATGTACATCGCAAACCGCCACGAGGTTCTTTTTCGGACGCATCGCTTTGTGCCTGTGGTCTACGATGTTAATCGTAACACTGTCAAGTTTCTTACATCGAAAGGGGATTCTAATTATGTTGCCCATGTCTACATGGAGACCTTGGTTTCTCCCGGGCTCGATGATTAAACCCTACCAAGGTAGATTTGTTGGATTTACTTCTCTCATTGTAAAATTTTCTTGATGAGAATGTTTGTTTCATCCCACTAATTAGGGATGGCAGAATTACCCATGCCCATTGGGTTTTAAGTATCCAACCCATGTGGGTCAGGTCTGAAATCCAAGTCAACTTTAAATGGGTAAAGTCTAATGGGTCAACACCCATACCCATAATGTTGGGTCCAGTTGGGTTTTACCCATGGATTTGGGTTAAAAAACCCAAACCCAAACCCAAATAATTAAACGAAAAGGAAAAAAACATCGCCCACGGTCAGCTCTTCCTATCACTCTCGATCTCGAGACGTCAGACCGCCAGTTCCCTTCGACCCTTCTCACTTCTCAGATCGATCGGATTTCGGGGAGCAACCATCGTCGGCTTCCTCAATACCGCCGATGGCTTCGCGACTCGCCAGACGCCAGCTCCTCCTATCCCTCTCGATCGGTCGGATTCCGAAGAACAAGTGGGTCTGGGCATCTGGTCGCTTTGCCTCGTCGCCCACCCCCTCAACACCGCCGGCGGTTTCGCGATTCGTCGGTTCTTCCTCTCCCTTTCGATCTCGGGGCACCCGTTTTCTCTTTTGTCAATCGGTGGGATTCTAGAGAACAAGAGGGTCTGGTCGCCTACCCTCACAAGATCGCCAACAGCTTCGCGAATCACCTGCTCGTTCTCTCCCTTTCAATCTCGAGACGAAGCCCACTCCGCCAGGCTCCAGGTATTGTTCATCTTACCCTATGTTTTTGAACTGGGTCTTATGAACTCTGTTCAGAGGATTTATTCAGGGGAAAGGGTTTCTGAATGGGTCTTAGTTGTGAATTGGGTATGAACTGTGATTGGTTTTTAGCTTGAATGAAAGTTTAATGTTAATGGAAAATGTGATTGGCAACGTTTGCTGCTTGTTTGGTTGCTGAACGTGTCCAACGTCTGTTTTGCTTGGTTTTGCTTGGAAACACTCATTTTGATTCTGTTTATACCTTTCCTTTTCAACTAGTTTTCCATCACATTCCCCTGTCCTTTTGTCTTCCAGTAGTCCTGTTTTCTGGGTTGCAAAACCCAGGTCCTATTTGTATGATAATCTAATATAATGATATGGTAGATAGAAAGGCTACATCGTTAAACTCGACTTACTTATTAGACCTACGAGTCGTCTATGAATGACAGAGACATTGAGGTCAAACTTAGTTAGGATATTGTTGAGCATGGTTGTGGTTGATCTATATGCAAATATAAAGGTTGGTAGGGTTCTTAATTAATTTTTTCCTAGGCAGAGCTTGTTTCCAGGCTGCAGATTGGCGCATTTGACATCAGGGTTCACACCTTATGAGTTTATGTTTCCTGCTTGTGAACCCAGGTCCTATTTGTTAATAGATGGGATGCAATATTGTATTGAGAAAGGTGTACTATTCTCTAGATTTATGTTTCCTGCTTGTTAATAGGTTTATGTTTCTGTGGAGGCTTGGAATGAATGGACTTGGGGTTTGCCTGAAATGAACTGGAGTACAAAGGGCAGGGTTTCACCTTGGCTCTTGTGTTTAAATTGATTAAGGACATTGGTGATCAACTTTTCTTTTTCTCCTAGTGGAATATAGGAATGGATGATGAATACAATCTGAGTAGGAGGGACAGTTTGGCAAATTCAAAGTTTGGTTTCTGGATGCTTGTATTGTGTTCACTTTTCCCCTTCCTTGGCTTCCATCAGTTGTCTTGTGTTCACTTGTTAACTTACCTCTTGACTATTTCACAGTAGCAGACTAGCAGGTTGATATATTTTGTGGATAGTGGACGTTTTGTCACTTTCCATATTTTTGACAGTAGCATACTAGCAGGTTAATTAATTCTCCCATATTTTCAGGACTTTCACTTGGAATTGAGTTTCCAATTTCGGGTCCAGAACATCATATGACCGGCCGGAGGACGACTCGGTGTTGATGATGACGTCGGACCGATCCTAGCTAGATCCCAGATCGATGACCGGCCGGAGGACGACGACGGCGGCGATTCTGATTCTTCCTCCATCATCAACACCGAGTCCTCCGATAGCATCCCCGCTGGAGCCTCGCCGCCGGGTGAAATCCCCACCACCCACCAGCTTCCGGAGAGCACCGGCGTCCGGCGGCATCATCCTCGCCTGTCAGTCGGAAGCGGAGGCATCGACGTCCGGCACCGTCGAAACAGCCGACGAAGAGCTGGAACACGATGGTCGCTGACTCGCTGTAGCAGAAGTTACATTTTAGTACCTGAAGTTTTTAAGAAGATACAAATAGGTCCAGCATCATGTGTGGAAAATTACATTTTAATACATTAAAAATTTTGTTTTATATTTTAACATCTAATAAAAAAAACATATACAGGTAGGTCCAAGGAGATGGGTACCCAAGCCCAATCCATACCCAAAAATAAAATCCAAACCCAACTCCACCTACCCAAATATTATCCAAATCCAAATAGAATAAATCCATACCCAACCCATATAAATGGATATAATTGGGTTTGGGCAAAAATACCCATGGGTGGGTAAATTGCCATCCCTACCACTAATCTTTAGTGACTGAAGGCCTTATAATTTCGAACAAAAGAGTGGCAAATATGTAATTAATAATTTACACATAAAATGTCCTGATCAAGAGCAGACGTAGTCCATTGGGCCATAAGGCTCGAACAACTCAGCCCAAAGCCCATTCTTTCTCTTCGGCTTCCAGCCCATATCCCTGCACAGCTGGTCGTTGTGCCATATATGCAGCGCGCCAACGCAGGACCTCCGGTAGAACTCCCCGCCATATCTCTTGAAGTACTCGTCCCACTTCGCCGCCTCCTCTTCCATCTCCTTGATCGCCGGCAGCTTAAACTTCCCGTCGAGAAGCTCCGACAGCCACCGGCTCCTTATCTCCGACGAGAACAAGTTCGAGATGCTCTCCGAGAACCCCAGCACCGCCAGCTGCGGAATCCTCGGAGGAAGGCATTCCCTGTAGAGAGGTACGACGGCGTTCGGAGAGCCGACGACGATTTCCCCGAAACGTTTCGACCGGAAGATGTCCTGGAGCTTCTTTTCGCCTCTGAATCCGGTGGCGAATATCACCACGTCGGCCTCAATTACCGGCTGTTGAATTTGATCGATTTCGATCCCTTCCTGACAGAAATTAAAGCTCGGAGCTTTCTTCAGCACGATGCTCCCTTCTTCCACGCGGTCGTAGAATTTCTCAGGGACCGTCGAGATCAAGCACGTACTCAGTTCCTGAAGAAAGCTCTGTTTTGGTACCATCCCGTATTTCGCCAATCGATGCTTGTGCTTGATGTCGGTCTCCACGAATTTGGACATCGCCCATCTCTGATTCGAGCAATAAAATGCCCGCCCCCCAAACATTAGAAAGCAGAGCATTGACAAAGCAGAAGAAGAACTAGTTATATGTGATTTAAATTCATTTCAATCAACTCACAATTGGGGAGAGAACTGTTGCCAGAAAGCTGAGCAAGAGGCCTTCCCCTGGTTTGTGCACTAATAGCTCCGCAAAGCGAGTGAAATAGAGTTTCGGCAGAGGGATCCCCCACGGCAAGTAATCAGGGACGTTCCAGTGCTCTGTTCTGTACAGCAATTTGCAAGGATTCTCCTTTCCTGCAAACCAATTTCGTCAAAACAGGGTCAATAATGAAAAACAGAGCAGAGAGAGTAGCAGGGCACCGTTGATTGCAGAGCACTCCATAGCGATATCCAGAGCGTGTTTCTGAAACCCAACGACGGCGACTCTCTTCCCTTCCACCAGATCTTTACATTGCTCTGGCTTTAGATCGGTGTACTCCATGGAATGAATCACTCTCCCCTGAAACGCTTCAGGTTCCTTTCCAGGAGCGAATTCAGGGATATTCGGCACGCCGCTGTACTTCCCCACGCACAGTACAACAAAATCAGCTTCGAAAACTTCACTCCCTGCCAAAGATTCTGTCCCACTGGAGAATTCCACCTCCCATTTCCCGTCGGAGCTCGAAACGTCGCCGGCTGCCGTCTCGTCCTCTGCCGCTCCACTATAGTTGATGCTGAGAACTTTGGTGTTGAACTTGATGTGCTTCGCCAGGCCGAAGTGGGCGGCGTAGGCTTGGATGTAACCGAGGACCTCATCCTGAGATGGGAATTCGGCGGTGACGGAATCCGGCCAGGGGAAGTCGGAGAATTGGTAGACTGATTTTGGGGATTGGAGCCTGGTGGTGGACAGAGTTTTTCTCCAGACTCCGCCGATGCTGCTTCGGGCTTCAAAGACTGTTGGGTGGAAGCCCTTGGAGAGGGCGTATTTGCAGGCGAGGAGGCCGCTGATTCCTGCTCCGATGATCGCTATCCGCTTCTGATGGTCATCCGCCATTGTTTGTGATGGAGCAGAGAACAGGGTATTTGCTTGTGAATTTTGATGCAGATAGCTGCATAAGGAGGGCTTGGCAGCACTATATAGCGGTCCTAAGGTACTGAAGTGATAATGCATTTTAGACTTTCTTTGTATTTATTATTGTCTTCCTAGCTCGAATTTTTTGGAGTGAAATGAACAAATTTTTATAACAACACATAAATTAAACGTACATAGTGTGGAGCACTGTAATGATGAATGTTGTTGGAGAAGTCATCTCGAAATGCACACCTCAAATTGAAATCGGTTAGAGTCTTGTTAGAAAAAGTTGCGGAATATTGCACCGCCTCTATCTTTCTTTCCTTCCATATGCAAAAAAAATGTTGTCACGATTTGGTAGGCTAAAACTGCATACTACGAGCCACTCGTTGTACAAAATACAAACTCCTTTATATCAGCAGCTTACAGTTTCTTTTCTTTTTCACTATTGTTCGCTAGCTATTTGTTCATTTTCATTAAATTTGTACTATGTGTCGGTCACCTATTGTTTTTTTTTTTTTTACGTTGAGTGAGTGCCATGTACGGTAAATGTAGTGAAGTGGGATGTACGCTGATCAATAGCAAACATTGTGCTGCTCTAACTCGAAATCTAGATACATATCATCGACTGGAAAACACGAGAACATCGTTATAATTTGCACTCTCACCCACACCGTGAAACTGATTATCCTTTTCTCACTTCCAGTCAGATCAAGTGTTTTGAATTTTCCATCTAGAATTTAGAGAAGGTGCTTTTATATATAACCTTCTCGATCCTTGTAATTGGTACTTTCTTTCGATTTAGTACAACTTATCTCTCCTATTCACGAATTAGTTACCACACAATCGTATAGATGAACCGCCTAAACTTATCATTATCATTATTGTTGTGTGTATCCATTGAATCGCATGCAGAAGGTCCCAGAGAATGGGATACTGAATTTCCCCCCCCCTACAATTATTGGTTGCCCCATTGTGGTATCGCCGTCGTGACAATTACGGCCGGACGATCGTGGACCCGCCGTCGTTGGCAGTATTGGAAATGGATTTTACCGAAAATAATTATTTATTATATTATATTCAGTTCGGTATAGTCCGATCTGAATATCGGTTTGTCTCGGTCCGATCCTGTATGGACCAAACCGTTAGCTTAAGTACAGAATTCCCTTATCAAATATCAAGGGAAAACGTAATCGGCTGGGCCGTAAGGCTCAAACAGTTCGGCCCAAAGCCCATTCTTCCTCCTCGGGTTCCAGCCCATATCCTTGCAGAGCTGGTCGTTGTACCATATATGGACGATGCTAATGGAAGCCCTCTTGTAAAACTGGCGGCCGTATTCCTTGAAAAACGCATCCCACTCCGCCGCCTCACTCTCCATCTCCTTGATCGCCGGCAGCTTGAACTTCCCGTCGAGAAGCTCCGCCAGCCACCGGCTCCTCATCTCCGACGTGAACAGGTTCGTGATGCTCTCCGAGTATCCCAGCACCGCCAGCTGCGGAATCCTCGGCGGAACGCAACCCCTGTAGAGCGGAACGACGCCGTCTGGACTCCCCACGACGATTTCCCCGAAACGTTTCGATCCGAAGATGTTCTGCAGCTTCTTCTCTCCGATGAAACCCGTTGCCAGTATCACCACATCGACATCCAACGGCGGTTCTTCCTTATCCCCACCTTCGACCTTGATTCCTTCCTTACAGAAGCTAAAGTTCGGAGCTTTCTTCAGCACGATGCTTCCTTCTTCCACCCTGTCGTAGAATTTCTCCGGGACCGTCGAAAGCAGACAAGTACTGATCGCCGTGAGAAAGCTGTGCTTTGGAACCATCCCGTGTTTTGCCAATCGATGCCTGTGCTTGATATCGCTTTCGACGAATTTATAGATCGCCCATCTCTGTTTTCAGATAAAAAACAGAGCAAAAACAGAGTATTATACTATCAGTTAAGGTTTCCACTCTGTTTTGACACTGTTTTCATATTAAAAAACGGAGCAAAAACAGAGTATTATACTATAAGTTAATGTTTCCACTTCCCAAATTCCGATTGGTTTAATTATGGAGTTTAGCTTACAATAGGAGAAAGAATTGTGGCCAGAAGACTGAGTAATAGCCCTTCTCCAGGTTTATGAATCAATAGCTCCGCAAATCGGTTGAGATACAGCTTCGCAAGAGGGAAACCCCACGGCATGTAATCAGGGACGTTCCAATGCTCTGTTCTGTAAATTACCCTGCACGGACTTTCCTTCCCTGCAACAAAAAAACCATACACAGAGAGTCAGAGTTACGAGATTCCACGAATCAATTCTTCTCAATTCGTACGATTTACGAACCGTTGATTTCAGAGCACTCCATGGCGATATCCAGAGCATGTTTCTGCAACCCAACGACAGCGACTCTCTTCCCCTTCACCAGCTCCTCAATTTCCCCTGTTTTCAAATCAGAATACTCCATGGAATGAATCACTCTCCCCTGAAACGCTTCAGGTCCCTTTCCAGGAGCGAATTTGGGGATATTCGGGACATCGCTGTACTTCCCCATGCACAGTACAACAAAATCGGCTTCAAAAACTTCACTCTCCGACCCATTATTGCTCGAAAATTCAATTTCCCATTTCCCTCCCCTGCCGCTGAAAGCCTCTCCGTTTCCTCCCCACAAGTGCCAGGCTTCCATCTCGTCGTCCCCAACTCCCCTGTATTCGATGCGGAGGACTCTGGCGTTGAATTTGATGTGATCGGTGAGGTGGAAGTGGTCGGCGTAGGACCGGAGGTAGTCGAGGACCTGATCGTGATCGGGGAAATCGGTGGTGACGGAATCGGGCCATGGGAAGTCGGAGAATTGGTAGACTGGTTTTGGGGTTTGGAGCTTGGTGGTGGACAGAGTCTTGTTCCAGAGGCCTCCGATGCCGGGCTGGGCCTCGAAGACGGTTGGGTGGAAGCCCTTGGAGAGGGCGTATTTGCAGGCGAGGAGGCCGCTGATTCCTGCGCCGATGATCGCTATCCGCTTGTGCTGGTTGTCCGCCATTGTTTTGTGATGGATCGGAGGAAGAGGGAGGGGTTTGGTGCTTGTTGTGAGGCATGTAGTGTAAGATGTTTGGCAGCATTATATAGCGGTGCTGTGCAGGAACTGAAGTGATAATGCCTTTTGACTTTCTGACTGTTCTTTAAGCACTGTAATTAAAGTCGCTTTATATGATTAAAAAAGTCGGTGTTAATCGTTTGATCTGTTTATCAACGAATAGTGTGAATTAAATTTTGTTCAGCTTGTGAGAGAGGCTTGTGGACTAGTTCGACTTGGTGGTTAGTTAAATTTAATATGTGTACGGTCTCGTTTTGAATCCATGAGATGTATCAATATTGTGACTGGCGGACCAACTCGATTATCGGGTTATGAAAAATAAGTCTGTAATTTATGAATTGTCTTGTTGATAATTCACCAATTTTTTAAATTATATATCTCATTTCATATAATGCCTTAATACATTGACTAAATGTGACCAAACATTATATTTTTTTTTATTAATAAATTATTTTAGAATTTAGATTATGAATTGAAGTATTCACGAGTTAAGTTCGAATTGAACTCATGATCTTAATAATGAACGGACTCGATTAAGATTGACTCTCATCCCCATCTCCAACGACAAGATTAGCAATCATAGACTCACATTGTCATCCACAAAGCACTAAACTCCTTACTATCATTCTTGGCACTCATCCGATCCCATCTTTCACGCAATAGGGTTTAGTGCTTAGTGGCACCACCATTTATATTGTTCCGAACTTTCTTCGTGTTTAGATGAAGAGATAAAAATGACAAGTTATTTGTCCATTTACCCAAATTTTCAATTATTCACTATAGTAAAGTCACCCACTCAACTTTCAAAAGTAGCTAAAGAACGTAAATAATTTGTACCAAGTTTATAGAAAAACAATGGTTGGTAAGTCTCCGGCCTCCTTTTTCAACATGTAAGGGTTCAATTTCCTTTCTATTAATTCTTCTAGTGTACTTACTCAGATTTCTAGGTCTGTCACTTAATTTAGGTTTATCTTTCTTTTCTTCCACCTTTCTTGTTGGCATGTAACAAAATGTGATCTCAATTTTAGTAGGTTAAACTGCACAACAGGTCACTCACGATACAAACACCTTATATAGCTATTTACTTTACATTTTTTCGTTTTACCATTACTCACTATCCGTCCATTTTTGTTAGGTCTCTCATGTGTGTCCTTAAACTATCTCTTAATCGTTGAGTTAGTGACATGTCAGCTAAAGGAATAATAAACACCAATGCATCATCTAATTTAGGCTAAAATACAATAAATTATTTGCCATGTACGATAAATCTAGCGACATGAAAGTGTAAAACGAGTGGTTATTATAAAAGAACAATTTTATTTATGACCAACCATGGTATTTGAGATTTAAGCAAGAGCTTGTGTTGCTATAAATTTGAAATCTGGGTATCTAACTATCTATTGTCGACCGATTGTAAGTCATGTGGAATATCATTGTAATTTGTACTTTCCTCAATACAATGAACCTGAGTATCCTTTTCTGTTTCCATATTGAACTAAAGTGTTCTGACATTTTCATTTAGGAATTGTTCTTATTATATAGCTTTTTATTTATCGCAAAACTAACGAACATACATCATATTTGTGAACAACGTACATTTATATTATATTATATTTTATTTTCCACACATTGCTGAAGCATGCATGATGGAAGATGAGATGGTAGCAAGCATGGGCATATCTCCCGATCCAAGAAACTGTTCATCTGGCCTAGCTATATGAGATAAGAAGAGAAATCCAGAGATCGTCCTATATTATACTATGTTATCTTGATCCTGTTAAAAATTGAAGAAAAAAAGTTAGGCTACAAATCTTTTTGACACGTGGAGTGAATCAAATGTCAATTCGTCAATCATGGTGATCAATTCGTCAGGAGTGACGTGGCGAAATTTGCATTGACGTCCACATATATTTTATTATTATTATTATTATTATTATTATTATTATTATTATTATTATTATTATTATTGTGTACATCCATTGAATCTCTCATGCATGCAGGAGGTCCCAGAAGAAATGGGGATATTCAATTTTCCACCTACAATTATTGATAAATGCTGAGTTGTAACGAAAGCGATAAAACGAAAGACACGATGTTTACGTGGTATCCCCGAAGTGTCGGGACTAGTCCACGGGAGAGGGAAGCCTCTCCAGCTACTGATCTTATTACTTGTTAACTTGCTAAGCCAAGCGGCTGTACATCACAATATATATGAGCGGATACAGTAGCTAGGGTTTTGGTTTGTCTCAAGGTATTCTCTCTACGTGATGGAGAAGGACTCATGTCCATGCAGCGAGAGGACGAGGGAACCACGTCCTGGGCTGCTTGTCCGGGCTGGCCCATGGTCGACGTATGTCGGCCCAATACGCCCCCGCAAGCTGGACGGTAGATGTCTCGAACGTTCAGCTTGGAGAGTAAGAAACGGAAGCGGTCAGTACCCAATCCTTTGGTGAACATGTCCGCAAGCTGCAATGCCGAACTAACCTTGAGAGGAGCGATATCACCAGAAACAACGCGCTCCCGTACAAAATAGCAATCCATCTCAACATGTTTGGTGCGCTCGTGGAACACCGGATTGGCAGCAATGTGTAATGCTGCCTGATTATCACAGTAAAGGGGAGTGGCTTGAGGGAGAGCAACCCCTAACTCCCGGAGAAGCCACCGGAGCCACAGAAGTTCACTGACGGTGCTGGCCATAGCACGATACTCGGCTTCGGCAGAGGACCGAGCAACGACATTCTGCTTCTTGGTGCGCCAGGAAACAGGAGCCCCGCCGAGCGAAATGAAGAACCCTGTAGTGGAACGGCGAGTACTCTGGCAACCGGCCCAATCAGCATCACAATAAGCAACAAGATCAAGCGGGCCCTGCGCCGGGATGAACAAGCCTTGGCCAGGAGACTGCTTGAGATAACGAAGAATGCGCATAGCGGCGTCCATGTGAGCCTGAGTAGGTGCATGAACGAAGCGACTGAGTACATTGACACCATAAGTGATGTCAGGGCGCGTGACTGTGAGGTACTGCAAGCGCCCAAGAAGACGTCGATAAGAGGAACCATCAGGCAGGGGAGCAGAAGCATCAGGCTTCGTCAGCTGATGGTTTTGCTCGACAGGGAACAGGCTGGGGCGAGCTGCCTGGATCCCGGCTTCCTCAAGAATATCAAGGACATACTTTCTCTGACTAAGGATGACCCCCTGTGGAGACCGTGCCACTTCAATCCCAAGGAAGTAGCGGAGCGGGCCCAAATCTTTGATGCTGAACTGTCGATCTAAAGAGGCCTTGACTTGATTGATGAAGGCAAGGTCATTACCAGTGAGCAGGACGTCATCGACATAAATCAGAGCAGCAACAAAAACGGAGCCACGCCGGTAGACGAACAATGAGTGATCGGCAGGAGAAGTGGACCCCCGAGCTGGGCCAGGTGGGGCAACGGGCGGCCCAGTACAAACAGCAGGGGAAGAAGGCCCAACCCGCTGCGCTGATGTGCTCGGCTCGGCAGCGACCTCAGGAGAAGCAAGGGGATCGGCCGAGCTTGACAACTGGTGAGTATCTTCTTCGAAAATATGGGATGGTAACCAATGATATTCGTGCGGGTCCTGTGCACGATACGGAAAGTGAGTCTCATGAAAAATAACATCACGAGAAACGATTACCTTTTGAGCATCCAGGTCGAACAAACGGTAGCCTTTTTGAGTGCCAGCATAGCCCAAAAAGACACATGCACGCCCCCGTGCTTCGAACTTGCGTAAGTGCGCGTGAGTGTCCTTGGCATAAACAAGACACCCGAATACGCGAAGATGATCATAACGGGCAGTGCGACCAAAGAGAATTTCGAACGGGGTCTTCCCTGTGGCAGAAGTAGGAAGTCTGTTAATGAGATAAACGGCCGTGAGCACACATTCTCCCCAGAACCGGACTGGCAGCCCAACATGAAAGCGGAGGGCTCGAGCAGTGTCAAGTATGTGCCGATGTTTGCGCTCGACAACCCCGTTCTGCTGGGGCGTGTCCGTGCAACTGGTTTGCAAAATTATGCCCGTTCGATCATAGTAATCTCTCAACGAAGTGGTGTTGAACTCTAACCCATTGTCAGTCTGGATGCGACGAACCTGCCGGCCAAACTGAGTGCGAACCATTTCACAAAACATGAGAACAAATCGAGCAACGTCAGACTTAAACTTGAGCAAATATACCCATACTCCACGACTGTAATCGTCAACAATGGTGAGAAAACAATGAGCCCCACTAAGAGAGACTTGTTTATAAGGACCCCAAATATCCATGTGAACCAAATCAAAACATCCCATGGTTTTAATCGAACTGGAAGAAAATGGTAGCCGACTCTGTTTAGCCCTTGAACAAGGATGACAAGGAGATAAATGTTTGCTAATGGTAAAAGGAACAATGGAACTAAGTTGAGACATCATCTCGAGCGAGGGATGGCCCAGGCGCTCATGCCACCGCTCCTGCGCCACACCAACTCCACGACCAGCAGCTAATGCGATATACTCATGATCACCAAAAAGTTTCAAATAGTAAAGGCCATCGCGAAGCTCACCCTTCCCAATCACTGTCTTGGAGCGTAAGTCCTGAAGCACACACATGTCACGCATAAAAACCAATGCAACATTATTATCCTGCAGTAAACGACTTACGGACAACAAGTTACACCGAAACTGAGGGACGTGCAAAACACGGTCAAGAGTGAGCCCTGTAGGAAGCTTCACACTGCCAACCTGCTGAACAGGAATCCGGTCTCCATTTGGCAGCCGAACAGGCTGACTTTCACCATTCGAAACCACATCACATAACAAATCTGAACTGGTCGTGATGTGTTCATTACATCCAGAATCGATCAACCACTCAAGAGAATCAAAAGAGTTACCTGCCATGTTGGCCGCGGGGTCCTCGACCGATTTGTTGTGGTCAAAGAATTTCTTTAATTGCTCCAGCTGAGCAATTGTGAAACCCGGAACAGGACTAGCCTCACTGTCCACTTGAGCTGCGCGCGGAGCTCCTTCTTGACTGCCACGACGAGGTCTGCGTTCACCTCGTTCAGACGTGGCTCTGTTCGGCCGATCATCCCTGCCACGCTCTCCCTTGTCAGTCGATCCCGACCTATTATTGCGAGGCGGCCAACCGATCAGCTCGTAACATGTCTCCTTGACGTGCCCTGTCTTCCCGCAATGAGTACACTTCGTGCGAGGACGAGAGCCGGATTCTCGATCGGAATCTGCCCGACCAGATTCTCCTCGTGCAGCAAACGCCGCAGCTTCAGCGCCGGGCCTTCTTTGTTGGGCCAGCAGCCTTTGCTTCTCATCATTGGACACGATATTGAACGCTTCAGCAAGGGAAGGCGGCGGTTTCATGGCCAGAATTTGAGATCGAACAGTGGTGAAGTTCTCGTCCAAGCCCATTAAAAAATCCAGCAACCTCGTGCAATCTTCCCTGTCCCTTGTCCGCCGCTCAAGGCCACAGCTACATTGCCCGCAAGTGCATCTTTCGGGAGGATAGATGGACTGCGCCTCCTGCCAGTAGCTGCGCAGCTGGGTGTAGAATGAAGATACGGAGAGCTTCTCTTGCCAAAGTCCAGAAACCAGTCTCCGCAGCTCATACCCTCTTGTGAGTGATCCCTGGCCGAACCGTTCCTTCAAATCCAACCAAATTTCTCTCGATGTTTTCGCAAACCTAACACTGCTGCGTACCTCTTTGTTCATGGAGGTACGTAACCAGCCTTTGACGACCGCATCGCAGCGATCCCATGGTCCATTCTCTGGCTCATCTTTCGGCCTGACGATCGAGCCGTCGACGAACCCGAACTTGTTCTTAACAATGAGGGAGTCAGTCATATCGACTACCCACTCACCATAATTCGTGGGGGTGAGTACTTCCCCGACATGGAGTTGCCCCGTGCTGTCTGACGGGTGAAGATAGAGGACCGACGAAGGGTCCATGACTGCCGCCGAAGTAGACGATCCTCCGGGAAACGAGACGACCTTCTTCTCACCTGAGTTCTTGGTCTCTTCGGTATCGCTCATGGCGATGACGAAACGATTGACTTAGTGGCGCCCTAGAACGAGCGCTCTGATACCATGATAAATGCTGAGTTGTAACGAAAGCGATAAAACGAAAGACACGATGTTTACGTGGTATCCCCGAAGTGTCGGGACTAGTCCACGGGAGAGGGAAGCCTCTCCAGCTACTGATCTTATTACTTGTTAACTTGCTAAGCCAAGCGGCTGTACATCACAATATATATGAGCGGATACAGTAGCTAGGGTTTTGGTTTGTCTCAAGGTATTCTCTCTACGTGATGGAGAAGGACTCATGTCCATGCAGCGAGAGGACGAGGGAACCACGTCCTGGGCTGCTTGTCCGGGCTGGCCCATGGTCGACGTATGTCGGCCCAATAATTATTGACTTTGCCCAAACACAGAATTGTGGTACCGCCGTGACAATGACGGCGGGATGATCGTGGAACCACCGTCGTGACATTATTGAGAAAGGAAAGCAGTGAGAGGAAAGGAAGCTAAGAAAGATGAATTCGAGATCACGTCGGTTGCTCCGACACCATGCACGTCGCCAAAGAAACGATATCGTGAATGAAGCTTGATTGATCTGTGTCGATTTTTAGAGTGATATATATAATCAATTTTGAAGGTTATCGTCAACAGATTTTGGTCGAATTTTTGAATGCTATATATCATTATTTTGAAGGCTATTTATCATAGATTTAGGCTAATATTTTTTAATGGTATTATTAATTAATTTTGAATATACAAATTTGGCCAATTTTTTTGAATGTTATTATTCATGAATTTGGAAGAATATCAATCACAGTTTTTGGTATTTTGAATGCTTATATTTAATCAAATTTTAAGGCTATCCAAGCATATTTTGGCCAATTTATTCGAATGCAATTGTTTATCGATTTTAAAGGCTAGACATCATAGATTTTGGTCTATTTATTCGAACGCTATGATTCATGGATATTTTGGACAATTTTTGCGAAAAGTAATTTTTCATTGATCAAGGTTACAGATCACACATTCACCCTGAGGGCTATTATCCACTGATGATTAAGTCCATTAAGCACTATTTTCGGGCGATTTTCGCGAAATGTCATTTTCAGATGACATTTTCGTAATTTTTTGGGCTCGGGTGAACATTTTCTTTGGGTTTTGAACGCTACAGATCACAGATTCGAACTGAAGATATTCTTCCACAATGATTAAGTTCGTTAAGCACCGGTTTGGGTGGATTTATTCCGGGTAAATTTTTGGCAGATTCCAAAGGGATACCATCAAAGATTTCGGACGATTTTTCTGAAATGCCATTTTCTTTCGATTCTGGAGCCCACAGATCACGGATTCATGCTGAGGCTATTCTCCACGGATAATGAAGTCTGTTGATCCTACTCTCCGCGGATGATAATTCCGTTAAGTACCGATTTGGGCCTATTTATTTTCGGATGGCATTTTCGAAATTTTTTGGGCGCCCGAAGGCGATTTTCTTTGGATTTTGAAGGATACAGATCATTGATTCGGCATGTGGCTACTCTTCAACGAAGATTAAGTCTGTTAAGCACCATGTAGGTGGATTTATTTCGGGTCAATTTTTGGCAGATTCCAAAAGGGGTACCTCACCGATTTTGGCGATTTTTCCGAAATGCAATTTTCTTTCGATTTTAGAGGCTACAAATCACAGATACAGGTTGTGGCTATTCTCCACGGATAAGGAAGTCTATTCATTCAACTCTTCGCGGATGATAAGTCCGTTAAGCGCCAATTTGGGAAAATTTATTTCCGAAAGGCATTTTCGTAAATTTTTTGTGCGTTCGATGTCCATTTTCTTTGGATTTTGAAAACTACAGATCAGGGATTCGACCTTAGACTATTCTTCAGCGATGATTAAGTCCGTTAAGCACCGGTGGATTTATTACAGATAAATTTTTGTAGATTCCCAAAGGGCTGCATCACCGAGTTCAAGCGATTTTTCCGAAATGCCATTTGCTTTTGATTCTGGAGGCTACAGATCACGAATTCAGGCCGATGTTATTCTCCATGGATAATGTAGTCTATTGATCCTACTCTCCGCGGATGATAAGTCTGTTAAGCACCGATTTGGCAAATTTATTTTTCGGATGACATTTTCGTAAATTTATGTGCGTCAGAAGGTCATTTTCTTTGGATTTTGAAAGCTACATGTCACGGATTTGGCTTAAGGGTATTCTTCAGCTAAGATTAAGTCCATTACGCACCGATTTGGGCGAATTTATTACGGGTAATTTTTTACAGATTCCGAAGGGGT
Source organism: Linum tenue (assembly GCA_946122785.1). NCBI lineage: Eukaryota > Viridiplantae > Streptophyta > Magnoliopsida > Malpighiales > Linaceae > Linum > Linum tenue. The sequence goes on from CAMGYJ010000008.1 coordinate 92,197,576, forward strand.
ACAATTTTCGATTTCATGCGATTTTTCCGAAATGCCATTTTTTCGATTCTGGAGGCTACAGATCACAGATTCTGGTTGAGGCTATTCACCACGGATAATGAAGTCTGTTCATCCTACTCTCCGCGGATGATAATTCTGTTAAGCACCGATTTGTGCCTATTTATTTTCGGAAGGCGTTTTCGTAATTTTTTGGGCGTCAGATGTCCATTTTCTTTGGATTTTGAAGGTTATCGATCACGGATTCGGCCTGAGGCTATTCTTCAACAAAGATTAAGTCCGTTAAGCACCAACCTGGGCGGATTTATTTCGGGTCAATTTTTGGCAGATTCCAAAGGGGTACCATCACCGATTTCGGGCGATTTTTCCGAAATATCATTTTCTTTCAATACTGAATTTTACAGATCTTGGATTCAGGTCGAGGATATTCACCATGTATTATGAAGTCTATTCATCGTACTCTCCGCGGATGAAAAGTCCGTCAAGCACCGATTGGGGCCAATTTATTTTTCGGATGGCATTTTCGTAAGGCCATTTTCTTTGGATTTTGAAAGCTAAGGTCACTGATTTGGCCTGAGGCTATTCTTCAGCGAAGATTAAATCCATTAAGCACCAATTTGTGCAGATTTATTACGGGTAATTTTTTGCAAATTCCCAAGGGGTACCATCACCGATTTCAGGCGATTTTTCGGAAATGCCATTTTTTCCGATTCTGGAGGCTACAGATCACGGATTCAGGTTGAGGCTATTCACCACGGATAATGAAGTCTGTTTATCCTACTCTTCGCGGATGATAACTCCGTTAAGCACCGATTTGGGCCTATTTATTTTCGGATGACATTTTCGTAATTTTTTGGGCGTCGGATGTCGATTTTCTTTGGATTTTGAAGGCTAACGATCATGGGTTCGGCCTGAGGCTATTCTTCAACGAAGATTAAGTTCGTTAAGCACCAATTTGGGTGGATTTATTCTGGGTCAATTTTTGGCAGATTCCAAAGGGGTACCATCACCGATTTCGTGAGAATTTACCGAAATGTCATTTTCTTTCGATACTGAATTTTATAGATCACGGATTCAGGTCGAGTATATTCACCATGGATAATGAAGTCTATCAATCTTACTCTCCGTGGATGAGAAGTCCGTTAAGCACGATTTGGGCCAATTTATTTTCGGATGACATTTTCGTAATTATTTGTGCGTCGGATGTCCATTTTCTTTTGATTTTGAAGGCTACAGATAACGGATTTGGCCTGAGGCTATTCTTCAGCGATGATGAAGTCCGTTAAGCAACGATTTCGGCGAATTTATTCCAGGTCAATTTTTTTTTAGATTCCCAAAGGGGTACCATCACCGATTTCGGGTGATTTTTTCGAAATGTTAATTTCTTTCGATTCCGAAGGCTACAGATCACGGATTCAGGCCGAGGCTATTCACCACGGATAATGAAGTCTATTCATCTTACTCTCCACGGATGATAAGTCCGTTAAGCACCGATTTAGGCAAATCAATTTTGTACGACATTTTCGTAATTATTTGTGCGTCGGATGTCCATTTTCTTTTGATTTTGAAGGCTACAGATCACGGATTTGGCCTGAGGCTATTCTTTAGCGATGATTAAGTCCATTAAGCACAGATATGGGCGGATTTATTCCGGGTCAATTTTTGGCAGATTCCCTAAGGGGTACCATCAATGATTTCAAGCAATTTTTCCGAAATGCCATTTTTCCCGATTCTGGAGGCTACAGATCACGGATTCAGGTTGAGGCTATTCACCACGGATAATGAAGTCTGTTTATCCTACCCTCCGCGGATCAAATTCCGTTAAGCACCGATTTGGGCTTATTTATTCTCGGATGACATTTTCATAATCTTTTAGGCATCGGATGTCCATTTTCTTTGGATTTTGAAGGCTATCGATCATGGATTCGGCCTGAGGATATTCTTCAACGAAGATTAAGTCCGTTAAGCACCAATTTGGATGGATTTATTTCAGGCCAATTTTAGGTAGATTCCAAAGGGGTACCATCACCGATTTCGGGCGATTTTTCTGAAATGTCATTTTCTTTTGATTCTAAAGGCTACAGATCACGGATTCAGGTCGAGGCTATTCACCACGGATAATGAAGTCTATTCATCCTACTCTCCGCGGATGATAAGTCCGTTAAGCACCGATTTGGGCCAATTTATTTTCAGATGGCATTTTCTTAATTTTTTGTATGTTGGATGTCCATTTTCTTTTGATTTTCAAGGCTACATATCACGGATTTGGCCTCAGGCTATTCTTCAGCCATGATTAAGTCCGTTAAGCACCGATTTGGGCGAATTTATTCTGAGTCAATTTTTATCCGACTCCCAATGGGGTACCATCACCGATTTCGGGCGATTTTTCTGAAATGTCATTTTCTTTTGATTCTGAAGGCTACAGATCACAGATTCAGGCCGAGGCTATTCACCACGGATAATGAAGTCTATTCCTCCTATTCTCCGCGGATGATAAGTCCGTTAAGCACCGATTTAGGCCAATTTATTTTCGGACGACCTTTTCGTAATTTTTTGTGCGTTAGATGTCCATTTTCTTTTTATTTTGAAGGCTACCGATCACGGATTTGGACTGAGACTATTCTTCCGCGATGATTAAGTCTGTTAAGCACATATTTCGGTGGATTTATTCCGGGTCAATTTTTGGCAGATTCCCTAAGGGGTACCATCACTGTTTTCATGCAATTTTTCCGAAATGCCATTTTTCCTGATTCGGGAGGCTACAGATCACAGATTCAGGTTTAGGCTATTCACCAAAGATAATGAAGTCTCTTTATCCTACTTTCCGTGGATGATAATTCCGTTAAGCACCGATTTTGGCCCATTTATTTTCAGATGACATTTTCGTAATTTTTTGGGCGTCGGGTGTCCATTTTCTTTGGATTTTGAAGGCTATCGATCATGGATTCAGCCTGAGGCTATTCTTCAACAAAGATTAAGTCCGTTAAGCACCAATTTGGGTGGATTTATTCCATGTCAATTTTTGGCAGATTCCAAAGGGGTACCATCACCGATTTCGGGCGATTTTTCCGAAAATGTCATTTTCTTTCGATTCTGAAGGCTACATATCACGGATTCAGGCCGAAGCTATTACCCACGGATAATGAAGTCTATTCATTCTACTCTCCGCGGATGATAAGTCCATTAAGCACCGATTTGGACAATTTATTTTCGGATGACATTTACTTAATTTTTGTGCGGCAGATGTCCATTTTTTATTTTATTTTGAAGGCTACAGATCACGGATTTCCCTGAGGCTATTCTTCAGCGATGATTAAGTCCGTTAAGCACCGTTTTGGGCGAATTTATTCCGGGTCAATTTTTGTCAGATTCCCAAAGGGTCACCGATTTCGGACGATTTTTCTGAAATGTCATTTTCTTTCGATTGTGAAAGCTACAGATCACGGATTCAGGGCGAGGCTATTCACCACGGATAATGAAGTCTATTCATCCTACTCTATGCGGATGATAAGTCCATTAAGCACCGATTTGGGCCAATTAATTTTCGAATGACATTTTCGTAATTTTTTGTGCATCGGATATCCATTTTCTTTGGATTTTGAAGGATACAGATCACGGATTCGGCCCGAGGCTATTATTCAGCGTTGATTAAGTCCGTTAAGCACCGATTTGGGTGGATTTTTTCCGGGTCAAGTTTTGTCAGATTCCCAAAGGGGTACCATCACCGATTTCGTTCGATTTTTCCGAAATGCCATTTTCTTTTGATTCTGGAGGCTATAGATCACGGATTCAGGCCGAGGCTATACATCACTGATAATGAATTCTATTCATCCTACTCTTCGCGGATGATAATCCATTAAGCACCGATTTAGGCATATTTATTTTCGGATGTCATTTTTGTAATTTTTTTGTGCGTCAGATGTCCATTTTCTTTGGACTTTGAGGGCTACAGATCACGGATTCGGTCTAAGACTATTCTTTGGTGATGATTAAGTCTGTTAAGCACCGATTTGGGCGGATTTATTTCGGGTCAATTTTTGGCAGATTCCCAAAGGGGTACAATCACCGATTTCGGGCGATTTTTCCGAAATGTCTTTTTTTCCGATTCTCGAGGCTACAGATCGCGGATTCAGGCCGAGGCTATTCTCCATAGATAATGAAGTCTATTGATCCTACACTCCGCAGATAATAATTCTGTTAATCACCGATTTGTGCTAATTTATTTTCGGATGACAATTTCATAATTTTTTGGGCGCCAGAAGGCCATTTTCTTTGGATTTTGACGGCTACAAATAACGGATTCGTCCTGAGGGCATTCTTCAGAGATGATTAAGTCCTTTAAGTACTTATTTGGGCGGATTTATTCCGGGTCAATTTTTGACAGATTCCAAAGGGGTTACCATCACCGATTTCGGGCGATTTCTCCGAAATGCCATTTTCTTTCGATTCTCTAGGCTACAGATCGCGGATTCAGGCCGAGGCTATTCTTCATGGATAATGAATTCTATTGATCCTACGCTCCGCAGATAATAATTCCGTTAATCACCGATTTGGGCTAATTTATTTTCGGATGACAATTTCGTAATTTTTTGGGCGCCAGAAGGCAATTTTTTTTGGATTTTGACTGCTACAAATAACGGATTCGTCCTGAGGGTATTCTTCAGAGATGATTAAGTCCTTTAAGTACTTATTTGGGCGGTGATATGATATCAATTACATCGTCGTGTACGTCTCAATTAATCGATCAAAGATGGTGTCAAGTCAACAAGAACAAAGCTGGAAATTTTCTAAGTATGGAAACAGTTTTGGGAAGCTCTCTTTGGAGAGTTGTATCTCTCAATTGGTTCAATAGAAATGGGCGAATGAGCACTTGTTGTGAACCTGGGATGTTGTTATACATGTTGGAATGCTTAGATCGTGGACAGAATGTCAGGAGAGTTGTTTTTCAAGGTCATCAAAATCCTATCCTGCATTCTGGAAATTGCCAGTTTTTGGTTAAGGCAGGAAGACAGTTTTTACTTTGAGCTTGAATTCACGACGTTTGGAGCATGACCAGCTGGAGCTTGGAGTTGGAAATGAAATAGTGAAACTTTCTAAACCAAGGGAAGGAATTGGCTGAGCTCGACTCAACCAAGAAGGTCGATTTCTAGAGCCACGAAGTTGACATCAAGGGCTGTTTTGGAGCAGTTAGCTTGAGAGAAAAGTTAGTTACTTGGAATGCAAGTTTGATTATTATTTACGTTTTCTTTTCCTTGTTTGTTTCAGAATTGTTGCCTTGTTTGTTTAGGATTGTAATTAGGGTTCTTGGTTATAAATAGTCACGCTTTACGTTGTAAGAAGGACACGTTGAAGTTTAATCGAAATTACTCCGAGGAGTTTTCTAGCTTGCGAGCTTTTGGTTCTTGGTTGTTGGCCGAGAATTGCAGACCTAGAGATCAGGATATTCACTCTTGATCTCGTGGTAGTTCTACCTAGATTAGCCTCTTCCCCTTTCGTGTTGAAGTTGCTGATTTAGTTCGTCAAAGTCCATCGAGTTTCATCCCCAAATTCATCCAATTTTGATTCATCGCTGCGTGATTCTGAGTTAAGCCAATCGAGGGCTCATCAGGCAGATTCATTCCGGGTCAATTTTTGACAGATTCCAAAGGGGTTACCATCACCGATTTCGGGCGATTTCTCCGAAATGCCATTTTCTTTCAATTCAGGAGGCCATAGATCATAGATTCAGGCAGAGGCTATTCTCCACGGATAATGAAGTCTTTTGATCCTACTCTCCGCACATGATAATTCCGTTAAGCACCAATTTAGGACTATTTATTTTAGGATGGCATTTTCGTAATTTTTTGGGCGTCGGAAGGCGATTTTCTTTTGACTTTGAAGGGTACAGATCTCGGATACGGACGGGTGCAATTCTTCAACGAAGAATAAGTCCGTTAAGAACCGATTTAGGCGAATTTATTCCAAATCAATTTTTGGCAGATTTCCAAAGGGCGACTTTTCCGAAATGCTATTTTCTTTCAATTATGGAGGCTACAGATAACGGATTTAGGCCGAGGCTATTATCCACGGATAATGAAGTCTATTCAACCTACTCTCCGCGGATGATATGTCCGTTAAGCACCGATTTTGGCCAATTTATTTGCGGATGACATTTTCGTAATTTTTTGGGCTCAGATGACGATTTTCTATGGATTTTGAACGCTACAGATCACGCATTCGGCCTGAGTATATTCTTCCGCAATGATTAAGTTCGTAAAGCACATATTTGGATGGATTTATTCCGTGTCAATTTTTGGCAGATTCCAAAGGGGTACCATGACAAATTTCGAGCGATTTTTCCGAAATGCCATTTTCTTTCGATTTTGGATGCCACAGATCACGGATTAATGCCGAGTCTATTCTCCACGGATAATGAAGTCTGTTAATCCTACTCTCCGCGGATCATAATTCGGTTAAGCACCGATTTGACACTATTTATTTTTGGATTGCATTTTCGTAAATTTTTGGCCTATAAGGCGATTTTCTTTGGATTTTGAAGGATAGAGATCACTGATTCGGCCTGAGGGTATTCTTCAACGAAGATTAAGTCTGTTAAGCACCGATTTAGGTGGATTTATTCGGTGCTAATATTTGGCAGATTCCCAAAGGGGTACATCACCGATTTCGGATGATTTTTCCGAAATGTCATTTTCTTCAGATTTTAGAGGCTACAGATCACAGATTCAGACCAAGGTTATTCTCCACGGATAATGAAGTCTATTCATCCAATTCTCCGCGGATGATATGTCCGTTAAGCACCGATTTGGGCCAATTTATTTTTGGATGGCATTTTCGTAATTTTTTGTGCGTTGGATGTCCATTTTCTTTTGATTTTGAAGGCTACATATCACGGATTTGGCCTGAGGCTATTCTTCAGGGATAATTAAGTCCGTTAAGCACCGATTTGGGCGAATTTATTCCGGGTCAATTTTTGTCAGATTCCCAAAGGGGTACCATCACCGATTTCTGGCGATTTTTCCGAAATGTCATTTTCTTTTTATTCTGAAGGCTACAGATTTCGGATTCAGACCGAGGCTATTCACCAAGGATAATGAAGTCTATTCCTCCTACTCTCCGCGGATGATAAGTCCGTTAAGAACCGATTTATGCCAATTTATTTTCGGACGACCTTTTCTTAATTTTTGTGCGTCGGATGTCCATTTTCTTTTTATTTTGAAGGCTACAGATCACGGATTTGGCCTAAGGCTATTCTTCAGCGATGATTAAGTCCGTTAAGCACAGATTTTGGCGGATTTATTCCGGGTCAATTTTTGGCTGATTCCCTAAGGGGTACCATCACTGTTTCAGGCAATTTTTCCGAAATGCCATTTTTCCGATTCTGGAGGCTACAAATCACGGATTCAAGTTGAGGCTATTCACCACGGATAATGAAGTTTGTTTATCCTACTCTCCGCAGCACCGATTTGGGCCTATTTATTTTCGGATGACATTTACGTAATTTTTTGGGCGTCGGATGTCCATTTTCTTTGGATTTTGAAGGCTATCGATCATGGATTCGGCCTGAGGCTATTATTCAAAGAAGATTAAGTCCGTTAAGCACCAATTTGGGTGGATTTATTCCGGGCCAATTTTTGTCAGATTCCAAAGGGGTATCATAACCGATTTCGGGCGATATTTCCTAATTGTCATTTTCTTTCGTTTCTGAAGGCTATAGATCACAAATACAGGCTGAGGCTATTCACCACAGATAATGAAGTCTATTCATCCTACTCTCCGCGGATGATAAGTCCCTTAAGCAGCGATTTGGGCCAATTTATTTTAGGATGACATTTCCGTAATTTTTTGTGCGTCGGATGTCCATTTTCTTTTGATTTTGAAGGCTACAGATCACAGATTTGGCCTGAGGCTATCCTTTAGCGATGATTAAGACCATTAAGCACCGATTTAAGCGAATTTATTCAGGGTCAATTTTTATCAGATTCCCAAAGGGGTACACTCACCGATTTCGGGCGATATTTCCGAAATGTCATTTTCTTTTGATTCTGAAGGCTAAGATCACAGATTCAGGCCGAGGCTATTCACCACGGTTAATGAAGTCTATTCATCCTACTCCCCGCGGATGATAAGTCCGTTAAGCACCGATTTGGGCCAATTTATTTTCGGATGACATTTTTGTAATTTTTTGTGCGTCGGATGTCCATTTTCTTTTGATTTTGAAGGCTACAGATCACGGATTTGGCCTGAGGCTATTCTTCAGCGCTGATTAAGTCCGTTAAGCACTGATTTGGGCGAAATTATTCCTGGTGAATTTTCGTCAGATTCCCAAAGGGGTACCATCACCGATTTCGGGCGATTTTTCCAAAATGTCATTTTCTTTTGATTCTGAAGGCTACAGATCTCGGATTTATGCCGAGGCTATTCACCACGGATAATGAAGTCTATTCATCCTACTCTCTGCGGATGATAAGTCCTTTAAGCACCGACTTAGGACAATTTATTTTCGGATGACCTTTTTGTAATTTTTGTGCGTCGGTTGTCCATTTTCTTTTGATTTTGAAAGCTACAGATCACGGATTTAGCCTGAGGCTATTCTTCATTGTAGATTAAGTCCGTTAAGCATAGATTTGAGTGGATTTATTCCGGGTCAATTTTTGGCAGATTTCCTAAGGGGTACCATCACTGATTTCAGGCAATTTTTCGGAAATGCCATTTTCCCCGATTCTGGAGGTTACAGATCACGGATTCAGGTTGAGGCTCTTCACCACAGATAATGAAGTCTGTTTATCCTACTCTCCGCGGATGATAATTCCGTTAAGCACCGATTTATTTTCAAATGACATTTTCGTAATTTTTGGGGCGTCGGATGTCCATTTTCTTTGAATTTTGAAGGCTATCGATCATGGTTTCGCCCTGAGGTTATTCTTCAATGAAGATTAAGTCCGTTAAGTACCAATTTGGGCGGATTTATTCCGGGCCAATTTTTGGTAGATTCCAAAGGGGTACCATCACCGATTTCGGGCGATATTTCCGAAAATGTCATTTTCTTTCGATTCTGAAGGCTACTGATCACGGATTCAGGCTAAGGCTATTCACCACGGATAATGAAGTCTATTCATCCTACTCTCCGCAGACGATAAGTGCGTTAAGCACCGATTTGGGCCAATTTATTTTCGGATTGTATTTTCGTAATTTTTAATGCGTCGGATGTCCATTTTCTTTTGATTTTGAAGGCTACATATTACGGATTTGTCCTGAGACTATTCTTCAGCGATGATTAAGTCCGTTAAGCACCGATTTGGGTGAATTCATTCCAGGTCAATTTTTGTCAGATTCCCAAAGGGGTACCATCACCGATTTCGGGCGATTTTTCCAAAATGTCATTTTCTTTTGATTCTGAAGGCTACAGATCACAGATTCAGGCCGAGGCTATTCACCACGGTTAATGAAGTCTATTCATCCTACTCCCCGCGGATGATAAGTCCGTTAAGCACCGATTTGGGCCAATTTATTTTCGGATGACATTTTTGTAATTTTTTGTGCGTCGGATGTCCATTTTCTTTTGATTTTGAAGGCTACAGATCACGGATTTGGCCTGAGGCTATTCTTCAGCGCTGATTAAGTCTTTTAAGCACTGATTTGGGCGAAATTATTCCTGGTGAATTTTCTTCAGATTCCCAAAGGGGTACCATCACCGATTTCGGGCGATTTTTCCAAAATGTCATTTTCTTTTGATTCTGAAGGCTACAGATCACGGATTCATGCCGAGGCTATTCACCACGGATAATGAAGTCTATTCATCCTACTCTCTGCGGATGATAAGTCCTTTAAGCACCGACTTAGGACAATTTATTTTCGGATGACCTTTTTGTAATTTTTTGTGCGTCGGTTGTCCATTTTCTTTTGATTTTGAAAGCTACAGATCACGGATTTAGCCTGAGGCTATTCTTCATTGTAGATTAAGTCCGTTAAGCATAGATTTGGGTGGATTTATTCCGGGTCAATTTTTGGCAGATTCCCTAAGGGGTACCATCACTGATTTCAGGCAATTTTTCGGAAATGCCATTTTTCCCGATTCTGGAGGTTACAGATCACGGATTCAGGTTGAGGCTCTTCACCACAGATAATGAAGTCTGTTTATCCTACTCTCCGCGGATGATAATTCCGTTAAGCCCCGATTTATTTTCAAATGACATTTTCGTAATTTTTGGGGCGTCGGATGTCCATTTTCTTTGAATTTTGAAGGCTATCGATCATGGTTTCGGCCTGAGGTTATTCTTCAATGAAGATTAAGTCCGTTAAGTACCAATTTGGGCGGATTTATTCCGGGCCAATTTTTGGTAGATTCCAAAGGGGTACCATCACCGATTTCGGGCGATATATTCGAAAATGTCATTTTCTTTCGATTCTGAAGGCTACTGATCACGGATTCAGGCTAAGGCTATTCACCACGGATAATGAAGTCTATTCATCCTACTCTCCGCAGACGATAAGTGCGTTAAGCACCGATTTGGGCCAATTTATTTTCGGATTGTATTTTCGTAATTTTTTGTGCGTCGGATGTCCATTTTCTTTTGATTTTGAATGCTACATTTACGGATTTGGCCTGAGACTATTCTTCAGCGATGATTAAGTCCATTAAGCACCGATTTGGGTGAATTCATTCCAGGTCAATTTTTGTCAGATTCCCAAAGGGGTACCATCACCGATTTCGGGCGATTTTTCCAAAATGTCATTTTCTTTTGATTCTGAAGGCTACAGATCACAGATTCAGGCCGAGGTTATTCACCATGGTTAATGAAGTCTATTCATCCTACTCTTTGCGGTGATAAATCCGTTAAGCACCGATTTGAGCCAATTTATTTTCGGATGACATTTTTGTAATTTTTTGTGCGTCGGATGTCCATTTTCTTTTGATTTTGAAGGCTACAGATCACGGATTTGGCCTGAGGCTATTCTTCAGCGCTGATTAAGTCCGTTAAGCACTGATTTGGGCGAATTTATTCCAGGTGAATTTTTGTCAGATTCCCAAAGGGGTACTATCACCGTTTTCGGGCGATTTTTCCGAAATGTCATTTTCTTTTGATTCTGAAGGCTACAGATCCCGGATTCAGGCTGAGGCTATTCACCACAGATAATGAAGTCTATTCATTCTACTCTCCGTGGATGATAAGTCCGTTAAGCACCGACTTAGGCCAATTTATTTTCGGACGACCTTTTCGTAATTTTTTGTGCGTCGGATTACTATTTTCTTTTGATTTTGAAAGCTACAGATCAAGAATTTGGCCTGAGGATATTCTTCAGCGATGATTAAGTCCGTTAAGCACAGATTTGGGTGGATTTATTCTGGGTCAATTTTTGTCAGATGCCCAAACGGGTACCATCACCGATTTCTGGCGATTTTTCAGAAATGTCATTTTCTTTCGATTCTGAAAGCTACAGATCCCGGATTCAGGCAAAGTCTATTCACCACAGATAATGATGTTATTCATCCTACTCCCCGCGGATGATAAGTCCGTTAAACACCGACTTAGGCCAATTTATTTTCGGACGACCTTTTCGTAATTTTTTGTGCTTCGGTTGTCCATTTTCTTTTGATTTTGAAAGCTACAGATCACGGATTTAGCCTGAGGCTATTCTTCAGAGATGATTAAGTCCGTTAAGCACAGATTTGGGTGGATTTATTCCCGGTCAATTTTTGGCAGATTCCCTAAGGGGTACCATCACTGATTTCAGGCAATTTTTTGGAAATGCCATTTTTCCCGATTCTGGAGGCTACAGTTCACGGATTCATGTTGAGGCTATTCACCACGGATAATGAAGTCTGTTTATCCTACTCTCCGCGGATGATAAGTCCGTTAAGCACCGATTTGGGCCTATTTTTTTTCGGATGACATTTTTGTAATTTTTTGTGCGTCGGATGTCCATTTTCTTTTGATTTTGAAGGCTACATATCACGGATTTGGCCTGAGGCTATTCTTCAGCGATGATTAAGTCCGTTAAGCACAGATTTGGGTGGATTTATTCCCGGTCAATTTTTGTCAGATTCCCAAAGGGGTACCATCACCCATTTCGGGCGATTTTTCCGAAATGTCATTTTCTTTCGATTCTGAAGGCTACAGATCCCGGATTCATGCAAAGGCTATTTACCACAAATAATGAAGTCTATTCATTCTACTCTCCATGGATGATAAGTCCGTTAAGCACCGACTTAGGCCTATTTATTTTCGGACGACCTTTTCGTAATTTTTTGTACGTCGGATGTCCATTTTCTTTGGATTTGAAGGCTATCGATCATGGATTCGGCCTGAGGCTATTCTTCAATAAAGATTAAGTCCGTTAAGCACCGATTTGGGTGAATTTATTCCAGGTCAATTTTTGTCAGATTCCCAAAGGGGCACGATCACCGATTTCGAGCGATTTTTCCAAAATGTCATTTTCTTTTGATTCTGAAGGCTACAGATCACAGATTCAGACCGAGGCTATTCATCACGGTTAATGAAGGCTATTCATCTTACTCCTCGTGGATGATAAGTCCGTTAAGCACCGATTTGGGACAATTTATTTTCGGATGACATTTTCGTAATTTTTTGTGTGTCGGATGTCCATTTTCTTTTAATTTTGAAGGCTACAGATCACGGATTTGGCCTGAGGCTATTCTTCCGCGATGATTAAGTCCGTTAAGCACTGATTTGGGTGAATTTATTCTGGGTCAATTTTTGTCAGATTCCCAAAGGGCTACCATCACTGATTTCTGGCGATTTTTCCTAAATATCATTTTCTTTTGATTCTGAAGGCTACAGATCCTGGATTCAGGCTGAGGCTATTCACCACAGATAATGAAGTATATTCATTTTACTCTCCGTGGATGATAAGTCCGTTAAGCACCGACTTAGGCCAATTTATTTTCGGACGACCTTTTCGTAATTTTTTGTGCGTCGGATGTCCATTTTCTTTTGATTTTGAAGGCTACAGATTACATATTTGGCCTGAGGCTATTCTTCAGCGATGATTAAGTCCGTTAAGCACCGATTTTGGCGAATTTATTCCGGGTCAATTTTTGTCAGATTCCCAAAGGGGTACCATCACCGATTTCGGGCGATTTTTCCAAAATGTCATTTTCTTTTGATTCTGAAGGCTACAGATCACAGATTCAGCCCGAGGCTATTCACCACGGTTGATGAAGTCTATTCATCCTACTCCCCGCGGAAGATAAGTCCGTTAAGCACCGATTTGTGCCAATTTATTTTCGGATGACATTTTTGTAATTTTTTGTGCGTCGGATGTCCATTTTCTTTTGATTTTGAAGGCTACAGATCACGGATTTGGCCTGAGGCTATTCTTCAGCGCTGATTAAGTCTGTTAAGCACTGATTTGGGCGAAATTATTCCAGGTGAATTTTTGTCAGATTCCCAAAGGGGTACCATCACCGATTTCGGGCGATTTTTCCGAAATGTCATTTTCTTTTAATTCTGAAGGCTACAGATCCCGGATTCGGGCTGAGCCTATTCACCACATATAATGAAGTCTATTCATTCTACTCTCCGTGGATGATAAGTCCGTTAAGCACCGACTTAGGCCAATTTATTTTCGGACGACCTTTTCGTTATTTTTTGTGTGTCGGATGTCCATTTTCTTTTGATTTTGAAGGCTACAGATTACGGATTTAGCCTGAGGCTATTCTTCCGCGATGATTAAGTCCGTTAAGCACTGATTTGGGTGAATTTATTCTGGGTCAATTTTTGTCAGATTCCCAAAGGGGCACCATCACCGATTTCGGGCGATTTTTCCAAAATGTCATTTTCTTTTGATTCTGAAGGCTACAAATCACAGATTCAGGCCGAGGCTATTCATCACGGTTAATGAAGTCTATTCATCTTACTCCCCGTGGATGATAAGTCCGTTAAGCACCGATTTGGGCCAATTTATTTTCGGATGACATTTTCGTAATTTTTTATGCGTCGGATGTCCATTTTCTTTTGATTTTGAAGGCTACAGATCGCGGATTTGGCCTGAGGCTATTCTTCCGCGATGATTAAGTCCGTTAAGCACTGATTTGGGTGGATTTATTCCGGGTCAATTTTTGGCAGATTCCCTAAGGGGTACAATCAACGATTTCGGGCGATTTTTGCTAAATGCCATTTTTCCCGATTCTGGAGGTTACAGATCACGGATTCAGGTTGAGGCTCTTCACCACAGATAATGAAGTCTGTTTATCCTACTCTCCGCTGTTGATAATTCCGTTAAGCATCGATTTATGCCTATTTATTTTCAAATGACATTTTCGTAATTTTTGGGGTGTCGGATGTCCATTTTCTTTGGATTTTGAAGGCTATCGATCATGGATTCGGCCTGTGGCTATTCTTCAATGAAGATTAAGTCCGTTAAGTACCAATTTGGGCGGATTTATTCCGGGCCACTTTTTGGTAGATTCCAAAGGGGTACCATCACCGATTTCGGGCGATATTTCCGAAAATGTCATTTTCTTTCGATTCTGAAGGCTACAGATCACGAATTCAGGCTAAGGCTATTCACCACGGATAATGAAGTCTATTCATCCTACTCTCCGCAGATGATAAGTGCGTTAAGCACCGATTTGGGCCAATTTATTTTCGGATTGTATTTTCGTAATTTTTTGTGCGTCGGATGTCCATTTTCTTTTGATTTTGAAGGCTACATATTACGGATTTGGCCTGAGACTATTCTTCAGCGATGATTAAGTCCGTTAAGCACCGATTTGGGTGAATTCATTCCAGGTCAATTTTTGTCAGATTCCCAAAGGTGTACCATCACCGATTTCGGGCGATTTTTCCAAAATGTCATTTTCTTTTGATTCTGAAGGCTACAGATCCCGGATTCAGGCTGAGGCTATTCGTCACAGATAATGAAGTCTATTCATTTTACTCTCCGTGGATGATAAGTCCGTTAAGCACCGACTTAGGCCAATTTATTTTCGGACGACCTTTTCGTAATTTTTTGTGCGTCGGATGTCCATTTTCTTTTGATTTTGAAGGCTACAGATTACATATTTGGCCTGAGGCTATTCTTCAGCGATGATTAAGTCCGTTAAGCACCGATTTTGGCGAATTTATTCCGGGTCAATTTTTGTCAGATTCCCAAAGCGGTACCATCACCGATTTCGGGCGATTTTTCCAAAATGTCATTTTCTTTTGATTCTGAAGGCTACAGATCACAGATTCAGGCCGAGGCTATTCACCACGGTTGATGAAGTCTATTCATCCTACTCCCCGCGGATGATAAGTCCGTTAAGCACCGATTTATGCCAATTTATTTTCGGATGACATTTTTGTAATTTTTTGTGCGTCGGATGTCCACTTTCTTTTGATTTTGAAGGCTACAGATCACGGATTTGGCCTGAGGCTATTCTTCAACGCTGATTAAGTCCGTTAAGCACTGATTTGGGCGAAATTATTCCAGGTGAATTTTTGCAAGATTCCCAAAGGGGTACCATCACCGATTTCGGGCGATTTTTCCGAAATGTCATTTTCTTTTAATTCTGAAGGCTACAGATCCCGGATTCGGGCTGAGCCTATTCACCACATATAATGAAGTCTATTCATTCTACTCTCCGTGGATGATAAGTCCGTTAAGCACCGACTTAGGCCAATTTATTTTCGGACGACCTTTTCGTTATTTTTTGTGTGTCGGATGTCCATTTTCTTTTGATTTTGAAGGCTACAGATTACGGATTTGGCCTGAGGCTATTCTTCCGCGATGATTAAGTCCGTTATGCACTGATTTGGGTGAATTTATTATGGGTCAATTTTTGTCAGATTCCCAAAGGGGCACCATCACCGATTTCGGGCGATTTTTCCAAAATGTCATTTTCTTTTGATTCTGAAGGCTACAAATCACCGATTCAGGCCGAGGCTATTCATCACGGTTAATGAAGTCTATTCATCTTACTCCCCGTGGATGATAAGTCCGTTAAGCACCGATTTGGGCCAATTTATTTTCGGATGACATTTTCGTAATTTTTTGTGCGTCGGATGTCCATTTTCTTTTGATTTTGAAGGCTACAGATCGCGGATTTGGCCTGAGGCTATTCTTCCGCGATGATTAAGTCCGTTAAGCACTGATTTGGGTGGATTTATTCCGGGTCAATTTTTGGCAGATTCCCTAAGGGGTACAATCAACGATTTCGGGCGATTTTTCCTAAATGCCATTTTTCCCGATTCTGGAGGTTACAGATCACGGATTCAGGTTGAGGCTCTTCACCACAGATAATGAAGTTTGTTTATCCTACTCTCCGCTGTTGATAATTCCGTTAAGCATCGATTTATGCCTATTTATTTTCGAATGACATTTTCGTAACTTTTGGGGCGTCGGATGTCCATTTTCTTTGGATTTTGAAGGCTATCGATCATGGATTCGGCCTGAGGCTATTCTTCAATGAAGATTAAGTCCGTTAAGTATCAATTTGGGCGGATTTATTCCGGGCCAATTTTTGGTAGATTCCAAAGGGGTACCATCACCGATTTCGGGCGATATTTCCGAAAATGTCATTTTCTTTCGATTCTGAAGGCTACAGATCACGGATTCACGCAAAGGCTATTCACCACGGATAATGAAGTCTATTCATCCTACTCTCCGCAGATGATAAGTGCATTAAGCACCGATTTGGGCCAATTTATTTTCGGATTGTATTTTCGTAATTTTTTGTGCGTCGGATGTCCATTTTCTTTTGATTTTGAAGGCTACATATTACGGATTTGGCCTGAGACTATTCTTCAACGATGATTAAGTCCGTTAAGCACCAATTTGGGTGAATTCATTCCAGGTCAATTTTTGTCAGATTCCCAAAGGGGTACCATCACCGATTTCGGGCGATTTTTCCAAAATGTCATTTTCTTTTGATTCTGAAGGCTACAGATCACAGATTCAGGCCGAGGCTATTCATCACGGTTAATGAAGTCTATTCATCTTACTCCCCGTGGATGATAAGTCCTTTAAGCACCGATTTGGGCCAATTTATTTTCGGATGACATTTTCGTAATTTTTTGTGCGTCGGATGTCCATTTTCTTTTGATTTTGAAGGCTACAGATCACGGATTTGGCCTGACTCTATTCTTCCGCGTTGATTAAGTCCGTTAAGCACTGATTTGGGTGAATTTATTCTGGGTCAATTTTTGTCAGATTCCCAAAGGGGTACCATCACCGATTTCGGGCGATTTTTCCTAAATGTCATTTTCTTTTGATTCTGAAGGCTACAGATCCTGGATTCAGGCTGAGGCTATTCACCACAGATAATGAAGTATATTCATTTTACTCTCCGTGGATGATAAGTCCGTTAAGCACCGACTTAGGCCAATTTACTTTGAGACGACCTCTTCGTAATTTTTTGTGCGTCGGATGTCGATTTTCTTTTGATTTTGAAGGCTAAAGATTACGTATTTGGCCTGAGGCTATTCTTCAGCGATGATTAAGTCCGTTAAGCACCGATTTGGGCGAATTTATATCGGGTCAATTTTTGTAAGATTCCCAAAGGGGTACCATCACCGATTTCGGGCGATTTTTCCACAATGTCATTTTCTTTTGATTCTGAAGGCTACAGATCACAGATTCAGGCTGAGGCTATTCACCACGGTTAATGAAGTCAATTCATCCTACTCCCCGCGGATGAAAAGTCCGTTAAGCACCGATTTGGGCCAATTTATTTTCGGATGACATTTTGTAATTTTTTGTGCGTCGGATGACCATTTTCTTTTGATTTTGAAGGCTACAGATCACGGATTTGGCCTGAGGCTATTTTTCAGCACTGACTAATTCCGTTAAGCACTGATTTGGGCGAAATTATTCCTGGTGAATTTTTGTCAGATTCACAAAGGGGTACCATCACCGATTTCTGGCGATTTTTCCGAAATGTCATTTTCTTTTGATTCTGAAAGCTACAGATCCCGGATTCGGGCTGAGGCTACTCACCACAGATAATGAAGTCTATTCATTCTACTCTTCGTGGATGATAAGTTCGTTAAGCACCGACTAAGGCCAATTTATTTTCGAACGACCTTTTTCGTAATTTTTTGTGTGTCGGATGTCCATTTTCTTTTGATTTTGAAGGCTACAGATTACGGATTTGGCCCGAGGCTATTCTTCAGCGATGATTAAGTCCGTTATGCACAGAGTTGAGCGAATTTATGCAGGGGCAATTTTTGTCAGATTCCCAAAGGGGTACAATCACCGATTTCGGGCGATATTTCCGAAATGTCATTTTCTTTTGATTCTGAAGGCTACAGATCACGGATTCATGCCGAGGCTATTCACCACGGATAATGAAGTCTATTCATCCTACTCTCTGCGGATGATAAGTCCGTTAAGCACCGACTTAGGCCAATTTATTTTCGGACGACCTTTTCGTAATTTTTTGTGCGTCGGTTGTCCATTTTCTTTTGATTTTGAAAGCTACAGATCACGGATTTAGCCTGAGGCTATTCTTCATCGTAGATTAAGTCCGTTAAGCACAGATTTGTGTGGATTTATTCCTGGTCAATTTTTGGCAGATTCCCTAAGGGGTACCATCACCGATTTCAGGAAATTTTTCGGAAATGCCATTTTTCCCAATTCTAGAGGTTACAGATCACGGATTCAGGTTGAGGCTCTTCACCACAGATAATGAAGTCTGTTTATCCTACTCTCCGCTGTTGATAATTCCGTTAAGCATCGATTTATGCCTATTTATTTTCAAATGACATTTTCGTAATTTTTGGGGTGTCGGATTTCCATTTTCTTTGGATTTTGAAGGCTATCGATCATGGATTCGGCCTGAGTCTATTCTTCAATGAAGATTAAGTCCGTTAAGTACCAATTTGGGCGGATTTATTCCGGGCCAATTTTTGGTAGATTCCAAAGTGGTACCATCACCGATTTCGGGCGATATTTCCGAAAATGTCATTTTCTTTCGATTCTGAAGGCTACAGATCACGAATTCAGGCTAAGGCTATTCACCACGGATAATGAAGTCTATTCATCCTACTCTCCGCAGATGATAAGTGCGTTAAGCACCGATTTGGGCCAATTTATTTTCGGATTGTATTTTCGTAATTTTTTGTGCGTCGGATGTCCATTTTCTTTTGATTTTGAAGGCTACATATTACGGATTTGGCCTGAGACTATTCTTCAGCGATGATTAAGTCCGTTAAGCACCGATTTGGGTGAATTCATTCCAGGTCAATTGTTGACAGATTCCCAAAGGGGTACCATCACCGATTTCGGGCGATTTTTCCAAAATGTCATTTTCTTTTGATTCTGAAGGCTACAGATCCCGGATTCAGGCTGAGGCTATTCATCACAGATAATGAAGTCTATTCATTCTACTCTCCGTGGATGATAAGTCCGTTAAGCACCGACTTAGGCCAATTTATTTTCGGACGACCTTTTCGTAATTTTTTGTGTGTCGGATGACCATTTTCTTTTGATTTTGAAGGCTACAGATCACGAATTTGGCCTGAGGATATTCTTCAGCGATGATTAAGTCCGTTAAGCACAGATTTGGGTGGATTTATTCCGGGTCAATTTTTGTCAGATGCCCAAAGGGGTACCATCACCGATTTCGGGAGATTTTTCCGAAATGTCATTTTCTTTCGATTCTGAAGGCTACAGATCCCGGATTCAGGCAAAGGCTATTCACCACAGATAATGATGTTATTCATCCTACTCCCCGCGGATGATAAGTCCGTTAAACACAGACTTAGGCCAATTTATTTTCGGACGACCTTTTCGTAATTTTTTGTGCTTCGGTTGTTCATTTTCTTTTGATTTTGAAGGCTACAGATCACGGATTTAGCCTGAGGCTATTCTTCAGCGATGATTAAGTCCGTTAAGCACAGATTTGGGTGGATTTATTCCGGGTCATTTTTTGGCAGATTCCCTAAGGGGTACCATCACTGATTTCAGGCAATTTTTTGGAAATGCCATTTTTCCCGATTCTGGAGGCTATAGTTCACGGATTCATGTTGAGACTATTCACCACGGATAATGAAGTCTGTTTATCCTACTCTCCGCAGATGATAATTCCGTTAAGCACCAATTTGGGCCTATTTTTTTTCGGATGACATTTTCGTAATTTTTTGGGCGTCGGATGTCCATTTTCTTTGGATTTTGAAGGCTATCGATCATGGATTCGACCTGAGGCTATTATTCAAAGAAGATTAAGTCCGTTAAGCACCAATTTGGGCGGATTTATTCCGGGCCAATTTTTGTCAGATTCCAAAGGGGTACCATAACCGATTTAGGGCGATATTTCCTAATTGTCATATTCTTTCGTTTCTGTAGGCCACAGATCATAAATTCAGGCTGAGGCTATTCACCACTGATAATGAAGTCTATTCATCCTACTCTCCGCGGATGATAAGTCCGTTAAGCACTGATTTGGGACAATTTATTTTCGGATGACATTTTCGTAATTTTTTGTGCGTCGGCTGTCCATTTCCTTTTGATTTTGAAGGCTACAGATCACGAATTTGGCCTGAGGCTATCCTTCAGCGACGATTAAGTCCGTTAAGCACTGATTTGAGCGAATTTATTCAGGGGCAATTTTTGTCAGATTCCCAAAGGGGTGTACAATTACCGATTTCGGGCGATATTTCCGAAATGTCATTTTATTTTGATTCTGAAGGCTACAGATCACGGATTCATGCCGAGGCTATTCACCACGGATAATGAAGTCTATTCATCCTACTCTCTGCGGATGATAAGTCCGTTAAGCACCGACTTAGGCCAATTTATTTTCGGACGACCTTTTCGTAATTTTTTGTGCGTCGGTTGTCCATTTTCTTTTGATTTTGAAAGCTACAGATCACGGATTTAGCCTGAGGCTATTCTTCATCGTAGATTAAGTCCGTTAAGCACAGATTTGTGTGGATTTATTCCGGGTCAATTTTTGGCAGATTCCATAAGGGGTACCATCACTGATTTCAGGAAATTTTTCGGAAATGCCATTTTTCCCGATTCTGGAGGTTACAGATCACGGATTCAGGTTAAGGCTCTTCACCACAGATAATGAAGTCTATTTATCTTACTCTCCGCGGATGATAATTCCGTTAAGCACCGATTTATGCCTATTTATTTTCAAATGACATTTTCGTAATTTTTGGGGCCTCTGATGTCCATTTTCTTTGGATTTTGAAGGCTATCGATCCTGGATTCGACCTAAGGCTATTCTTCAATGAAGATTAAGTCCGTTAAGCACCAATTTGGGCGGATTTATTCTGGGCCAATTTTTGGTAGATTCCAAAGGGGTACCATCACCGATTTCGGGCGATATTTCCGAAAATGTCATTTTCTTTCGATTCTGAAGGCTACAGATCACGGATTCAAGCTAAGGCTATTCACCACGGATAATGAAGTCTATTCATCCTACTCTCCGCAGATGATAAGTGCGTTAAGCACCGATTTGGGCCAATTTATTTTCGGATTGTATTTTCGTAATTTTTTGTGCGGCGGATGTCCATTTTCTTTTGATTTTGAAGGCTACATATCACGGATTTGGCCTGAGACTATTCTTCAGCGATGATTAAGTCCGTTAAGCACCGATTTGGGTGAATTTATTCCAGGTCAATTTTTGTCAGATTCCCAAAGGGGTACCATCACCGATTTCGGGCGATTTTTCCAAAATGACATTTTCTTTTGATTCTGAAGGCTACAGATCACAGATTCAGGCCGAGGCTATTCACCACGGTTAATGAAGTCTATTCATCCTACTCCCCACGGATGATAAGTCCGTTAAGCACCGATTTGGGCCAATTTATTTTCGGATGACATTTTCGTAATTTTTTGTGCGTCGGATGTACATTTTCTTTTGTTTTGAAGGCTACAGATCACGGATTTGGCCTGAGGTTATTCTTCAGCGATGATTAAGTCCGTTAAGCACAGATTTGGGTGGATTTATTCCGGGTCAATTTTTGTCAGATTCCCAAAGGGTTACCATCACCGATTTCGGGCGATTTTTCCGAAATGTCATTTTCTTTCGATTCTGAAGGCTACAGATCCAGGATTCAGGCAAATGCTATTCACCACAGATAATGAAGTCTATTCATTCTACTCTCCGTGGATGATAAGTCCGTTAAGCACCGACTTAGGCCTATTTATTTTCGGACGACCTTTTCGTAATTTTTTGTGCGTCGGATGTCCATTTTCTTTGGATTTGAAGGCTATCGATCATGGATTCGGCCTGAGGCTATTCTTCAATGAAGATTAAGTCCGTTAAGCACCGATTTGGGCGAATTTATTCCAGGTCAATTTTTTGTCAGATTCCCAAAGGGGTACCATCACCGATTTCGGGCGATATTTCCAAAATGTCATTTTCTTTTGATTCTGAAGGCTACAGATCACAGATTCAGGCCGAGGCTATTCACCACGGTTAATGAAGTCTATTCATCCTACTCCCCTCAGATTATAAGTCCGTTAAGCACCGATTGGAGCCAATTTATTTTCGGATGACATTTTCATAATTTTTTGTTCGTCGGATGACCATTTTCTTTTGATTTTGAAGGCTACAGATCACGGATATGGCCTGAGGCTATTCTTCAGCGATGATTAAGTCCGTTAAGCATAGATTTGGGTGGATTTATTCCGGGTCAATTTTTGTTTGATTCCCAAAGGGGTTCCATCACCGATTTCGGGTGATTTTTCCGAAATGTCATTTTCTTTTGATTCTGAAGGCTACAGATCCCCGATTCAGGCTGAGGCTATTCGCCACAGATAATGAAGTCTAGTCATTCTACTCTCCGTGGATGATAAGTCTGTTAAGCACCGACTTAGGCCTATTTATTTTCGGACGACGTTTTCTTAATTTTTTGTGCGTCGGATGTCCATTTTCTTTGGATTTGAAGGCTATCGATCATGGATTCGGCCTGAGGCTATTCTTCAATGAAGATTAAGTCCGTTAAGCACCGATTTGGGCAAATTTATTCCAGGTCAATTTTTGTCAGATTCCCAAAGGAGTACCATCACCGATTTTGGGCGATTTTTCCAAAATGTCATTTTCTTTTGATTTTGAAGGCTACAGATCACAGATTTTGGCCAAGGCTATTCACCACGGTTAATGAAGTCTATTCATCTTACTCCCCGCGGATGATAAGTCCGTTAAGCACCGATTTGGGCCAATTTATTTTCGGATGACATTTTCGTAATTTTTTGTGCGTCGGATGTCCATTTTCTTTTGATTTTGAAGGTAACAGATCACGGATTTGGCCTGAGGCTATTCTTCAGCGTTGATTAAGTCCGTTAAGCACTGATTTGGGTGAATTTATTCCGGGTGAATTTTTCAGATTCCCAAAGGGGTACCATCACCGATTTCGGGCGATTTTTCCCGAATGTCATTTTCTTTTGATTCTGAAGGCTACAGATCCCGGATTCAGGCTGAGGCTATTCACCACAGATAATGAAGTCTATTCATTCTACTCTCCGTGGATGATAAGTCTGTTAAGCACCGACTTAGGCAAATTTATTTTCGGACGACCTTTTCGTAATTTTTTGTGTCGGATGTCCATTTTCTTTTGATTTTGAAGGCACATATTACAGATTTGGGCCGAGACTATTCTTCAACGATGATTAAGTCCGTTATGCACAGATTTGGGCTGATTTATTCCGGGTCAATTTTTGGCAGATTCCCTAAGGGGTACCATCACCGATTTCAGGCAATTTTTCAAAAATGCCTTTTTTTCCGATTCTGGAGGCTACAGATCACGGATTCAGGTTGAGGCTATTCACCACGGATAATGAAGTCTGTTTATCCTACTCTCTGCGGATGATAATTCCGTTAAACACTGATTTGGGCCTATTTATTTTCGGATGACATTTTCGTAAATTTTTGGGCATCGGATGTCCATTTTCTTTGGATTTTGAAGGCTATCGATCATGAATTCGGCCAGAGGCTATTCTTCAACGAAGATTAAGTCCGTTCAGCACCAATATGGGCGGATTTATTCCGGGCCGATTTCGGGCGATTCTTCCGAAAAGTCATTTTCTTTCAATTCTGAAGGCTACAGATCACGGATTCAGGTCGAAGCTATTACCCACTGATAATGAAGTCTATTCATCCTACTCTCCGCGGATGATAATTCTGTTAAGCACCGATTTTGGCCAATTTATTTGCGGATGGCATTTTCTTAATTTTTTGTACGTCGGATGTCCATTTTCTTTTGATTTTGAAGGTTACAGATCACAAATTTGGCCTGAGGCTATTCTTCAGCCATGATTAAGTCCGTTAAGCACCAGTTTGGCGAATTTATTCCGGGTCAATTTTTGTCAGACTCCTAAAGGGGTACCATCACCGATTTCAGGCGATTTTTCCGAAATGTCATTTTCTTTTGATTCTGAAGGCTATAGATCAAGGATTCAGGCCGAGGCTATTCACCACGGATAATGAAGTCTATTCATCCTACTCTCCGCGGATGATAAGTTCTTTAAGCACCGACTTTGGCCAATTTTTTTCGGACGACCTTTTCGTAATTTTTTGTGCGTCGGTTGTCCATTTTCTTTTGATTTTGAAAGCTACAGATCACGGATTTGGACAGGGGGTATTCTTCAGCGATGATTAAGTCCGTTATTCACAGATTTGGGCGGATTTATACCGGGTCAATTTTTGGCAGATTCCCTAAGGGGTACCATCACTGATTTCGTGCAATTTTTCAGAAATGCCACTTTTTCTGATTCTAGAGGCTACAGATCACGGATTTAAGCTGAGGCTATTCACCACGGATAATGAAGTTTTTTATCCTACTCTCCGTGAATGATAATTCCGTTAAGCACCGAATTGGGCCTATTTATTTTCGGATGACATTTTTCGTAATTTTTTGGGCGTTGGATATCCATTTTCTTTGGATTTTGAAGGCTATCGATCATGAATTCGGCCTGAGGCTATTCTTCAACGAAGATTAAGTCCGTTAAGCACCAATTTGGGCGGATTTATTCCGGGCCAATTTTTGGCAGATTCCAAAGGGGTACCATCACCGATTTCGGGCGATATTTCCAAAATGTCATTTTCTTTCGATCTGAAGGCTAAAGATCACGGATTCAGGCCGAGGCTATTCACCACGGATAATGAAGTCTATTCATCCTACTCTCTGCAGATGATAAGTCCGTTAAGCACTGATTTGGGCCAATTAATTTTTGGATGGCATTTTCGTAATTTTTTGTGCGTCGGATGTCCATTTTCGTTTTATTTTGAAGGCTACAGATCACGGATTTGGCCTGAGGCTATTCTTCAGCGATGATTAAGTCTGTTAAGCACCAATTTGTGCGAATTTATTCCGGGTCAATTTTTGTCAGATTCCCAAAGGGATACCATCACCGATTTCGAGCGATTTTTCCAAAATGTAATTTTCTTTTGAGTCTGAAGGCTACAGATCCCGGAATCAGGCCGAGACTATTCACAACGGATAATGAAGTCTATTCATTCTACTCTCCACGGATGATAAGTCCGTTAAGCACCGACTTTGGCAATTTATTTTCGGACGACCTTTTCGTAATTTTTTGTGCATCGGATGTCCATTTTTTTTTTTGAAGGCTACAGATTACGGATTTGGCCTGAGGCTATTCTTCAGCGATGATTAAGTCCGTTATGCACAGATTTGGGCGGATTTATTCCGGGTTAATTTTATGCAGATTCCCTAAGGGGTACCATCACCGATTTCAGATAATTTTTTGGAAATGCCATTTTTCCGATTATGGAGGCTACAGATCACGGATTCAGGTTGAGGCTATTCACCACGGATAATGAAGTCTGTTTATCCTACTCTCCGCATATGATAATTCGGTTAAACATCAATTTGGGCCTATTCATTTTCGGATGACATTTTCGTAATTTTTTGGGCATCGGATGTCCATTTTCTTTGGATTTTGAAGGCTATCGATCATGAATTCGGCCTGAGGCTATTCTTCAACGAAGATTAAGTCCGTTAAGCACCAATTTGGGCGGATTTATTCCGGACCAATTTTTGGCAGATTCCAAAGGGCTACCATCACCGATTTCGGGCGATATTTCCGAAATGTCATTTTCTTTCGATTCTGAAGGCTACAGATCACGGATTCAAGCCGAGGTTATTCACCACGGATAATGAAGTCTATTCATCCTACTCTCCGCAGATGATAAGTCAGTTAAGCACTGATTCGGTCCAATTTATTTTCGGATTGCATATTTGTTATTTTTTGTGCGTCGGATGTCCATTTTCTTTTGATTTTGAAGGCTACAGATCATGGGTTGGCCTGAGGCTATTCTGCAGCGATGATTAAATCCGTTAAGCACCGATTTGGGCGAATTTATTCCGGGTCCATTTTTGTCAGATTCCCAAAGGGATACCATCATCTATTTCGGGCGCTTTTTCCGAAATGTCATTTTCTTTCGATTCTGAAGGCTACAGATCACGGATTCAAGCCGAGGTTATTCACCACGGATAATGAAGTCTATTCATCCTACTCTCTGCGGATGATAAATCCGTTAAGCACCGATTTGGGCCAATTTATTTTCGGATGGCATTTTCGTAATTTTTTATGTGTCGGATGTCCATTTTCTTTTGATTTTGAAGGCTACAGATCACGGATTTGGCCTGAGGCTATTCTTCAGAGATGATTAAGTTCGTTAAGCACCGATTTGGGCGAATATTTTCCGAGTCAATTTTTGTCAGATTCCCAATGGGGTACCATCACCGATTTTAGGCGATTTTTCTGAAATGTCATTTTCTTTTGATTATGAAGGCTACAGATCCCGGATTCAGGCCGAGGCTATTCAACACGGATAATGAAGTCTATTCATTCTACTCTCCGCGGATGATAAGTCCGTTAAGCACCGACTTAGGCCAATTTATTTTCGGACGACCTTTTCGTAATTTTTTGTGCGTCGGTTGTCCATTTTCTTTTGATTTTGAAGGCTACAGATTGCGGATTTGGCCTGAGGCTATTCTTCTGCGATGATTAAGTCCGTTAAGCACAGATTTGGGTGGATTTCTTCCGGGTCAATTTTTGGCAGATTCCCTAAGGGGTACCATCACTGATTTCAGGCAATTTTTCAGAAATGCCATTTTTTCCGATTCTGGAGGCTACAGATCACGGATTCAGGTTGAGCACCACAGATAATGAAGTCTGTTTATCCTACTCTCCGCGGATGATAATTCCGTTAAGCACCGATTTGGGCCTATTTATTTTCAGATGAGATTTTCGTAATTTTTTGGGCGTCGGATGTCCATTTTCTTTGGATTTTGAAGGCTATGGATCATGGATTCAGCCTAAGGCTATTCTTCAACGAAGATTAAGTCCGTTAAGCACCAATTTGGGCGGATTTATTCCAGGTCAATTTTTGGGAGATTCCAAAGGGGTACCATCACCGATTTCATGAGATTTTTCCGAAAAGTCATTTTCTTTCGATTCTGAAGGCTACTGATCACGGATTCAGGCAGAAGCTATTACCCACGGATAATGAAGTCTATTCGTCCTACTCTCCGCGGATGATAAGTCCGTTAAGCACCGATTTGGTCCAATTTATTTTCGGATGGCATTTTCTTAATTTTTTGTACGTCGGATGTTCATTTTCTTTTGATTTTGAAGGCTACAGATCACGGATTCAGCCTGAGGCTATTCTTCAGCCATGATTAAGCCCGTTAAGCACCGATTTGGGCGAATTTATTCCGGGTCAATTTTTTTCAAACTCCCAAAGGGGTACCATCATCGATTTCGGGCGATTTTTCCGAAATGCCATTTTCTTTTGTTTTTGGAAGCTCCAGATAACGGATTCAGACCGAGGCTATTCGTCACGGATAATGAATTCTATTCATCCTACTCTCCGCGGATGATAATCCATTAAGCACCAACTTGGGCATATTTATTTTCGGATGTCATTTTTGTAATTTTTTGTGCGTCAGATGTCCATTTTGTTTGGACTTTGAAGGCTACAGATCATTCGGATTCGGTCTGAAGCTATTCTACGGCGATGATTAAGTCTGCAAAGCACCGATTTGGACGGATTTATTTCGGGTCAATTTTTTGCAGATTCCCAAAGGGGTACCATCAGCGATTTCGGACGACTTTTCCGAAATGCCATTTTCTTTCGATTCTGGAGGCTACAGATCTCGGATTTAGGCCGAGGCTATTATCCACGGATAATGAAGTCTATTCACCCTACTCTCCGCGGATGATATGTCCGTTAAGCACCGATTTTGGCCAATTTATTTTCGGATGACATTTTCGTAATTTTTTGGGCTCAGATGACCATTCTCTATGGATTTTGAACGCTACAGATCACACATTCTGCCTGAGTATATTCTTCCGCAATGATTAAGTTTGTTTAGCAGATATTTGGATGGATTTATTCCGTGTCAATTTTTGACAGATTCTAAAGGGGTACCATGACAAATTTCGAGCGGTTTTTCCGAAATGCCATTTTCTTTTGATTTTGGATGCCACTGATCACGGATTCATGCTGAGGCTATTCTCCACGGATAATGAAGTCTATTCATCCAATTCTCCGCGGATGATATGTCCGTTAAGCACCGATTTGGGCCAATTTATTTTCGGATGACATTTTCGTAATTTTTTCTGCGTCGGATGTCCATTTTCTTTGGATTTAGAAGGCTACAGATCACGGATTTGGCCTGAGGCTATTCTTCAGCGATGATTAAGTCCGGTAAGCACCGATTTAGAAGAATTTATTCCGGGTCAACTTTTGCCAGATTACCAAAGGGGTACCATCACCTATTTCTGGCGATTTTTTGGAAATGCCTTATCTTTCGATTCTGGAGGCTACAGATCACGGATTCAGGTTGATTATATTCACCACGAATAATAAAGTCTTCTTATCCTACTCTCCGCGGATAATAATTCCGTTAAGCACCGATTTGGGCGATTTTATTTTCGGATGGCTTTTTCGTAATTTTTTGTGCGTCGGATGTCCATTTTCTTTGTATTTTGAAGGATACAGATCATAAATTCGGATTGAGGCTATTATTCAGCAATGATTAATTCTGTTAAGCACCAAATTGGGCGGATTTATTTCGGGTCAATTTTTGGTAGATTCCCAAAAGGGTACCATCACCGATTTCGGGGAATTTTTACGAAATGCCATTTTATTTCGATTCTCGAGGCTGCAGTTCACGGATTCATGCTGAAGCTATTCTCCACGAATAATGAAGTCTATTCATCCTACTCTCCGCGGATGATAAGTCCGTTAAGCACCGATTTGTGCCAATTTATTTTTGGATTGCATTTTCCTAATTTTTTTGGCGTCGGATGGCCATTTTCTTTGGATTTAGAAAACCACAGATCACGGATTTGGCCTTAGGATATTCTTCAGCAATGATTATGTCCCTTTAGCACCGATTTGGGTGGATGTATTCCGTGTCAATTTTTGGCAGATTCCAAAAGGGTACCATCACAGATTTCATACGATTTTTCCGAAATGCCTTTTTCTTTCTTTTCTGTAGGCTACATATCACGGATTCTGGATGAGGCTATTCTCCACAGATAATAAAGTCTATTGATTCTACTCTCCACGAATGATAAGTCCGTTAAGCACCGATTTGGGACTATTTATTTTCGGATGGTATTTTTGTTATATTTTGGGCATCGGAAGGTGATTTTAATTGGATTTTGAAGGATACAGATCACGGATTTGGCCTGAGGCTATTCTTCAACGAAGATTAAGTCTGTTAAGCACCGATTTAGGAGGATTTATTCCGGGTCAATTTTAGGCAGATTCCCAAAGGGGTACCATCACCGATTTCGGGCGATTTTTCCGAAATGTTATTTTCTTTCGATTCTAGAGGATACAGATCACGAATTCAGGCTGAGTCTATTCTCCACGAATAATAAAGTCTATTGATCTTACTCTCTGCGGATGATAATTCTGTTAAGCACCGATTTGGGCCAATTTATTTTTTGAATGACATTTTCGTATTTTATGGGCGTCAGAAGGCCATTTTCTTTGGATTTTTAAAGCAACAGGTCACAGATTCGGCCTGAGACTATTTTTCAACGAAGATTATGTCCGTTAAGCACCGATTTAGGTGGATTTGTTCCGGGTCCATTTTTGGCGAATTCCCAAAGGGGTACCATCACCATTTTCGGGTGATTTTTCCGAAATGACATTCTCTTTCGATTATGGAGGCTACAGATCACGGATTAAGGCCGAGGCTATTCTTCACGGATAATGAAGTCTATTCATCCTACTCTCCGTGGATGATAAATCCGTTAAGCACCGATTTGAGCCAATTTATTTTCTGATAGCATTTTCGTAATTTTTTGTGCGTCGGATGTCCATTTTCTTTGGACTTTTAACGATACAGATCACGGACTCGACCTGAAGCTATTCTTCAGCGATGCCGTTAAGCATTGATTTGGGCGGATTTATTCCGGGTCAATTTTTGGCAGATTCCCAAAGGGGTACCATCACCGATATCGGGCGATTTTTCTGAAATGCCATTTTCTTTCGATTCTGGAGGCTACCGATCACGGATTCAGGCCGAGGATATTCACCACGGATAATGAAGTCTATTCATCGTACTCTCCGCGGATGATAAGTTCGTTAAGCACCGATTTGGGCCAAGATATTTTCGGATGGCATTTTCATAATATTTTGTGCATCGGATGTCCATTTTCTTTGGATTTTGAAGGCAACAGATCACGTTTTTTAGGCCTGAGGCTATTCTTCAGCGATGATTAAGTCCGTTAAGCACCAATTTGGGTGGATTTATTCTGGCTCAATTTTTGGCAGATTCCCAAAGGGGGTAGCATCACCGATTTCAGACGATTTTTCCGAAATGCCATTTTCTTTCGATTCTTGAGGCTACATATCACAGATTCACGCCGACGCTATTCTCCACGGATAATGAAGTCTATTGATCCTACTCCCCGCGGATGATAATTCTAATAAGCACCGTTTTGGGCCTATTTATTATCGAATGACATTTTCGTAATTTTTTGGGCCTCGGAAGGTTATTTTCTTTGGATTTTGAAGGCTACAGATCTCGGATTTGGCCTGGGGCTATTCTTCAGCGATAATTTAGTCCGTTAAGCACCGATTTGGGCGGATTTATTCATGTTCAATTTTTGGCAGATTCCCAAAGGGGTACCATCACCAATTTCGGGCGATTTATCCGAAATGCCATTTTCTTTTGATTCTGGAGGCTAGAAATCGTGGATTCAGGCCGAGGCTATTCACCACAAATAATGAAGTCTATTCATCGTACTCTCTGCGGATGATAAGTACGTACAACACCGATTTGGGCAAATTTATTTTCTGATGACATTTTCGTAATTTTTTGTGCGTCGGATGTCCATTTTCTTTGGATTTTGAAGGCTACAACTCACGGATTCGGCTTGATGCTATTCTTCAGCGATGATTAAGTCCGTTAAGCACCAATTTGGGCAGATTTATTTCGGGTCAATTTTTGGACCATTGCCAAAGGGGTACCATCACCATTTTCGGGAGATTTTTCCAAAATGTCATTTTCTTTCCAAAAGCCATTTCCCTTGGATTTTGAAGGCTACGGATCACTTATTCGTCCAAACGCTATTCTTCTAGGATGTTTATTCAATTAAGCACCGATTTGGGCTAATTTCTTCCGTGTATATTTTTGGCAGACTCCAAAGGGGTACCATAACAAATTTCAGGCGATTTTCCAGAAATGCCATTTACTTTCGATTTCGAAGGCTATAGATCACGGATTATAGCCGAGGCTATTCTCCATCGTTACTGAAGTCTATTGATCCTATTCTCCACCGATGATTAACTCCAATAAGCACCGATTTGGGCAAATTCATCTTTGGATGACATTTTCGTAATTTTTTGGGCACTTTTTTTTTGAAAGGCCATTTCCCATGGATTTTGAAGGCTACAAATCACGGATTCGGCCTAAGCCTATTTTTCAATGATGATTTAGTCAATTAAGCATCGATTTGGGCGGATTTCTTCCTTATCCATTTTTGGCAGACTCTAAAGGGGTACCATCACAGATTTCGGTCGATATTTCCGAAATGTTTTCATATAAATTGCATACCCATTGGGTCGACCTGCCCCGACCCGCGACCTGTGATCAATTACCCGACTTGCCACGGGGCGGGTCTGGGTACCAAGAAACCCGCTCCGGACCTGCCCCATTGCCATTCCTAGTTCGTATATGTCCTAGTAGTTACCTGCTTCCCGTAGGCTACCCACTTCTTACGGCCATAACTTTGCGCTCGATTATCCGATTGACGCAATTCTTTTCCCCATCTCGCTTAACTTTTCGAGATCTTTGCAAAATAATACCTTCTCCGGCCTCCCCTTGTGTGTACGGCATTCGAGGGGCAAAAAAATCACGAAAAAATCAAATAAAAAAGGGGTGCAACACGAGGACTTCCCAAGAGGTCACCCATCTTAGTACTACTCTCGCCCAAGCACCTTATACGAATTTCACATTTATAAAACACGGAAGAGATGAATGATTAATAAGTAAAAAACGAACATAACATATAATATGCAGTTTTTGGAGCGAAGTGGAGTATGTGGACCACGGTTTATTCATTAATTAGCAAAGACAAGAATACAAGATACATGATAGAAAATACACCAAGTCGATCGACGTACATAAAGGCAAAGGAAGCGCGCAGCACGCCGGCGGGAAGTTTTT
This sequence comes from Linum tenue, assembly GCA_946122785.1. Taxonomy (NCBI): domain Eukaryota; kingdom Viridiplantae; phylum Streptophyta; class Magnoliopsida; order Malpighiales; family Linaceae; genus Linum; species Linum tenue. The sequence goes on from CAMGYJ010000008.1 coordinate 92,230,188, forward strand.
CAGGGTTCAGACGAAGACTTGGAGTTCATCCTTGAGTACACCAACCTGCACCTCCAACTTCTCCACCGCCCTCTCGATCTCCTCCACGTCGTTCTTCAGCGGGCCCACTCCCTCCCCGGAGACCATCTTCTCCCCGCCGGCCGCCTGCTGGAACCGGTCCCACACGGTCTGGACCGGTTTGGGGACCGTGACGCCGTACTTGGACCAGTCAAACAAGTCGTTGTGGCGCCGCATCAGGCTGGCCGGCCTCAGGTACATGTCCCCGGCGCCGACGTTGAAGTACATGACCGTGAAGCCTTCCCTGTTGACCAGCGCCTGGAGGTTGATGATGTCCCGGGAGGCCTCCGCCACCTTGGCGCCGTCGAGCACCGTCCCGAACACCTCCATTTCCTCGTGGGTGGAGCCGGAGCTCTGCCCGACGACCCCGGCCCGCTTCCAGGAGAACACGTCGGTGGGTATGGTCGTGGTGTTGAGCTCGTGGGCCTCCGGTTCGACCACGAGGAACGCGCCGCTGCTGAGTGCCAGCAGGAACTGGTTGTTGGATTCCAGCACCAGGCGTGACATTTTTGTCTCGTGAAGTCGAACTGAACTTGTAACTGTGACGTGTACTGATCAGCACACCGAGCTCGATCTAGCTAGCACGGTTTATATACGTTGAGAAAGGAAGTGTCGGCTGAGGAAAAAAAAGATCCTTATCTCTTCTGCGTAGGCTTATACTGCCATAATAGAGAGCACAAGTGGGAAAGGCATGCACGTAGATGGGAAGAGGTGCATGTTGGTCCACGTAGTTTGAAAGGAACGTACAACCACACGTGAAATGTATTGATCGATTAGCCCGACACATATCGTGGGGAAAATCGAGCAATATGGGACCGTATCCAATAAAAGTGATATAGACTATTGGACGTTAAATCTCCACAATAAATCAGTAGGTGGAATAGTAGATCCAATGTTTTTTTCTTTTTAGAAGTGGGTCTGTTGACAAAAATAAAATTTCAATTAATAAAGTAGACAATTTCATTAACTTTCTAAAAAAAAAATCAACGACGATTTTTTAAAATAAAATGATAAGTTCGCCAATGCAAGAAAAAGAAAAGGTTATTTTAAATAGTAAAGGTGTCTTGCACCCCCTCTTTTAGCATCGGATCTTTCTTTCTTTTATCATCACATCTTATGATTTCTTCTTGATTTTCGTAGGACTCTGTTGGCAATTTTCTCGTTCGTTTCTGATAATGTTTAAATAGTAAAGGTGTTGTCATGAACCAGTTGATCCCAATAATTCGAGTTGTTGGGAGAAAGCTATGCTGGATCTTATATCACACTCTAACACGCCCCCTCAAACGATTGCCAACTCACGGGTTTGAAGTTTGCACTTTGCACAGACCCATCATGCATTGTGCTTTAATAAACTGTTAATATTGGGGGTCGTGGAGATTCGAACACACAACCACTTGGGCAAACGAGCTCTGATACCATGTCAAGAACCAGTTGGTCCCAATAACTCGAGTTGTTGGGAGAAGGTTATGCTGGATATACAGGCCCGTGTTTAACCACTTCCTTACAAGCCCCCTCAAACGAAAGCCGACTCATGGGTTTGAAGTTTGCACAGACCCGTCATACCATGTGCTTTAAAGACAACGGTTAATATTGGGGGTCGTGAGGACTTGAACATGTGACTCACGTACAACCAGCTCTGATACCATGTCATAAACCAGTTGCTCTCAATAACTCGAGTTGTTAGGAGAAGATTATGCAGAATCTTATACCACGCTCTAACATCTTGCACCCTCTCCTTTTAGCATTTTTTGTTGTTGTTGTTATAGTTGTAGATATGTTCTTACAAATTTGAGGTGTTGACTAGAATTTTAATAAATTTTATAAATACTCTCCATATCACCCAATTTATTATTCCACCTCAACTGATAGCCACTCATATCTTCCCCTCCATCTTCTTATTTAACTCTTCAAAGCATGTGCCATTGTCGCTAGCTTTTACTTCTTTTGTCTACCCTTTCTTGTTAACATTAGTTCCTGCATAAGGATAAAGATCCATCCACATTGTAACGATATTTTGAGATAATTAACGGAATGTTCTAATTATATGTATATTTGTGTGACTAGAGCTAAACCTTAATCTATATAGTAATTAAAGTTCGATACCAAGGAGGATCCTGAATTTGATTATAGAAAACCAAGGTATTATTATATGAAATTATTGAAATTAAAAACAAGAAATCAAAATTAATATTTAACATTTTAAAAAATGGAAATTCGAAATAAGAAATGTCCACTCTCTCCCTCGCGATATCTTCGAGACGACTTGCAATGACGTTATTAACCTTTTGGCAATGACATCATCAACGTTTATTACTAACAGGATACTTTATGTCAGAGAAGCTCACCAAGTTTCTAAGAGTTGATTCACGAACAATGATGTCGCTAGGGTTCGTAAGGTCGCATGGCTGCTGTGGGGGGAACTAAGGGATAACCATCTTCCCGTTGTATTGTCATAATACCAGTTGGTCCCAATAACTCGAGTTGTTGGGAGAAGGTTATGTTGGATTTTATACAACACTCTAACACGCCCCCTCAAACGAAAACCAACTCATGGGCTTGAAGTTTGCACAGACCCACCAGACCTTGTGCTTTAATCAACTGTTAATATTGGGGGGTGGTGGAGATTCGAACGTAACACACGACCACTTGGCAGAACCAACTCTGATACCATGTCATAAACCAGTTGGTCCCAATAACTCGAGTTGTTGGGAGAAGGTTATGCTGGATCTTATACCACACTCTTACCATATTAACGTTATAAGTTAGTGGCCGGTGCTTTGTGCCCGTTTTCGATAATTATGGTCTATATTCTTGTCCACACACGCACTTCTCGAAAAATCTAATGGATCTACTGTTCCAACTACTCATTGATTATGGAGATTTAACGTTCAGTAGTCTATATCTCTTTTATTGTATATATATATGGTCCCATATTGCTCGATTTTTCACATGATATATTGTGTCGGGCTAGTTGATCAACAATTGTATGAGAAAAAATGTACACATCCCTAATTTAGTACCGCGCGTGACCACTTCTTACATGCAATACATTTCACGTGTGGTTGTACGTCCATTTCCACGTACGTGGACCAACATGCACCTCTTTCCATATACGTAACTCTCCCCACTTGTGTTCTATTAATACGTAGAGGATAAGGATAATATTTCACGTTTGCCAGCCGACACTTTCTTTCTGTCTCAAGATATAATATATAATCCGCTAGATCTAGCTTAGCGCCGCTTAGGACGTTACAGGTACAAGTTCAGTTCAGTTGTCATCAATAAAAAAATGTCGTCCTCCCGTGTGGTGCTGGACTCCAACAACCTGTTCCTCCTCCCGTACAACGACGGCACCGTCCTGGTGGTCGAACCGGACCAGAAGGACCTCAACAGCCAGACCATAACAACCGACATGGTCTCGTGGAGGCAAGCGGGTCGGGTCGGGAGCAAACCCGTGTGCACCCACCGCGAGCTGGAAGTGTTCGGCGTCGTGATCACCGGCGCCAAGCTCGTCGAGCTGTCCAACGAGCTCGTCAGGATCCAGGCCCTGATCAACAGGGAAGGGTTCACGGTCATGTACTTCAACGTCGGCGGCAAGGACATGTATCTGAAGCCGGGGAGTTTGGTGCGGCGGCTCAACGACTTGTTTGACTGGTCAAAGTACGGCGTCGTGGTGCCGACTCCGGTCGGGACGGAGTGGGACCGGTTCCAGCAGGTGGCCGGCGGGAAGGTGATGGTGTCCGGGAAGGGAGTGGCGAAGTTGAAGGCCGGAGTGGAGGAGGTGGAGAAGGCGTTGGTGGTGGTGAAGCAGATGGTCGCCAAGCTCAAGGTTGCCCTCCAGGCCTTCATCTGAAAAACTGCCCGCCGGCCGGCCGCCGTGTTTTCCTGATCATTCCCACACTTGATGCTTGGTGTATTTCTAATTCTATCGTGTATCTTGTATTTTTGTCTCTACTATAATTAATTAATCGACATTTTTCATGTGGATTGATTAAATTATTAATGAATAAAAAGTGTTTTTTTTCCCGTATGGCGTATACATGTATAGGCAATCGTGGGAATCTAACTCTACTAGCTATTATCATATTGAAATTTGTTTGGAAAAAAAATGTACTTGTTTTTACAAAAAATTAAATCTTGTACGTACACGAATGTTGGTTTGATTGGCTCGTGTTTTGTATCTTCACAAACTAATGGATAGCAAAGCGTTAATAATGCTATATAATTCGTTGTAAGAGGCCCTTGATTAGCTAGTTATGAACATGAAGTGAAAATGTGAATCGCTAAAAAAGATGTAAATCGATGATAATGTTATTTGAACTCTTGATGAGGATGTGGGCATGTGGCATAGTTTTAATAATTTCTTCATATTTATTCATTGATGAAGAAAATGTAGATCACTAATAATTTATACGAAATCGTTAATGATGATGTTGTTCGTGAATCGTCTCTTAAAAACTCGGAGAGATTTTCTTACGTAAAGTATTGTATCATTAATATATAAATGTTGATAATACCATTACAAAAGGTTAATAAAGTTATTGCAAGACATCGCGAAGAGAGGGATAGTGAACATTTCAAATTTTGTCAATTTTTTAAACATTAAATATTAATTTTGACTTCCCCTATGTAATTTCGAGTTTCAATAATTATAAATAATAGCACCTTAGTTTCCATTTCAACGATTAGAGCTCTCATTTCTCTCTCATCTTCCTAATGGGTGAAAACACAAACAAAAATTTGAAGTTTTTTTACTTAGGTTCAGTCTCCTAGTAAAAAAATAACATAATTGGATTTCATGATAGTTCTCAATACTCTTACATATTTGAAATGTCGATGTTGTGTTAGCTGGTCTACAGACAGGAAAAATCAATTTCATTCGATTTTCGACCCGCAAATTACATAGGATTAAGAAGGTGTTATATAAACATTTTCTCCATGCAACAAGAACCCTAATCTAAGATGAAAAAAATGTTACACAATCGGCACAAAACAAAAAAAAAATCAAACGTCTATAAACCCATGTACCTCGAGTCACTACCGATAAACAAACATCAATGCATATCAACAGTGTTTTTTTTACAACATCATTTCATTCCAAACCCAAACAAGTGGGAAGCATTACAGTTACAACAACGGAGCGACAAGGTCGGCAATAGCAGTCCATTCCGGGAGGAAAGAGATCGAGACGAGAGTTTCTCGCAATCCAATCAGCCAACACGTTGAATCGACTAGGAACAAACTCAACCGAAATCCAAGTAGAAACACAAAGAATGGAAAAACAATACGGGCGGCATTGCCAGGCGCCAAAGGCTCGGATCCTGTCTCAACGCCATTGGCGGATCTAGGGGGTGGCCAACCCAGGCCCCGGCCCAGCCCTCCTCTATATCCAAAGTTAGTATAGTCCTTATGAATTTTTCGATTTTAGACATTCGGTTCAGTGTTATTTTATAATAAGATTGTGTGTAACTAGAAAAATAATTCATATGAACATATTCAAATAACTACTCTAAATTTAGCTTATAAATTCTAGCCCTAAAGATTTTCGTCTAAATAAAAACAACGGAACCTGAAATTCTAAAAGTCTAAAGCGTAAAAGACTAATAAAAGAAATATGAGATTTATTCCATTGAAAATTTACTAGAGCAGTTGTTGGATATAGGGATGAACACACAATGGAAATTGATTAGTCGATTGATTTTAGTGTTGACGCTATCCGTTTCAACAGCTACTAAGGCGAGAACCTTATAAAAAATGAAACATGTGAAAACTGTTTAGCGCAACAAAATTAGCGATGAATTCCTCGCCGGTTGCTCAAGTATTCCAGAGCATACTATTGGTATGGATGTAGACTACAATATTGATGCATTCGCTAAATTAAAACACCATCGTGAACAATTGACATTGTATAAAAATATAAAATCATTATCCTTTTTACGGTATCTAATTTCTAATGAAATGCGGCCCAGTGCGCTACTGTATTCTGGATCCGCCGCTGCTCAACGCAATCGTCAACCTCTGACAATCGGACATCATACACGTTGTGACCGGATCGTGGGCCGCCATTGTTGGCCGGTTGAGTTCAACGATATTGCCTAGGCTGCTATCTTTCACTTCTTTCCCTATTCCTTTCCAGTTTAACTTGTTTGTTTCTTGTGGCGAACGGAATGGAATTTCTACATTTCCGCCTTGCGAATCACGGGTCAAACATGAATCACCAGCCCCTCCATCATCCAAAACAATCTATATATACTCTCTTCAAGTACAGAACTCCATACTACCGATCCATAGCTCGAGAAATCCCACAATGGATTCGCCACCACCACCCAAGAATCAGCAACTAGTCCACTTCGTCCTGTTCCCATTCATGGCGCAGGGCCACATGATCCCCATGGTCGACATCGCCAAGCTCCTAGCCTCCCGCCCGGGAGTCGTCGTCACAATCGTCACCACCCCGGTCAACGCCGCCCGGTTCAGACCCTCAATCGACCGTGCGGTCAACGAATCCCACCTCCCAATCACCATGATCCCCCTCCGCTTCCCCGCCGCCGAGGCAGGGCTCCCGGAGAACTGCGACATGCTGCCTTCCATCTCTTCCATGCTCGACATCTGCAGGGCCGCCGCGCTGATGGAGCCCGAGGCCCAATCCCTCTTCGAAACGATGCGACCGCGCCCCAGCTGCATCATCGCCGACGTCACGCTGCCGTACACCAACAGGATCGCGAGGAGGTTCGGCGTCCCGCGGATCAACTTCAACGGGTCCAGCTGCTTCAACCACCTCTGCATCCGCTGCATCATGATTCACTCGGAGGAGGTGGGTCGTTGGGGCGACGACGACGAGTACTTCGTCCTCCCGGGGTTCCCGGGAGGGGTCCGATTCACCGGGGCGCAGCTACCGATGCGACCCGGGAATCGGTGGGACGGGGTGCAGGAGGAGACGGAGGAGGATAGTATCGGGGCGGACATGGTGGCGGCCTTGTCGGAGGCACACGGGACGATCATGAACACGTTCGAGGAGCTGGAGGCAGAGTATCTGAAAGAATGCAGGGGAGAGGAACAGGGGAGGATATGGGCCGTGGGGCCCGTTTCGCTCGTGAATCGTTTCGAAACGGATAAGTTGGAGAGAGGGAACTCGGCATCGTTGTCGTCGTCGAATGACCGATGTATAAGTTGGTTGGATGGAAAGAGATCGAATTCGGTGATTTACGTTTGTATGGGCTCGCTGTGCAACCTGTCGTCGGCGCAGCTGATCGAGCTGGCGCTGGGGCTGGAGGCGTCGGACCGAGGGTTTGTGTGGGCGGTTAGGGAGACGGAGAAGACCGGGGAGCTGTTCGAGTGGATGGCGGAGGAAGGGTACGAGGAAAGGGTTTCGAGGAGAGGGACGGTGGTTCGAGGCTGGGCGCCTCAGGTTTTGATCCTGTCACACCCTGCGATCGGAGGGTTCCTCACGCACTGCGGGTGGAATTCCTGTCTGGAAGGGATCAGCGCCGGGGTTCCCGTGGTGACGTGGCCCTTGTTTGCGGATCAGTTCTGCAACGAGAAGCTGATCGTCGAGGTACTAAAAACTGGAGTGAAAGTTGGGGCGGAGCGTCCCATTTTTTACGACGGGAAGGAATTGACGGAGGTAGCTGTGATGAGGGAGCAAGTTGAGAGGGCAGTGAGATCGGTGATGGATGGTGGAGATGAAGGTGAAGAGAGGAGGAAGAGAGCGAAGGAGCTCGCCGAAATGGCGAAAACAACTATGGAAAATGGAGGATCTTCTCATAGAAATGTTACCATGTTGATTGAGGATATCATTGAACTACAAGAACAAAAGACAATGTAAACTCCACAAAATGAGAGAGAATGAAAAAGAGCATAATAAGAAGTTAAATGGGCTGAGCCCAGTTTGGGGAACTGCAAGCCCATAACAGTCAGGCCTTTGTTTTCGGATGATTTGGGGCCCAGTTCTAAAAATTCATAATTTGATTAGTCATGAAGTACCAATCGGAAAGAGACGACCGGTTCCAACCGGACCCTTCCGTCCAAATCTCCGACGACTTTTCCCTCGACCTTATCTCAAGCCCGACGTTGATTGATGAGACAATTTCCCATATTGAATATTCGACCATAGAAAAATGGCGGACGTTTGGCTTAGAACTTAGAATCAAAGCTTTTCAACTTTGTTAACGCTTTACTCAACAGTCAAAACTATACTCTTCATGGCTTCCCCACCCACCATCGCTGCCGTCGACGGCGGCGAACAAAACCAAGAAAAGCTCCACTTCGTGCTGTTCCCGTTCATGGCACAAGGCCACATGGTCCCGATGATGGACATCGCCATGGTGCTCGCGCAACGCGGCGTCCTCGTCTCCGTCGTCACGACCCCGGTCAACGCCGCCAGATTCGAATCCCAAATCCGCCGCAACGCCCTTCCGATCAACCTCTATCCCTTAGACTTCCCCTGCGCCGAATCGGGCCTCCCGGACGGCTGCGAGCCCTTCGACCTCCTCCCTTCATTCTCCCTCGCCGCCAATTTCTTCGCCGCCTCGGCCCGCATTGAGAAACTTTCTGATAAACAGAGAATTGGATAAGAGCAGATTTGGGGAAGATGCTCAATGCGAGCTATTTCCATTTCAGAGAAGCATATATACAGAGTCACATTTACAGTTTCACTAGCCGTTAAAAGGAAAAACTAACTAACCAATAAAGGCTGTACAAATGTCCTATAAAACAGTAAAACTCATACTACGTTTTATCACCATCAAACGGTGAGTTTTGTATCCGTTGCTTCTCTGATGCCTCAACGACGCCGTCTTGTTCTTCTTCTTTACTTGGGCGTCTCTGTTTCAAGTTCAATGATGAACTTGTTCTTCGTTCATCTCCAGGCAGTGCAACTAGTGGAGGAGTGGATTCCTGCTCGTCTTCACTCCTTTTCACCCTCCCACAAGCTGGCGAGTATAGATTATATACTCCCAGCTTGGACAATAACATGGAGAATCGTTCAATCGACAAACTCTTCGTGAAGATGTCAGCCAATTGAAACTCTGTTGGAACATAATGGAGGGAAATCAAACCTGATAGCACTCGTTCTCTGATCACATGGCAATCCACCTCTATATGTTTCGTCCTCTCATGGAAGACAGGGTTTTCCGCAATGTGGATTGCCGATTGGTTGTCACAGTAGACACGAGCAGGTTGTGAGTGTGAGATTCCAAACTCTGAAAGAAGTCGAATCAGCCACTGCACTTCACAACTGAGACTTGCCAATGCTCTGTACTCCGCTTCAGAAGATGAGCGTGACACAGTACTTTGCTTTTTACTTTTCCAGCTGATTAGGCCTGTTCCCAGAAATGTGCAGTAGCCTGTGATAGATTTTCTTGAGTCAGGGCATGTTGCCCAATCCGAATCACTGTATCCTCTTAGCTGCAAACTGGAATCACATGAATACAGTAATCCTTGACCTGGTGCCAATTTCAAATAACGTAGAACTCTCTCCAAAGCTCGAAGATGTAATGTGGTTGGCTTATCTTGAAATTGGCAGAGTTGTTGTACTGCAAATGTGATATCAGGTCTGGTTGTGGTTAGGTATTGAAGTTGTCCAACCAGATGCCTGTAACCACTGATATCATCCAGAGGCTTCCCTCCTTCTGATGACAACACCTCTTTAACAAATATAGGTGTTGATGCAGGTTTACATGAATCAAATCCTGCTTCCTTCAGTACATCCAGACAGTACTTTCTCTGTGAAATTGTGATTCCTTGTTTGCCTCTTGTCACTTCAAGACCAAGGAAATAACTTAACTCACCAAGATCCTTCATTTTGAACTCTCCATGGAGCATATTTTTAACTGCATCAATCGACTCCAAACTGACACTCCCCAATACAATGTCATCCACATAGACAATTAGGACCACCAGCTCATTCAAAACAAGTGAGGTAAAGATAGAATAATCACTCACTGATTGTTTAAATCCATGTTTGAGCAAGGCTTCTGTCAATTTTGCATACCACTGCCTACTTGCTTGCTTCAAACCATAGATAGATTTCTTTAACCTACAAACTTTCCCTTTGAACTTAGGATCTTCATCCATACCTGGTGGCAACATCATATATACTTCTTCAGTGAGATCTCCATTTAGGAAGGCATTGCTTACATCCATCTGATGTAAGTGCCAACCCTTAACTGCAGCAACTGAAATAAGAGCCTTCACTGATGCCATTTTTGCCACAGGAGAGAAAGTATCACAGTAATCTATCCCATATACTTGAGTGTACCCTTTTGCCACAAGCCTAGCTTTAAACCTTTCTACTTCCCCATCAGATTTCAGCTTAATTCTGTAAACCCACCTACATCCAATGGGTCTTTTGTTTGGTGGCAGTTCCCAGGTTTCATTTTCAATCAATGCCTTAATCTCTTCAGTCATTGCATTGTTCCATCTAGGATCCTGGGATGCTTGCAGATAGGTACTTGGCTCTCCCTCAGTACTCAGGATGTTAACAAAACACTGATGCTTAGATTTGAGATGAGTATAAGAGAGAGCTTGATGAATGGGATATTCAATTTCATAATCATCATGCCAGGCTGGTGGTTTAATATTTCTGAGTGATTTTCTAAGAGGAATTGGTGGATCCTCATGAGGAGAAGAAGTTGGAGATGGAGAAAAAGAGAGATGAGAAGGAATAGAACCTGACTGAGACTGAGAACTGGTCTCATCAGGGGAACCAGCAGGATGTATAGTAGAAGAAGTAGGGGTAGTAAATGTCCCCTCCTCAGACTGCTGGTGATTTGAGGTAGATGGTGAGGAAGAAGTTGGTGAAGGAGTGAAAAGGAAAGGCTGATCTGCATCATGAGGAGGCAGATCAGAAGGAGAAGTTGAGTGTGAGGGATTAGAGGAAGGAGAAGGAGAAGATAGAGTAGAAGATTTGTAGGGCAGAATCTGTTCATAGAACACAACATCTCTAGAGATGAACACACGCCTGGTATCAAGGTCCAGTAACTTGTAGCCTTTAATGCCACTTGGAATGCCTAGAAAGATGCATTTCTTGGCTCTGGGAGCAAACTTGGTCCTAGCAGGACCAGCTGTTGCAGCATAGGCAAGACAGCCAAAAACTCTAAGGCTGTTGTAATCAGGTGGTACCTGATATAAGATCTCAAAAGGGGTTTTGTTATCTAGAACTGGGGTAGGGGTTCTGTTGATAAGATAGGCAGCATGGAGGATGAAATCACTCCAATACAGAAGGGGTAAGCCAGACTGAAACTTCAAAGCTCTGGCAACATTCAGAAGGTGCTGGTGTTTCCTCTCAACTCTGCCATTCTGTTGAGCAGTGTACACTACACTCATCTGGTGTATAATTCCATGTGATTGATAGAAATCATTCATGTGGAATTCCATTCCTTGATCAGTTCTTATAACCTGAACTGATTTCTGAAACTGGTTCTTGACCATAACACAAAAAGACTGCAGAATGGTTCTAGCTTCATCTTTGGATTTCATAAGGTAAGTCCACACACATCTACTGTGATCATCAAGTATAGTCAAAAAATAACTAAAACCATTGTAGGAAACTGTTTGCAATGGCCCCCAAATATCAACATGGATTAAACCAAACACAACAGGATTTTTAGAAGAACTGACAGGAAAGGGAAGGCGTTTCTGTTTAGCCAAATGACAGACTTCACAATGAACAATCTTAGAAGGAATTACATTGGAAGACTGTCTACTAATAACTTCAATTCTAGAGACATGTGGATGTCCTAATCTGGCATGCCAGATATCAAATTCTTGTGGCTGAAGGTTGTGAGCAGGTGAGGCAAGACACTTGGGAGAGGAAGAAGTGGATTGTGTCTTGGCAAAGAGGTAAAGTCCCTTATCCACTTGAGCTAAACCAATCCTCCTCTGAGTAATAAGGTCCTGTATCACACAGTAAGAGGATTGAAAGGTAAGTGAGACTGGGTTTGTTTTGGTTAACTTGCTAACAGACACAAGATTATAACTGAAAGAGGGTACAAACAAAACTTGGGATAGGAATAGGCCAGAAGGGAGTTTGACAATTCCTATGTGTGTGGCCTTAACTTGTGATCCAGTAGGTAAACTCACAAAAACACCCTCCAAGGGTTTATACTTAATGTAGTATCTTAGATCACAAACAATGTGATCTGTGGCACCTGTGTCAAGTACCCAAAGGTGTCCACCAGAAGAAGCTATAAGGGCAGATAGAGCAGTGATACCTGAACTTGAAGGGAAGTAGTTCAGCTGTGGAGAGGGTCTTGTCACTGAGTTGGCAGCATGAACAGATGGTGAGGTTGGTGGTGATGGAGAAGGTGATGGAGTCTTGGAGAGGAGGAGTCTCAACTTCTCCATCTGTTCAACTGTGAACAGGTTTGCTAATCCACCCTTTGAGTCATGAGAAATGGAAGCTGACTCTTCCAGATTGGTGGTCTCAACTGAGCCTGCAAACCCTGATTCAGATGCTGCCTCTCGTGCCTTTTTGTTTTTCAGCTTGTAGCAATCTCTGATGAGATGACCTTCCTTCTTACAGTAACTGCATAGCTTCTTTCCATCTTGTTGTTGTTGCTGATTTCTTGCCTTAGCTTGATATTGTCCACCACCATGAGATCCAGTTGCAGCTAGAGCTAGAGTATCATTTTCAGAGTTTCTATTCATGATCTTTAGTTGTCGCTCTAGTTGCAAAATTTGCTTAAACACAATATCAATGCTAGGCAAGACTGGCAGCATTAAAACTTGAGTCCTTGCTGATTGATAAACCCCATTCAAACCCTGAAGAAACTTAATGATAAAATCATTGTCCTGGTACCTTTTCAAGGTCTCATATGGTCCAGGAACACAAGGACAGGTTGGAATGGGTCTGTATCGCTTGTATTCTTCCCAAACAACAGTAAGAGCAGTAAAATATTGACTCACAGACTGGTCTCCTTGAACACATTTAGTCAGCTGGGTATCAAGATCATAAACCCTAATGTTGTCTTCCTGACTAAATCTGTTTTTAAGGTTATCCCACACATCTTTAGCTACAGCTAATCTCATAACGCTATTTGCAATATCATCAGACAAGGAGTTGTAGATCCAGCAACGAATGGTGCCATTACAACGAGCCCAGGACTGGTAATGAGCATCTGTTACCTGAGGAACTGGGATTCTACCGTCGATGAACTGGGTCTTGTTCTTAGTCTCAAGAGCCAGCCACATAACTTCACTCCATGTATGGTAATTGCCATCTACTAGCTTCAGTGTGATGATGGTGGAAAGAGCTCCATCTTGAGGTGGTAAGTAGTAAGGATTGAGATATGGGTCTTCATATTGACCCATAATCGACTTCATCCGTTCAGTTGAGTCGGTGCTACTAGGGGTTTTTCCAGGATCAGGAGTTGTAGTACTGGAATCAGCCATGGTAGCAACGAAGATGAGAACAGAGAAGGTGAATTAAAGAAGAAAGGAGAAAGAGGAAACGAAACCCTAAAGTTAGGGCAAAAATGGATCTAGCGTGATGAGCAGCGCTCTGATACCATGAGAAACTTTCTGATAAACAGAGAATTGGATAAGAGCAGATTTGGGGAAGATGCTCAATGCGAGCTATTTCCATTTCAGAGAAGCATATATACAGAGTCACATTTACAGTTTCACTAGCCGTTAAAAGGAAAAACTAACTAACCAATAAAGGCTGTACAAATGTCCTATAAAACAGTAAAACTCAGACTACGTTTTATCACCATCAAACGGTGAGTTTTGTATCCGTTGCTTCTCTGATGCCTCAACGACGCCGTCTTGTTCTTCTTCTTTACTTGGGCGTCTCTGTTTCAAGTTCAATGATGAACTTGTTCTTCGTTCATCTCCAGGCAGTGCAACTAGTGGAGGAGTGGATTCCTGCTCGTCTTCACTCCTTTTCACGCATGGAAGCCCAGGCCGAATCCCTCCTCGGAAACCTCTCCCCGCCGCCGAGCTGCATCGTCGCAGATATCAGCCTGCCGTACACCGCCACTCTTGCGGCGAAGTTCGGGATCCCTCGATTCAGCTTCCAAGGGTTCGGCTGCCTCTGCCTCCTGACCGTCCGTTTGATCTGTCTCCATCCTGAAGAAATCGACACCTCCGACTCAGATTCAGATTACTTCTCCCTAACCGGACTCCATCGAATCAAGTTCACTAGAAATCAGCTACCCATCCGGATCAGGAAGGAGAACAGAGGGATCGGGGTTCAGATGCTAAAAGCGGAATCGGAATCTAACGGAGTGATCATGAATAGCTTTGAAGAGCTGGAGACAGAGTATATCGAGGAATTGAAGAAAGGGGAAGGCGGGAATGGGAAAATCTGGTGCGTCGGCCCCGTTTCACTAACCACCGGCGACCAATTGGACAGAGGCGGAAGCAGAGTAGGAGATTCTGCAATCATCGATTGGCTTGATTCGAAGGATACCCATTCAATAATCTATGTATGCTTCGGATCTACGTTTAATCCGAAGCCGGATCTGCTGATCGAGCTTGGATTAGGTTTGGAAGCGTCAAACCAGCCTTTCATCTGGGTAATCAGGGGAAACTCGAAGGAAAACTCCGGCGAGCTTCAGAACTGGATTGCGGGAAGCGGATTCGAAGAGAGGACCGCCGGGAGGGGATTGCTGGTCCGAGGGTGGGCCCCTCAGGTAGCGATACTGTCTCATCGAGCCGTCGGAGGGTTTCTGACGCACTGCGGGTGGAACGCGACGGTCGAAGGGATCAGCGCCGGAGTGCCGCTGATAACGTGGCCGTTGCTCGGAGACCAGTTTGTGAACGAGAAGCTGGCCGTCGAAGTGCTGGGGATCGGGGTTAGTCTGGGAGTGGAGCAGCCGGTGATGGTGGATTGGGAGGAGGTGGAAGCGTCTGCGGCGGTGGTGAAGAGGGAGGATGTGGTGAGGGCGGTGGAGAGAGTGGTGGGCGGCGGCGAGGAAGGTGAAGCGATGAGGAAGAGAGCGACGGAGCTTGCCCGGATGGCGCGGCGGGCGGTGGAGTGCGGCGGATCTTCTTATGAGAATGTTACGAGGCTGATTGAAGATGTGAAGAAATATCAAAAGAGGGAAATAAGGTGATTAGTTGGTAATTGGGAAAAGAAATTAGAACTGAATTGTGAATTATCCTCTCCCAAAGAAAATAAATTGAAATGTTACCTATAAATAAACAAGTACGGGCCACCGGCCCAAAAAAAGCAAATAAAAGGGCTTCAAGTACCCGCTTTAAAATCCTATAGATGATGGCCCACTAAGCCAACTTAAAAAGGCCTCCAAGGTCCACAAGGAAGCAGCAGCACCACGAACGGCAACACGACGCCGGTTGCCGCTACTGCCAGTCGACAACACTTGACCATGGCGCCCTCTCAAACTTCCTTTTCATAAATGTGGCCCTAATGGATGAAATCTGTATGGTTTAAAATTCAATGAATGCCCAAAGTCCAAAACGAGATGAAGTATGAACAGAGAACTCTTATCAACAGTACAATTTTGCACTTAACTCGCAGGCCATAACCAAAACAAGCCCTGAAACACAAAAGCCCTATCAGTCGGCCCAACTAGAGAAATGCCAGGCCGTTCGCCAAACCCCATTTCTGTTACAGGCAGCCGATCAAATTTGAGTCGCTATCTTCGCATGCAGTCTGCAGCACCACCGCGATTTTGCTCGACGTTTGGACTTTGGGGAGACGACAATGCTCTCTGCCAGGCCGCCATCCCTACCTAAAATAACTTCTTGCATTTTGTATCCAAACGACTTGAACCCTCCAATCTCCATCCGACCACACAAATCGAAATTCGTTACGACATTTCCATGACATGACAGCGCTCTCTGTCTCTGTTCTCTGTCTCTCAAACTTTGTCATCTTTCCTGGCCCTGTCTCCTTGCTTATCTTTGCACTTACGTCACTCCCGAAAGCATCACATGTGGCTCCAGTGGCTGAAATATGTGGGCTGCGTGCTCTGGAGTTGAAGATTGCTCTATAGTGCATGAGGTTTTGGTTTCGTACTGGAGTACTTATTTATGGTTAAAGATTCATCATTGCCCACATTCTAAAATGGGAATGAACTTATGGACACAAAACTCTTATCAATATGTTATAACATAATCGACAATCCAAAAAAATAAAGAACATATAGATTTATGTGGTTCACTAAGTCTATATGTGTTAGTTTGTGTTTGTGTTGTTTGTTGCTGCTGTGCTGGTTTGGCCCGCCCCTCTCGTCTGTTTGGGCTTGAGGCTTTCGTCGGGTTCTGGGGGCTTGTGGATCTTGGTGATTGTTGGGTCTCGGCAGGGATCCTCCGTAGTTCGTTAGATCGGGGGTGGTTCCGGTGGCCGGCCGGCTTGGTTGTGGGCTGCCGTGGTTTTGTATTGTTTTACTCTGTATGTGTTAGTTAATCCACATGTATGAGAGACCGATTTTACATTTTCCAAAGGGTCTAATTCTAACCCTACATGGAATAGAAAATGTTACAAACCGTACCAAAAACATTAAAACAAATGCATAAGCTCATACAACAAGACATCCGTGATTTCCGGTCAACGACATATAATTTGTCTTCAAATAATAGCAACACAACATCATTGCAAAAAAGAAAGAGATATAGGACATTTACTATTCCATATTACCCATTTCGAGATTACCTTAAGAAAATACAAAATGAAATATAAATTTCGTATATATTTTCGCGTTTCTACATATCCACTCGGCTCTCTTAATAATATACGAAAGAGCTATTAGAAACTCTTTCAAAGACATGCTCAATTTTCATAATATACCCCCGAGCACTTCTACTATGCTATATAGTATTGATGCTTTAATGTACAACTTGAAGTTGTACCATAACATTAAATGTATAGGTTTAGATTGTACCATAAAGGAATTTGTATCATTATGTTATGGTACAACTTTACAATTTGAAGTTGTACCATCACATAAGGTACAAATTTAAGTTGTACTATAAAAGAATTTGTACAAAAAGTATAGGTACAATATGAAGTTGTACCATAACGTTACAGGTACAATTTCAAATTGTACCATAAAGAAAAAACTTATAGCACCAATGCTATATAGCATTGTAAAATTCCTCGTATACCCCAATTATATCTTCCATATCTTTCTTATATCCTAATGTTAACATATTCTCCCTATTATCTCAAATGAAAACTCGACCTGTTCGGACCAGATACTAAATTACCAACCCATCCAAATCAACACATATCATAGCCACAAACATGACATATTGAATGAAGTTCATACACGAACACTCAATTCCCACCACACTCCTCCTATGAAGACCGAATCCTCGAGTACTCAACTTCAACTTATATAAACCTCATGATGTCACACAAAGATGAGCTCAATCGACAATCATTCTCTTCGTCACCTCAGTACCCAAAGCTCTGAATCTCAAAAAAATGGGGTCACTAACCATGACTCCACAAGTAACCCACTTCGTCTTATTCCCATTCATGGCGCAAGGCCATCTCATCCCCATGGCCGACATCGCCAAGCTCCTCGCATCCCGCCCCGGAGTCCACGTCACCATCGTCACCACGCCGATCAACGCCGCTAGAATCAAATCCTCAATCGACCGTGCAGTCAACGAATCACACCTTCTCATCAACCTCGTCCAGCTCCGTTTCCCCTGTTCCGAAGCAGGGCTCCCGGAGAATTGCGAGAGCTGCGACTTGCTGCCTTCCCTGAACTCCTCAATGGGAATCTTCAAGGCCGCCGCTTTAATGGAGCCGGAGGTGGAATCCCTCTTCGAAACCTTAAACCCACCACCGAGCTGCATCATCTCCGACTTCTGCCTTGCTTACACCAACAGGGTAGCGAAGAAATTCAGCGTTCCGAGGATCAGCTTCCACGGGTTCTGCTGCTTCAGCCTCCTCTGCCTCCACTGCATCAAGCTCCACGGGGAGGAGGTGGATCGGCTTAGTGCGGGCTCCGATGACGAGTACTTCGTCCTCCCGGGTTTTCCGGGAGGAATCGAATACACCAGGGCGCAACTTCCCATGCGCCCTGCGAATGGAGGGAATGGGGAGTCGAAGGATGAAGTAGTTGTGGATGATATAACGAAGGCAGAGTCGGAGGCCTATGGGGTGATTGTGAACACGTTCGAGGAACTGGAGGCAGAGTACTTGAAGGGATACAAGGAGGCGAAACAGGGGAGGGTTTGGTGTGTTGGGCCCGTTTCGCTGACCAATCAACTCGAATTGGATAAGTTGGAAAGAGGGAACTCCTCCTCGTCGTCTACTGCTACCGTAGACAAATGTATAAGCTGGTTGAACGAGAAGGAGGAGAATTCTGTAATTTATGTATGTCTGGGCTCAATATGCAACCTCTCGTCCGTGCAGCTGATTGAGCTGGCATTGGGATTGGAGGCGTCGGAGAAAGAGTTCGTGTGGGCGATTAGGGAGACCGAGAAGACGAATGAGCTATTCGAGTGGATGGCAGATGAAGGATTTGAAGAAAGGGTTTCGGGGAAAGGGATGGTGATTCGAGGGTGGGTGCCTCAGGTTTTCATCCTGTCCCACCCATCGGTTGGGGGATTCTTGACGCACTGTGGGTGGAATTCTTCGTTGGAAGGGATTAGTGTTGGGATTCCCTTGGTTACGTGGCCTTTGTTCGCGGATCAGTTCAGTAACGAGAAGTTGATCGTCGAGGTGGCGAGAATCGGTGTGAAAGTTGGAGCCGAGCGCCCGACTTTTATTGATGGGAAGGAAGTGACGGAATCAAATGTGACGAAGGAGCAAGTGGAGAGAGCAGTGAAATTGGCCATGGATGGTGGAGAGGAAGGCGAAGGGAGGAGGAAGAGAGCGAGAGAACTTGCAGAGAAAGCGAAACAAGCCGTGAAAAACGAAGGATCTTCTCATAGGAATCTAACCATGTTGATTGAGGATATCGCTCAACAACAAGAGCAAAGGAAAATGTAAGGATGGCGTGAATGCTTTGCAAAAAATTGAAGATTCAAGATACATTCAATCACAAAAATTTATAATTTGGCAATTGATACATAAAATAGAGAAGAATGAAGAAGCATAATCACAAAACTCTTTTCTTGTGAACAAAGTAACTCAAGAATGATTCCTCAACTTCCGATTCATAAGGTGTTTCAGAGATGTTGTAGTTCTCGTCTTAGATTCAAGAGCTCAAAGACAAAGATTTCCCAAGTGACTGCAATAGTTGGTTGAATATAGAAACCCTAAGTTACATCCATCCTATTTGAAACAAAATTGATAGGAAAGAATTCAAGACTAACCCTACTGTCAGCCTAGACACAAAAAGGAAGAAATTCTGGTTTATGCTACAGCTTTCCCAGAAAACTGTTGGCCCGCCTACATATGGTGAGGAAGAGGCCAGTAATTCAGCTGGTGGTGGAAATTAAAGAAAGAAAAACTTAATTTACTAATAACTCAAATGCAGTTGGGGAGATGGATAGTAGATAGATCCAACCAATTGCAATCAATTGGTTCCCCATTTTCTCTGCTATAAAAAAGGAATGTGGTTCTCCTTTTCAGGTGCATCCCACACCAATTCTTCCTCTCTCGTTTCTTTCTCCGTAGCCTTCTTTTGTATGCTCTTTGAGCAATTCTTTACTTGTGGGTTTTTGGTAGTGAAACGTTTTCACTACCACGGGTAGATAGGAGATTTCCTTGTGAGTGAAATAGTGAGGTTGTTTGGGAAACACCGTGTGTTCTATTTTTTGTATCGAGAAAATCACTGTAACCTACCATTATTATAGTAAAGAAATACTCCGGAGCTGTTGTTCCCGTGGACTGGCCCAAAATCAGGGTATACCACGTAAATCCTCGGTGTCATGTATTATTATCTATGCTTGTTGCTATTTTGAGAATAGTCGTAGTATATTGCATTATTAAATTACCGAAGTAAATTGATCTAAGTAAGTTGGTTACCGTAATTCTGGAGGCTCTGCCACCAAGTCCAACTTATTTGTGAACTTTTTACAAGCGTGTGATTTCTTAGTGCAATATATTTACCCGCTATTCTCACCCGCTGCGCCCAACAAAAACAACCCAACACCACAAACGCTAGCACCCTAGCAGCCATAGCTGATAGGTACATTTACTCACAGATTAACAGCAACTGCCACCATATATACACGACCAAGGACCACCACTTCCCAGTGCAGCTTGCTATGGACCTCCACAATCTTCTTGAGCAAGACGACAGCAGATCGTTGCCTCTTGTGAGACGTTGTGAATATCATGGCCACACAATCACCTTTGCCCTTGCGTCACCGCATCCTACTTCCGTACTTACCTTGAGTTATTTAGCAGCTCGATAGTTGCCGGTTGTTCTCCATTTTCAACCCAGGGTAGAAAAAAATAAGAATCTTTGAAATCCAAACATGGGTTCCCTTACCGGCACCAAAACCCAGCAAGCTCACTTCGTTATGTTCCCATTCATGGCGCAGGGCCACATGATCCCCATGGTCGACATTGCCAAGCTCCTAGCGTCCCGGCCGGGCGTCCTCGTCACACTCGTGACAACTCCGGTGAACGCAGCCAGATTCAAGTCCCCGATCGACCGTGCAATCAACGAATTAGGTCTCTCAATCAAAGTGGTCCAGCTTCGATTCCCCTGTTCAGAGGCAGGGCTCCCTGAGAACTGCGAGAACGCCGACTTGCTCCCTTCCTTCTCCTCCCTCATCGATTTCTTTGTCGCAGCCGCGTTAATGGAGCCTGAGGTGGAAACCCTGTTCGAAACCTTGAAGAACCCACCACCGAGCTGCATCATCTCCGACTTCTGCCTTCCTTACACCAACAGGATAGCGAAGAAATTCGACGTCCCGAGGATCAGCTTCCAAGGCTTCAGCTGCTTCAGCCTCCTCTGCCTCTACTGCATGAAGCTCCACCGGGATGAATTCGAGAGCTCCGCGAGGAGCTCCGACCACGACTACTTCGTCCTCCCGGGGTTTCCGGGAGGAATCGAGCTCACCAGAGCGCAGCTTCCGATCCGGTACGAGGATCTATGGGGTGGGATGACGAACAATGGAACTGAAGTTGATATGGGCAAGGCAGAATTGGATGCTTATGGGGTCATTATGAACACGTTCGAGGAACTGGAGGCAGAGTACCTGGAGGCGCTCAAGGAGGCAAAACAGGGGAGGGTGTGGTGCGTTGGGCCCGTTTCGCTGACGAATCGTTTCGAATTGGATAAGTTGGAGAGAGGAAACTGCTCCATCTCCGCTTCCTCTTTGTCATCTTCATCAGCTCGAGTCGATCCATGTCTGAGTTGGTTGGATGACAAGGAACAGGGTTCAGTGATTTATGTGTGTATGGGCTCGATATGCAATCTCTCGTCGGCACAGCTGATCGAGCTTGCTTTAGGTCTTGAGGCGTCAAATAAGGCGTTCGTGTGGGTCGTTAGGGAGATTGAGAAAACAAAGGAGCTTTTCATATGGATGGAAGATGAGAAATTCGAGGAGAGAGTTTCTCCGAGAGGCGTGGTGATACGAGAGTGGGCGCCCCAGGTACTGATCTTATCTCATCGTTCGATTGGAGGGTTTCTGACGCATTGTGGTTGGAATTCTTCCTTGGAAGGGATTAGCAGTGGGGTGCCTCTAGTGACCTGGCCTCTATTCGGCGATCAGTTTTGCAACGAAAAAATGATCGTCGAGGTGTTGAAAATTGGAGTGAAAGTTGGAGCGTGGCGTCCTACGTACTTGAACGGGAAGGGTGAGACAGAGGAGGTGTTGGTGACAAGGGAGCAAGTGGAGAGAGCAGTAAGACTGGCCATGAATGGTGGAGAGGAAGGAGAAGAAAGAAGAAAGAGAGCAAAGAAGCTTGCCGAAATGGCAAAACTAGCTACAGAAAATGAAGGGTCTTCCCATAAAAACGTCACCATGTTGATTGAAGATATCATCAAACATCAAGAGCAAAGGAAACAACAGGAAATAATCGTATAGTTCTCGAACTTTGATAAATTTTTAAAATAGGTCATAATCTTTTGTTGTAAAAGTACTCTTAGTACTTCTCTATTTTTTTCCATGCATTGGAATGTCTATACTTTTAAAATTTTACAAACAAATCTTATTTGGTACTATAAGGAATTTCAATCACTACGCGCTAATATGTATTTGAGTAATAATAGTGATTATAACTAATAATCACTATTAATTAGCTTCGTTTTAAGTAACCTTCTCCTCAAGAATGAAAGGATGAGTACAGATGTTAATGACGATATTGGTGGCAATGTCTCGATGATGCTTCAATTGCTACTTGCGCTTCTTGTATTTCCAATTCAGCCGAAGCACTTGTGAACAAAGTAACTCAAGAACGTTTCCTCGACTTCCAATTCATAACAAGACCATCATCTCTCTTCTGCTCCTTTCGTCAATTTCCCAACTTATGCATGTATCTCTGCTTTGCATCAGTTCTGCAACGAGAAGTTGATCGTCGAGGTGATGAAAACTGGAGTGAAAGTTGGAGCTTCGCGCCCCACGCTCTGGGACGTGAAGGAGGAGACAGATGAGGAGGCACTGGTGAAGAAGGAGCAAGTGGAGAGAGCGGTGAGGCTGGCGATGGATGGAGGAGCGGAAGGAGAATGGAGAAGGAAGAGAGCAAAGGAGCTTGCCGAAATGGCGAAACGAGCCGTGGAAAATCGAGGCTCCTCTCACACAAATGTTACCATGTTGATCGAAGATATCATTGAACAAGCAAGTGCAAAGGAAACAGTTGGGGAGAAATCGTATTAGTTTATTCAAAAAAATCGGTGCAAGAAATCAAAGAACATTAAAATGTGGGGATCTGTCATTCTCTCTATGTATTAGTTTATTTCAAAATGGCGCGGGAAAAATTGGGAGGGCAGAGTGCTCTGTTTCTCTCCATTGAATCAATCAAATAAAAATTCCAAACAAAGCAAATTGATCAGTCGATGTTGGCAATCACGGCGTCGACGACCTGTTGGGTGGTGCTGTCCCCGCCGAGATCCTTAGTCAGGCACTTCCCTTCAGCAATCACCCTCCCGACGGCGGTCTCCAATCTGTCGGCGAACGACGGGAACTGGAGGTGCCTGAGCATCATTGCCGACGAAAGCAGGAGCGCCACCGGATTCGCCTTCTTCTCCGCTATGATCTTGTCGTTCCCCACGTTTCCGGCTGATGTGCCTTGCTCAAACACCGCATAGTCCGCTCCCACGTTCCCTGCGAGAAACCACGCGTTTCGATTAATCCGATAACTCCAGTTGTTGAGAGAGATCTCAACTGTTTGAAGAAAAAAAATAAGTGTTACCTCCGGGCATGAAGCCGGTGCCTCCAGCGATTCCGGCGGCCGTGTTGGCGACGAGGTTGCCGTAGAGGTTCGGAGTGACCATGACGTCGAACTGCTCGGGCCTGGAGACGAGCTGCATACAGCAGTTGTCGACGATGATCTCGTTGTAGGCGATGGCAGGGTACCGTTCGGCGACCTCCCGGCAGGATTCGAGGAAGAGGCCGTCGGCGAGCTTCATGATGTTGGCCTTGTGCACCGCCGTCACCTTCTTCCTGTTGTTCAGGTAGGCGTACTCGAAGGCGTACTCTGCAATTCGCTCCGAGCAGTGCTTCGTTATCACCTGCAATTGAAGATCAACATATAAGCCCTTCCAAAGCAAATGAGTATATAAGAAAACAGAAGGCATAATTCACAACAACAAAAAAACATCATCCAAGGATTACGTTCAATTCTTTTTGTGTTCGAGGCTAGAGACCAATATTCATAATCATAGCCCTCTCGACGCAACTATCACCATCATAGGGAGAACAAAACAAAACAAAAAGAAAATATCGAATTATAAGTTCAGAAGAAACTATAATCTCCAATGATCATGAACATTATGATAGATCAATTCAATATCTCGCACATTTGTGTATCTCTTCGAAGAAGAATTTCGATACAAAAACCCTAAATAGTCATATAAATTTCTCATGTCTAACCTAACTCACTTATCACCTGCGCGCGATTGAGGACAACACAAGCCCATCAAAATCAAATGAGGTAAAGGGATGGGAGAAGGATCATCTATATAAGAAAAAGAATGCATAAATTCACCAAAAAAAAAAGTTGACGCTATCCTATGCTTCGACATTGCAAACAATTATCAAAACATGCGATCAGTAAAAACATAAGATCGCTAAAATATCATCCCAGAACTATACATTCAATCCTTTTCGAGTTCGAATCTGGAGCCCCAAAGCACGTATCACCATCCTAAGGAGATCAAAGCAAACAAACAGAAAAGGACAAAACTTTTAAGTTCATGAGAAAATTCAAATGAACATGAACATCATGCTAGACCAATTCAAATCTCGTACATTTTAATTATCTCTCAACGAATTTCGAGACCCGAACCATACATAGTCATATACATATATCCCATGCCTAACCTAACTCAAAAAGATTCAAACATACACATATCCTACATATCATCACCAAAAAATCACAATCAAAACACACACAAACAAATCCAACCAATATAGCAATGACAAACAACAAAAACAAAAAACAAAAAAACAGACAAAAAATTATGAGGGAACCTTAAGACTCTCAACAACGCCGGGAACCACCTCGTGCTCGAGCCCGGCGTACTCCCCCTCCGTGTTCTCCCTCACCACCACGATGTCCACCTTCTCGTGCCGGATCGGCAAGCCCGGCATGTTCCTGCAGTTCACCAGCGCCGCGTACAGGTCCAGCTCCTTCCTCAGGTGCACGTTCAGCGAGCTCACCCCGCCGCCGACGGGCGTGATCAGCCCGCCCTTGAGACAAACCTTGTTCCTCCTGATCGACTCCACCACCTCCGCCGGGAAAATCTTCATGTTTCCGTGCACCTCGTACCGCTCGAAGTACACCGGCGCGTGCATCGCCTCCATCACCTGCTCCACCGCGTTCGTCACCAAGGGACCGATCCCGTCCCCCGGGATCAGCGTCACGGCCCGCGGTGTCCCGTCGCCGGGACGCGGCATGTAGGTGATGGTGCGGGAGCGCGGTGGCGCCGCCGTGAAGGAGAGGCGCTTGAGGAGATTGGGGAGGGATCGGCGCGCCATTGTTTTCTGGGGTGGATCTTAGGGATTTGTCGTTTTTCTTTTTTTTTTGGTTTCTTCTCTTTGTGTCGAGGGGAAAGGAAATTTGGGGTTTTTTTTTGTTTTTATATTGGGGATTTGCATGGGAGTCTCATGGTGAAGAAAAAAGTGGGGGTGATTCGGATTGGATGTTTATTTGGACCAATTGAGTGAGCCTTGTATAGAGAGCATGGTTGTCAATCGACCCGCGGTTCAACCAGTATTCGGACAAAAATTGGCTGGAATCGACATACACCGACATAGAAACTGGTTGGAGTGGGGTGGGGTCGAACCATGCCACATGCTAAACCGACATAACGATCGGTTTTCGACAACCTCGCGATAGAGAGATCACTTTTCGACGTGTTTGGGGAAGTTACGGAGACTTCACTCGTACATGGGGGGTTGTCATGGTTCGGTCTGGTTGAAGCCGGTATACGCGATCGTGTATGAAAAAAAAAAAAAACGAAACGGTCGACGTTTGAACCCGAAAGAGAACATGCTTGATCTTATTTGGTTTCTGTTATGTTCGTATGTTCCGTAATCCTAGAGATTTAAAAATTAAGTGAGATTTACTTTGGTTCAATTTGGATCATCAAGTGACGTCTGGTTTTTGGTCCGACTCAAATCGAGGACCGACGTGCGCATATTTGATTCGGGCGGTCTTTTCAATTGTATTTCAGCGAGCGATCCTTCGAAATGCTAGTCCGACTGTCAATCCAACTAAGAATAACATACGACGATGTTGACAATGATCGTGTTTTTCATCGTAAACAAGAGCTCTTTCATAGGGATTGAAGCTTGAACCAGCCTCTGTTACCTTGGGTTCATATTCAAGTGTATAGAAAAATTTCTATGGCGGAGATCTTGTGATTTGGAGTAAAAAGGGTACTCTTTAGCATTTCTCCCACTTTCTGTTTATAGTTAGTAGCCTTCTTGTGATCACGAGGCTGGACACTTGACCTTTATTGGCTGTGATACTTAGGAGTGTTTGGACTTGGGGTTAAGGACGTCCTTAATCTTTATGCCATTGGATCTCGCATCGCGCAAATCACAACCGTTGAATTCACAACTGTTAAATACATGCATGGCAATTATATCCTCCACCCCATAAGAACGCTGACTGGTTTGAAGTATATACTGCAGATAAGAATCCAGTATAGAATATCTATTGCACTGTTAAACAAACATAGAACACTGAGGTGCACAAAATTACTCTAAATCTAATGACAAAATGACAGTCCCAGTGTCAACACCCGTGTATCAGCAGTAACTAACAGTAGTGATTACATGATCTAAAATCACAGAGGAAAGAGTGAAACCATTCTCCAATGAAGACTTGACCAGAATTTATCATGAACAGATATTACCTACAAAAATATAGTCCACTGTCGATAGATTGTGTGCAAATCCCAAAATCCAACTCAAGCTAATCTCATCTGATTCAAATGAACAAAAAAGAAAAAAAACATTGAGTCATACAGAGGGATCTATGTCATACCGGAGAGTAACAATGGCTGCTGAGCAGCAGATCTTTCAAGTTTCCCAAGCCAGAAAATCGGCTGCCTCATCTTCCAAATGCATATGCATATACAAAGAACATATGGGATTCTACTGAGCAGGTGCAGGTGGATTAGCACTACTAACCCCCAACCCCATCTTTTGCCCCAAAAGAGTCAACTGATCGACGAACTCCGCACCAGTCAGAATCTCCGTCGTCCCATAAACAATATGCTTCACAGGCTGCTGCCTTTGAGCAAGCTCCTGCAACCCTCCATACTCCACATAATTCCCACCACCAACCATGAACACAATCGCTTCCTTAAACGGGCCTTTCAAACCCCCTCCCCCAGAGCTGGACTTGGGGGCCCTCGGATCTAACACGAGATAGTTGTCAATCTCAGGATTCGGTTTCCCTTCCATCAAGGCTTCCACGGTCCTAGTCAACGCCAGTTGTCTGTCGCTCGACAGCAAGTTCTTCACACCAGCAGTGACAGCACTCAATGACTGACCGTACAGCTTCTCGGCCCAATCCACAATGTTACTTCTGCTTGCAGAATTTGCTGAAGCAAGCTGGACGTTCAAAGACTTGATCTTCTTCACATACTGGAATGCACAAGGGTCGACTTCTGACTCCTTGAGAGCCGATTCGACCAGCTCCACCTCTTGTGGGTTGATGGTCTCTGAAGATATGAGGTAGATGATTGCAAACCTCAGCTTGTCCATCTTACTTCCTTTCCCTTTGAGAACCGACATTAGTTCGCTTCTATCAATGCCTCCTCTGATCATCATGTCGTTCTCCATTTTAGCATAGGAATCCAAAGACCTCTCTTTGATCTCGCCTAGCAAAACGGTTGCAATGTTGGTGTGCTTATCAATCACCTGCTTTCGTTCAGTCAACTCAGGCAGCGAATTGACTGCATTCATCAAATGCTTTGTGTTTCCAATCAAGTCTGTTCCTTCAAACTCCGACTGTCCATCAGCACCACCTGTCCTTCGATTCACCTCGTCAACATCTTTCTTGTACTTGTTCAACTGACTCTCAATTTCCATTGCGACTCCAGGAAACTCGATAGATCCATTTGTAAGCCAGAATGGATCTGAACTATCCAATTCATATGATCTCATCCCGCCTTTCTCTCCTTGCACAGTCAGCCTGTTGAGCTTTAGCCCCAGCACATCATGAACAAGTGGACAGTACCTGAAATCGTGTTGAATCCCAACCGCCAGCTCGAAATTCCTATCGAACAAGCACAGAATTGGCCTTTGAAACGAGCTCATGAAGTTGCCACCCTCAGAGAACAAGTTATTCTTAGCCAACAAGTGATCCCTCAGCTTCTGATCCAAAGCTGAAGCTACCATCTCAGCCGGCCCTCCACGTGGGCATCTAATCACCGGAACAACAGCTAGGGTGGCCAGCACACAGAACAAGCCACTCACAATCTTCTCCACGATCTCCTCAATCTCCTTATCCCCAGCTGAAGGATCATTCAACTGGACATAACTAGCCTTCTGTGCTAAAGAGAACAAGGTGTCCTCCAATGTCACAAACTCTAAGTACTGATCATGAACCTTTGCAATTCTGTTTATCGAATCCGAGCCTAGGGTTCCCGAGGCGAGATCCTCCAGGAGTGGTCTGGGGATGGAGGACGAGAAGTTCAAGTGCAGGCTGTCATAGAGGCCACGAGAGGCGTCGGTGATGATACGGTGGATGTTGGGTTGACTCGGCTGGACGAAATACACGGCTGGTACATCATGGACCGGCTTTCGATCCTTGTCGATGAGGAAGTAAAGTGTCACCCCGTGCTTGCGCAGATCCTTGACGTGGATCAATGGGGAGAGAATGTTTTGACAGAACTTGTCGTAGATCAATATCTTGTACACTTCTTCGTTGGCGGTGCCCGTGGAATTCACGGGCTGGTTCAGATTCAACATCCTGATTATGCATTCTGTGTAGCAAACAAACGAAATCCCAGATTCAATAGAATGGCAAATCTCAGCGATTCACAGAAAATTGACGAGATTGATTTCTGCTAAACCTCATGAACCCAGAATTGGCAAGATATAAAGGGCGGGAATTTCGAGCAGATTTCGGATTGACTAAGTGTTCTCAAGTAACAATGGCTAGAAAGGAGATCTGGGCAGGTGGAGAAACTAACGAAAAACCCTTACCTGTTTGCTTCTGACGGAGATTGAGAGCCATGATCGCTGTTCCAAGCTCCTAGTCGACTTGATATGAAGTGTGGCGCGAATTGGATGGCGGATCGAAGGATGAGTTGGGAATTCCTGCTGACAATTCGCAGTTTTCAGATGATTATTTGGGCAAAACTTCACGAAAAAGAAATAGGAGGTTGCAGAGCTTAAGCATGGAAAAAGCTTCGCACTTTCGCAATAGCGTTGGGTTGCAAGAGATGGGACGGAGACGGGGAATCAAGACGTGAGCAAGATTGGGCTTAGGATTGAGGCCCATAAAATGTATTAAGCCAGATCTGGATTCCCAAACAAGGCCCATAGCGACAGAAATGGTTGAACCACTTGAACCTTAGACCATCTCCATCCCTGCAATAGGTTAGCCATTTCATAAATGGACCCCACATCCACATCACCAACTTTAGCAACTATTCAATTCAACCATTTCAAACCACCTACATCCCTGCAATAGGTTAGCAATTGCAATTTATGGGACCTACTACATATTCTTTTCCTTAACAATACATTTTATATGTACAAAGTGGATAGAAAAGAAAGAAAGAAAAAAGAAAGAATTTGAGTGCATGAATGTGTGGGTCCCAATTGCTTATGTGGCATTGCAAAGAGGATTGCTTATTTAGCAATCTTGCTAAATAAGAAAGAAGTGCTACATCCTTGCAATTGCTTAAAGCTATTGCCACATAGGATTCCACCCAATAAGCAATAGCAATAAGCAATTGGATGGAGATGGTCTTACAAACCCTTCCCACACAAAGAAATGAAATCAAATGAGCGAAACTCTAAAACTAGAGAGAGAAGAACGACAACTTAATATTAATCTTAAAAGGCACAAATTATAGTTATTTCTAGAGTTAATATCTTAGTTTGGTCCGAACTATACACATACTTTCTAGTTTGGCCCGTGGTATTGGAAATTGCTATTCTGACCTGAACTATGTAGCAAACTTACTCATTTGGCCTGGAGGCGGGTTTGACCGTTAAATTAGACGGTCAAACTTGTTGACCATTAGTCAATGTCCACCTCACCTGCCACGTCAGCTTTGAGGACATAAAAAATATTTTTTTTATTTCTGAATTTTGTTTTCTTGTCATTTGCTAAAAATGGGCCCTTTTCATTATTTTAATTAATTTTTTTGATTTATTATTTTTATTAATCGAAAGAAAACAAAATTCAGAAAATAAAAAAATAATTTTTTATGTCCTCAAAGCTGACGTGGCAGGTGAGGAGGACATTGACTAACGGTCAACAGGTTTGACCATATAATTTGACGGTCAAACTCGCCTCCAGGCCAAATGAGGAAGTTTGCTACATAGTTTAGGCCAGAATAGCAATTTCCAATATCACGGGCCAAAGTAGAAAATATGTGTATAGTTAAGATCAAACTAAGGTATTAACCCTTATTTCTAGCTAGAGCAATTACCATATGAAAGTAGTCTCTAAGCATTAGGCCTCCAAATTCCAATTGCATCTCACTCTATTTTACTAAGAGAGGAAATCGCTAATTTCGATCTTCTGATGTGACTCTACAAAGTTTGATATTGCAAATTAAGAGCGTACTATGACCAATAGCGAGCAATTTGACGAGGTATGGGTTGGTAATTCCAAAGTGTCGAAACTCGACAGGCATATGAGGACGACCATCTACAAACTTCACAATCAAACTCATAGCACATTTTTGAGAAGGACAAACACATGTGTTAAAGTTGAGGTTGAGACAACCAAACAGAAGGGAAGACCATGAGGGAGGCACTCCAGGGAGGACTAGAGAGGGAGGAAGAAGAGGTCAATGATTCTTTGTTTTGATGAGCCAGTTTGAGCATTAAAAAGAAAGACAGTGGTTGAGTATACTAAAAAACTATTGCATTGCAAGATTTTCAGATTTTTTGAAGTAAGCAAGTTTAAGTATACTAAAAAACTATTGCATTGCCAATATGATAAATGCAAAAGAAAGAAACCAAAATGTTTTAGGTGTAAATAAAAAATGCATGAATTTTGGCATAGTAAATACTTTATAAAAGTCGCATTAGAAACCGTCAATAAAATTCGTACTTGAAGTTGACATTACAATCATACATGAATAACGTTCTAATTATCAAGCGTATACTTATTGATCATAAATGAAATAACTATCAAGCATAGACGAATCCCTA
The DNA here is from genome assembly GCA_946122785.1 of Linum tenue. Classification (NCBI taxonomy): domain Eukaryota; kingdom Viridiplantae; phylum Streptophyta; class Magnoliopsida; order Malpighiales; family Linaceae; genus Linum; species Linum tenue. The sequence goes on from CAMGYJ010000008.1 coordinate 92,261,145, forward strand.
CAAAAGACGATAGCAATCACATATCAGAGAGTCTAATCATTCGCGAGTTTAAGAACATCCAGAAAAGACACCCCATTAAGCCCTTGCTTGTACGACTGAGTCACGAAATCCTGAATCGTAGTCTCCTTGTATTTGGGAGGATTCTCTTTGCTCAACAACTCCTCTATCGGTCCATAAACTCTCGGATTCGTCGTGTACCCCACCCCGAAAAACGCAGTAGCGGAAACCCTCGGCCCGACGCTCTTCACCACCGCCCTGTGCTGCACACTCGTGAACCTGTCATTCGACATCACCTGAAGCAGATTCGCGATGTTGACCACAATCCCCTCCGAGTCGGGAACCACATCGACCCAGTGATCCCGATGCAGAACCTGAAGCCCCCCGACGCGATCCTGCACGAGCAGAGAAATGAACCCGAAATCGGCGTGTTGGGTCGTCCCCAGAGTGATCTCCGGCTGAGGGCAGGCCGGATAGTAATTGTACAGCAGGTTCACTCCCTCTGCACACCCAATTTCGTTCAGGTGATTCGGCCTCAACCCTAGCGCCTCGGACAGGAGCTCGAAGAGCAGCTCCCCGAATTTCAGTATCTCCTTCGAGTACTCTGTCACGACGTCCCTGCAGCAAGCCGGCATCTCCTCTGTTTCCGGCGGATCTGGCGCCATTTGAAACATGATTGTGTCCCTCCAGTTGACGGTCTGTACGGTGTAGATGTTCAAGTTGCTGTGGTGGACGACTTTCTTCCTCATGTCATGGCTGTAGTATCCCTTCTTTTGGTCCACATCCAGCTCGAAGAATCTGTACAGCCAGAAATTATCAGTACAGCCCGAAATTGCGATTTAAAATTTAAAAACTTACTTTTCTGGGTAGAATTACAGTTTTTGTAACTAATATAGTTGAGAATGCGCTTTTAAAGTTTAAAAGCTTGATACTTTTTACGCTTTTAGATCACCAAAACACAGTACAACGTTAAAAGGCGTTTTTGACTACGTTGTTAGTTACCTGTGGCCTCCGGCGATCATTTCCGACACGAGACTGGCCGGGAAGCCGTGGTTGACGACCTGGAAGAACCCCCAGTTTGCTGACGCGTCCCTGATCTCGGCCACAATCTTACTCCGCTTGTCGGGATCCTCTGCCCACTCGCCGCCGGCAAGGTCGATGATGGGGAAGAGGAAGTTTGGATCGTCGGGTTGAGCTGTAGGGTGGTCGTGGAGGAGATGCGTCGGCGCGTGGAAGATTCGCGGCAGCTCTGTGATACCGGCGTCCGCCAGCCCTTTCACGCCGGCTTTTGTTTCGTCGAATGCCGTCAGCTCGGCGATTCGATCGTAAGGCACGGCGGCGGAAGCCATGTCGGAGGAAAGTAAAGATGATGGAGTACTTCTCAACTTCGTCGTGTTCATCCTATATATTGATTTTCTGCATCCAATTATTGTAGTTGACTTTTAATCGATCAAGGTCAAGCTCGCCGGCCGAGCCCAATATTCTAAACACTCTTGCAACTTGCAAGGTTAGGTAGAGTATGGACTTCGCAATACAGAATCTAATTTTCTAAATATGGCTACGTCATTAGCAAATTATTAGGTTATTACAAATGAATTGTTAATTAAGATTACTTATCCATTCCTTGCAGTTTATGTTACAAACAAAGCGAAGCAGGAGAAATGGATTAGTGGCTAAACCCATCTCCGGTTCAATCTCTATTATGTTATTTGTGGTTATTATTTATATTTGCCTCGTACTTAGGTAACTCTCAAATCTTTCTCATTGATGAGTTCGAAGAATGTGGAATAATCTACAATTATTGATAGAATTGTCATCTCTAATTAATTAATTACACCTCCTAATTCAGAAGTGGGCTTTGGATGAGGGCCCAGAGAGTGTTACTTGGGCCAGATTTGGGAAGCCCGGTATCAACAGAATCGGTCTGGCAGTTTGAGACTGACGATTGCCGATATTCGTTTGAAAATCCCGCTAACACATTTGCCGCCGGCTGTAACGTAGTCCTGACCGTAGGAGGCGATCGCCGGACCTCAAGTCAGAAAAGTCCCGACCGAGATGGCAGTGCCGGCGCTCTTGAGGAACAGATAACTGGGCACTAAGGCATGGAAAAAGCATTCCAAACGCCCATTAAAAAACGATCGAGAAAGGAACCATCGTCTCCTCCATGGTTTCTTTCCTTTCCCCTGTTTTTCCCCTTTGGTTTCACCAAATTGCAAAGATTGAATTTTTACAGCATCCACTAGCAACCCAGTAAGCATTTGTAATTCTAAACTCTGTATTTCCCATCACCAGTTCCTGGGTTCCTGCTCGATCACCGCAAAAGTTCGTCCGAAACATAGAAAACCACCACAAAAAGTATTCCCCAAATCAAAGGGCTTTAGTCAGTGGCCCTGCAAAAGGAAGGACAGTAAAATAGAAACAGAGTACCTAAGCTAGAATTTAGAAGCAGAATTTCACGATTTCTTCTTGGCATTGGTTAGAATAGGATCCCAAATGCCTCTCAGCTCGTTCAGCTTCTTCTCGTAATCCTCTCTGGTAGCGCCTTGGTTCTTCTCCAGCCAACCCGAAGCTTCTCCCACGGAAGAGATCTCCACCTTTATCTTCTTATCACCCACCTGATGCAGCAGCCCATCGCCACTAAGAATGGCCTTCTTGACATCATAGATGTAACGCTCCAACTTGTCCATGGCATCCACACGTGCCTTGGCAGTCTTGTCTTTCTCTGCCATCTCCTCTGCTTCTTTGATCATCCTCTCAATCTCCTGCTGGGTCAAGCCTCCTTTGTAGTCGGCGATGGTCAGGGACTGAGACTCCGCTCCGGGGATCTTCTCCCTCGCCGTCACTTTCAGTATTCCATCCTCGTCGATTTCGAGTGTCTCCTCCACCTTCGGGACTCCCCTGAAATTAAACGAATCCAGGCTCGTGTTTCTCTAGAAAGAGTATGAATTTCTGATTACCATTGGGTGTGTAGGACCGTACCTTGGAGCTGGGGTGATACCGGACAGAACAAAGCTCCCAAGCTCGATACAATCCTTGGTCAGGGGTCTTTCGCCTTGAACTACCTGCAAAAAATGAACCTTATTATACTTGAATGAAGAAACGCGCCAGTACGACACAAAAGCGAACTATTTGAATGCCTAAACAAACCTTGATTTTAATTTCGGGTTGCTGGTCAATCTTCGTGGTGAATTGCTTTGACATTTTTGTCGGGATACGGGTGTTTCTTGGGATAACTACAGACATAAGACCATTAGCATTCTCCACTCCCAAAGTCAATGGAGTGACATCAAGCAATGCAACACCTGAGGATGAAGTCAGGATTTCGAGTGAGAAGACGTGAACAATAACATCATGCAACAATTTCTCCAGATTCAACCTAAACAATGGATGGAGGAGGGGGTTAAAAGTCTACATCCTATCATTTTAAAATGTTTTTGAAGATATGAATACACTTAGATACATGCTCAATTTTTGAAATGTAGTTAAAATTCCATCTCCACCTCATACAAATTTCGAAATTTTCTTTTTTAGGAGGTTGTAGCCTCTCTCTCAACTACACGCGTAGCTCTACCGCTAACTGTATGCACATTATTGTGTAAGAAATACAAAAAGATCACACAATTAATAAGAGTATATGTCGTCATGCCGTAAGAAATCAAAACATATTACCCACGGGTACCCAAAATATCGCGGGTGCAGGAATGAGGTTGCAAAACCTCCACTCGCATGAGTATGAGGTAGATATGGATTTCACTATTTGAAAAATGAGGATGAGAATGGAGATGGTTCAGTAAAATCCCCACCAAACTCGCTACATTACCATCCCTAGTTATAGTCTCTCTGAACTACACGCAGCTCTACACTAATTGTATGCAGTATTGCATATTAAGTAAGAGGGATGGGATTAGGTGCTAACCCTTATAGGGGTTAGCACCGTGATAACTAGCAAAAAACGCTACTAAAAACAATAAAATCACTACGGATTATTATAAAATCAATACAACATCTAAGCTAAATTACTACTAATTCAAACTAGTAGTAGTTTTCCCCTTGGTTACGACGGTGCTAACTCTTGTACAATTAGCACTGTAATAAGAAATCGAAAAATATTACCATTATGTAATGCTTTTGCATTGCCGCCGAGTTTGGCTCCCAAGACAGCAGCACCGTAAGCCACAGCTTCATCAGGGTTCACCCCTTTGCAGGGTTCCTTCCCACCAAACATCTCCTTCAGCATCTCCCTCAGCTTCGGAATCCTGGTGCTTCCTCCCACCAGTACAACCTCCTCAATCTCGCTCTTCCCCAACTTGGCATCCTTCAGCGTCGCCTCCACCACCAGCAGCGTCTTCTTGAACAGATCCAGATTCAATTCCTCGAATTTCGCCCGCGTCAGAGGCTCCGAGAAATCCATCCCCTGAAACAGGGACTCGATCTCGACCCGAACCTGGTTCTGATTGCTCAGCGCCCTTTTGGCTCTCTCGCATTCCTTTCGGAGCTTCCCTAGTGCCCTCTTATCTTCACCGATGTTGTCCTCGTTACCGTGCTTTCTCTTGATTAATTTGATGAAGTATTCCATCACTCTCTGGTCGAAATCCCCGCCGCCGAGATGAGTGTCACCGCCGGTAGCCAATACACGGAACTCCTTGCCATCCACTTCCAATACACTGACATCAAACGTCCCGCCCCCCAAATCGTACACCAGAATCTTCCTCTTGGTTTTCTTCCTCTTCCGGTTTAGGTTATTGAGACCGTAGGCAATCGCCGCCGCGGTCGGCTCGTTGATGATTCGGAGGACGTTTAGCCCTGCGATTCTGCCGGCGTCCTTTGTGGCTTGCCTCTGCATATCGTTGAAATAAGCCGGCACCGTGACAACCGCGCCCTTCACCGGCTCGCCGAGGTAAGATTCAGCAGTTTCCTTCATCTTCCCCAAAATCATGGCGCTGATCTCTTCAGGTGCGAACCCTTTTTTGATTAATCCTCCCCCGCCGCCTTCCTCTGTTTTCACTACTTCGATTTCAATGTATGGGTTCCCTCCTCTGCTGACGACCGGATACGGTAAGTACCTCAGGTCCCTCTGAACCTCTGGGTCGTCGAATTTTTTACCGATCAGGCGCTTGGCGTCGAAGATTGTCCGGCGAGGGTTGAGTGACGCCTGATTCTTGGCGGCTTCCCCGACGAGGCGCTCGGAATCGGCGGCCGCGAAGGCCACGGAGGAAGGTGTGGTTCGGTTGCCTTGGTCGTTGGCTATGATCTCCACCGTGCCGTTTCGAGCGACGGCGACGCATGAGTAGGTCGTCCCTAGGTCGATCCCGATGACTTGTCCTTTTGCTGCTTCCTTCTTCTTAGGGGCCATCTTCGCTGGAACCTCGCCGTGGAAACAGAGTGTGCGGCGACAGCGGTTGTGATTTTCTGGGGTTTTAATTGTGAAGCGGAAAAGTTGGGTCGGTGACAGGAAAATCGAAGTGGGCTTTGGTCTAAGGCCCATAAGTTGTTATTGGGCCACATTTAAGTATCCCATTGCGTGTAATTTTCCCATCAAGCTTCAACTCTTTCTGCAATGGTGATGAACATCACTTAACTCAACTGAAAGAAACAAAGTGGGAGTTCTTCCAAACAAGATCATCAAATTTTCTTAATACATTCAGAGTCATGGCAGCATCACAAAACCAGCAAGCTCTCTATAGATACTCTATACAAATTGCAACAATCATCTGGCCGGTTCTTCGGTTTTTGCAAGTTTTCTTCTAATCTTTAGTTATCCACCTACGGCCCCTGACCTGATAACCACCATAGCTCTGATCGCTGCTACTTTCTCCCCCACTCTCGCCGCTGTTATTATTGTTATTGCCTGCTTTGCGTCGATGCTTCTTCGTTCTTGTTACTCCGCTGTCGCTAACGCTACCGTTTAAGAGAGGGTCATCTATACCACGAATGACTCTCCGCGAGGTCGATAATAAACAACTGTCGTCCTTCGTTCTCTTCTTATCCTTGTCGTGCTTCCTCATATTCTCGGAGATCTTGTGTAATTTCTCGTTGAATTTCGTGATTCCCTTCTCCACTGGCTCCACTGCCTGGTTTACTGTGAACTTAACGTCGTTTACTATCTGCAGAAGGTATGAAAAGTGAATCATTCAGAACCAATCAAATGCAGGAATCACAGTAAAGATGAAGTGGCTTCAGTCAAATACTTGGTAACTGGACTCATACAGAGAGATAGGGGGTGGCTGGAGATGGCTAGATTATTAAGAATTGAAAGCTTTTTGAACTAAAATATTGAATTAGCAGTCCATTTAAATCCATCAGCCAAATGACCGGGCTCAAGTCTCCATTAAAGTAGGGTTAATAGCAACCAGTGTGGAAGCTCACAACATGGCAACGTTAGGATAGAACCGGAGTTAAGGACATTGAGCTATTCATAACAATTGGAGTCATAGTTTCATAAGAACTTACAAATCCACCGCCACCAACAACCACATCCCGAACACTTTCTTTCAGTGTCATCCCGCTCCTGATATCTTCATCAGGCTGGGGGAGGCGTAGTTTTGTAGGGCGCTCGCTGTCCCTGACCTCGTCGGGATCTATAGGGCAATCCACTGATGCATAATCTCCAAGGACAGAGATTGTTCCGGTGAAACGATCTCCCATCAGTGCATATGGCTTTGCTGGGAAAACATATAGATGAACAGCCGAAGCAATGCCCATCTGTCCTGGATGAATTCATCAGACCTGTTAGACCTCAAACATCTAAAAGAAAAAGAAAAAAAGAATCGATATATGATTTTGAGTTACCAATTGGACTATAACTATGACGACATGATATTATTTTAGCATTCATCAATCATAACCAAATATACCTCAACACAGATTATGAAGTCCTGCACACTTGACTTGAATTCCAAGGCTTGAGCAATGGGACCTCGGAACAAATTGAGGGAGGAGAGAAGAGCGATCGTGACTCCTTGCCACCAAGTCAGAAACACGATTGATTTGAAGGTTAGGAATTTATACAACGGGTTTATGTGGGCCAGCTCCTGCTTTGTTGCGGTGTAGAATTGCACTAAACAGTAGAGAGCCCACGACTGGCTAAAGTTTAGAACTACTGCCAGGTAAGGGTACCTGAAAAACCAAGGACAATAGCCTAAAACTCAGATGGTACAAAATTAAATGCTAGTCAAAGCCAGTTCAAAAAACATTGCACATTCGATAACTTCCTTGAGCACGAAGCACGCAAAACATTCCATTAAGCATTCATAATACAGCTTACCCACAGTTCCATTTGAACTCGCCTTCACAGTAGACTCCAAAGGCCTCGAGAACTACAGCTGAAATCGAAGTGAAAGCCTTAATGATCATCTGCCAAAGATAAGAGTTAACAAAGTTTCAAGCTAAGGAATATTTGGAACACAAAAACAATAGTAAACTAATGTGTGAATTTCTGGGGAAGTATGGACATACATATTGAACAATACCAAACTTCACAACTTGATAGAACCACCGGCCAAGCCTCCATGGCTTTAAGAAATACTTCATTGGAAAAGGGTGCTTAACGGTTCCCTTCTCATGAGCATGTTCTAAAAGTGGAGTCTTCGTGCTTGCTCGCCCTTGTCTCTCCATGAACTCGACTGCTCTTTCTTCTCCACCTTTGAAATGAAAAAGAGGAAATCAGGGTAAAATGCTGTCAGATGTTATCAAAATCCTCAAATGCAAACCTATTTAGCCTGATTCATGGTTTTCTGAAAGTTCTAGGAAGAGCTTCAAGGGAAATACACAGCTCAAGTGGCTACTCTAGAACTGACAAGGCTTGGCATCACATTCATCAAAAGAGGTATATGCAAAGACTACACCCTAGAATTCCTCAACAAGGTAGAAAACTCATATGTTCGGGTATGCTATCATGATACTCCAGCAACATCTCACACCCAACAATTGGCTTTAGTTGCTGCCGCAATGCAGTAATCTTATTCCGAAAAACACGATAATACGAAACTATAGAACACCTTGTGCATTGAATTTTAAAAGGACCCTGCATCATTCACAACACAAGAGCTCTTAAAGAAGTTACTACATACATACCCAAGCAAGCAACAAGGTACCTCCCAAAGCAATACATGGCGAAGGATTCATAGCAATCCCGTAGAATTCCAACATCAACACTGATTGATGGATGCACCAACGATATAAACTGTCAAAAATTTAAACCCAATTCCTCAAATTAATGATAAGAGGAAAGGGAACAACACAAAGACTGAAGGGGAGCACTCTGGCTTCTCTTACAGATTCGATGGCATAACAAGGAACCATGAGAATTACTCCAATCAGAAACTTCTGTTCCTGTAATAATGAAACAAGACTGAACATTCAGTACCGAAGTGAAAACCGAAGGTAGAGCCAAATTCACGATCGAATTCAGAAGCCGGGGAAAGGGTAAAACCTCAGGGTTCTTGTAAGCAGAGAGGTGTTCGAAGAGGAGGTAACAAGACAATGAGAGGCTGACCGCCATTAAAGCACCGGCGAGCGTGGACGCCCATATCGGAGGATAATATCCCAGCAGGTTGTAGCAATGAGACAAGAGATCCTGATACTTCATTCGCCTGCTTCCCTTATCCCACTCCTTCAACTAATTTCTGAATCCTCCTCCTCTCTGCCGATGCCCCAAAGCATAATTTTTTTTTTCCCGGGAAAATTTTCCCTCCAGCAGGGAGCAAGATCAGAACTTTCTTTCTGGTGGAATCTTCAACTCAATTGATCCGGTTAAACCCAGAATAAAAAAGGCGAGAAATTTGAAACGAATTGGGAATAGAAAATAGCGGATTTCAGTGAAAAAGACGAGAGTCGGGTTGGAAGAAACAGCACAGAGGGAGAGACGTAAAAGAGAGAACAAATTACAGATTGCGAAAAAGAAATTCAGAAAAAGGAAAAGTCTGACCAGCTTATTGGCATTCACCCACTCCATATATTTGGGCAGAACAGTAGATAAATAAATTATTATTATATAATAATGATGTGTTTTTAAAATTAGCAGTTATCCTCTGCGGAATATTTAGATAAACGGAAAAAGAAAACCATAGCCGGCGGTAGAAAACAGACGGAGAACGCGCCGGCGATTCTGAGAGAATGGTTCGACCGACTTGACTCGGAGAAAGCTGGGAGCATCACAGCAACTCAGCTAAAGGTTCCTTCTTCTCACTCAATCCTCTCATCCATTTTTCACTTCAAAATCGCCCGAGTGCTAAATGAAATCGATGGTTGTGTTGATGATGATCATTTGAATCAGAGTGCTTTGGCTGTTGGCAACCTGGAATTCCCTATTTCTGGGGTCCAACAAATGATCAGTTGGCGTTTCTGCAGCATCCCCAGTTTCTCAGTTCTCACTGCCTGAATCGGGCTATTGTTGAGCTGGGGTTTTAATGGTGGTTTATGTGTTGTTTCATCAGGATATACGATTTTGATAGGAATGGGACTATGAGCTTTGATGGTGAGATGGCAAAGTTTTCAACTTTCGTAATGAGCTTGGACATGTGGTTCCTCTTGTTTCCTGATGAACTGTTATTTTGCTTTCTTGGAGTTGCATTTGCAGAATTCGTTGCACTGAACAAGTTCCTCGCAAAGGTTAGAGCTTTCTCCTCTTGGTCTATAACCAGAATGATGTGATGATTGGAGAAATGATATGGTAATCTTTCGGTCTTTCACGAGAATGGCCCAGATGGCCCTTCAGTTGGTCTCTGGCTGTTAGAACTGCAGTTGAATGTAGTAATTGCTGCAATGGGTGCTTTTGCACTCTTACTTAGGATTTGGAAAATGACAACTGCTTGCCTGCTTTGTGAATAGTCTGTTGGCATCCAAATATTCTACCGATGTTTGATTCATTTCGAAGGCGGCTTTCCTCCTCCTTCTCCATGATGATCTACTACTCATATTCATTCTGATGCGAACCAATGTCTAATGCATGTTATGAAGAATGAAATGTATGTTGTTCATAGCTTTTGCTGATTGTCCACTTGCAGGTTCTACACGCCTTCTCAAACCTAGAGAGGTAATTAGGTTACTTTTAGCCTCTATGCAATGGCAGCTCCCTGTGCTTCTCTCTTTTTTCCCTTCTTGCATGCACAAATCACTCACCAGAAGTCCTTATGTTGCTATATAGATGCAAGAGGAAAACTCCGCCACCCTAATGTGGCTCTTCTTGATCTTATGGATAATAGACTTACCATTGCTGCATTGCAGTTCATTCTGTCTATGTATTATTCTTGATTAGATAGCTTAGTTTTTCTAGCTACGACACGGCTCTTGCTTATTTGGTTTAGCTAAGATCTACACATGGTAAGTCCGGCCTGTTGCCCATGAGTAGTCAAAACAAACGTCTGGATGATTTCATTTCTCTCTGCATCTTTGCACAGTCAGCTCGGTTTGTTATTCTTTGAAGAAAGCAATCCGATTGCTTTCGCTAACTGAGATTCAACATATGGTGATGCCTCCCTCATGTCTTGTTTGTAATGCCAGGAACCTTTTCAGTTTGTTCGATACAGCAAAACAAGGCAGAATTAGTCTTCATCTCAATCAGTTCATCTACTGCAGTAAGCAGTCACAGCAAGCTTCTGCCATCTTTCTGTAAAGTTATATTTCCTCATAATTATAGTTTTTCGAGGCCACAATCCAACCATCTGTTGTTTGTCATTGCAGCTGCCAATTGTAGAATATGAAGAGGTTACATCAGCATTGCTCCTTCCTCAACTACTGAACACTTCAAACTTGAATTGTTTGCCTTACTTGTTTGTCTTATGTAGTTTCTTTCATCAGGGTTTTGTTATGCTAGGCTCCATTCATGAACATTGTTATGGATTGAAAGTGTAGGTGTCCTTATAAGAAAAAAGAAGAAGGAAAATTCATTCCATGAAGTTATCTTCCCTCAACCATGATGATCCAAATGGGCTAAAAGGGAAGAACTTGGACTTGCCTAATGAGATTGGTGGGAGAAGTTGGCTACAACAAGAGACATATGTGTACATTTCAGAAGTTGGCTGGAATTTATCTAAATTATCATATTTAAGGCCTAATTTTGTTGGACCGTAAATATTCAGGTCTAAATTCTCATATTTAAGACCAAAAAGATTTGTTTTCCTCACATGCCGACTCATACACGATGATGGCATAAACATGTGTATGGATAAACGAGGTTAATTTCACATTAGACCATTATATGGTTAGCTTGAATTTTTAATCTCAAATTTTTAAGAATTTTGTTTAGTTCAATTTTGTTGGACCCCGCTAAACAAAGATCTAGTATACAAGATAAGAAAACGTTATTAACTTACCGGATCGAATATAGATGAATGTGATTATAACCCGACCTCGACCATAAAAAATCCGGTCCTAACCTAGTTATTTACTTATTATTAAACCCCTCTTTCTTAAGAAAACAAAATATATGGACTGATATAAATGTTCAACAGAGTTCATGGACTTCTTTTAGTAAATTTTTCCCAGGAGTAATAATAAAGAAAATAGAATTACTAGGAGGAAAAGGGTAAAAGGATAAAGAAAGTCGATATCGTACGAGAGGAAAAAAGAATATTCCGCGAAACGTAAATAACAACAAGCACACAGCAATTTCCCTTCTTCAATCCCCTCCCGAAATTGCGATCCCTTCCGCCAGATAGAAAGAAGGAACTCTTCCGATTCTCGTACAAAAACCCTCTTCCCCTCCTTTCAATTTTCTGCTTCCCGATTTTCTTTACGTCCGCGCTTTTTTTTTTTCGATCGTCCGCCGCTGATCAGTTCCGATCGGCGATTTGGGTTGTTTTTTTAGGGTTTGCTCGATTAGTTGCGAGTGTTTCTTGTGGCAGTATTGAAATAGAGAGATGGGAGCAGAAGGAGATTCGAGCAGCTCGACGAAACCCGCCGGAGGTGAGGCAGGCGGTGATCAGCAGCCCCAGCAAGGTGGGGAGGATTTGGTTGTGGTCAATGTCAGGTGCTCAAACGGCACCAAATTCACGGTGAGGACGAGCCTTGAGTCGACTGTGCAGGCGTTTAAGCTGCTTTTGGCGCAGAATTGCGATGTGGCTGCTGAGCAGCAGAGGTTGATTTACAAGGGTCGTATACTCAAGGACGACCAAACCCTTGTTAGCTATGGTGGGTTATCCTCCCTGGCTTGCAATTTTTTGTTATGATTGTTTGGTTAGCTGCTTTAACTGTGTTTTGGCCTGGATCTTCAAGTAGGGTGTTGCCCGCTATAATATTTGCTTAAAACCTGAATGGGGAACTCAGTAGATGGCATTTCAATTTATTTGGTTCAATGCAGCTATTGACACTTGGGTATTGGGTAGGTTGATGGAGGCAGATTGTTTCAGTTGGATTTTAACGCCCTGCATGTGATTGAAGGGAGAGATTGGTTGAAATGCCCTTCCTCTAATCATTTGTGCTAATGATCTATTGCTATCTGCTGTTTGTGGAGCACTTAGTATTTGCCAAATTCTGTAGATATACGAAAAGGGTGGCAAGACTGTAGGGGAAGTGATCTCTGTTTGGTCATTTTGGTCGTCTTAAAATGATTATGAGATGGGATTATGTGTAGTAAATTTAGTATATCCTTTACGTCGAGAATTACTCAGGCTTGAGATTTCTCTGACTAGACGATGTAGATTAGGTTACATCAGCACTTGCTATGCCTTAGATCTTAGTTAAACTGTGATATGAACCCTAGGCTTCATCTTATGATAGACACAACTCTTTGGCCTATCTTTCTGCTTCTGGAGGTTGACCCTTCTCCATTTGTGTTCTTTTTCTTTGGTCGAAGGTCTGCAGGCTGATCACACAGTCCATATGGTTCGCGGTTTCTCTCCAGCTTCATCAACTCCTGCATCTGGTGCTGCTCCCACAACTGCAGCTAATCCCGCAAGTCAGAATACTACACCAGGCGTTACAAGGGGTGTGGGCTCCAACGAAGGTGGGCCGTTTGGTGCTGCTGGGCTTGGTTCATCTCTGTTTCCTGGACTCGGATTGAATATGCTTGGTGGTGGAGGCGTTGGTGGAGGCGCTGGTGGAGCACCTAACTTGTTTGGAACTGGGCTCCCAGAGTTTGAGCAAGTACAGCAGCAGCTGACACAGAACCCGAACATGATGAGGGAAATAATGAACATGCCTGCTATCCAGAACCTGATGAACAACCCCGAGTTGATGAGAAGCTTGATTATGAGTAATCCTCAAATGCGTGAAATCATCGACAGGAACCCTGAGCTTGCACATGTGCTGAACGACCCAAGCATTCTCAGGCAGACCCTTGAAGCTGCTAGGAATCCTGAACTCATGCGAGAGATGATGAGAAATACTGACCGAGCAATGAGCAACATCGAAGCTTCTCCCGAGGGATTTAACATGCTCAGGCGTATGTATGAAAATGTCCAGGAACCATTTCTCAATGCAACCACGATGGGTAGTACTAATGCAGGGAATAACCCGAATGCGAACCCTTTCGCGGCACTTCTTGGAAACCAAGGTGGGACACAAGCCAGGGATGCATCAAATAACTCTTCAACAACCGGTGCAGAGGGAACCCCTGGTTTAACTGTTCCAAATACAAACCCACTGCCTAATCCTTGGAACAGTAATTCTGGTAAGATGATGGTTTATGCTCTTAAGAAGCTTCCTCTATGCAATATTCTTGCTTCATCATAGGCCTTTGAAACCTAAGCATTAGCATTTATCTTCCATATTCCCACTTGTTGGCTCATCAATATATATTGCATTCAACAAATGTGATTCTACTTTGCATTCAAGATTGTCTTAATGAAGTGCTGAGACTGGAACTTAAACTTTATCGGATTCTAATTCTACTATTGTGATTCAACTGTGCCTGCAAGATTGTATTTCTAATGAGGGGCTGTGATTGGAGTTTAAATGTTAGGTTACTGTATATGCGTACAGCGTACACACTACATGGAACTGTCATGTATATTTTCTCTTTTACATGGAACTGTCATTTATAGTTTCTCTTTTATTATATTTGAAAGGTGGAAGCCAGACGACCACTACAACAAGGTCAATTCCTGCTGCTGGGGATGCCAGGGCAGCTGGTCTTGCTGGCCTGGGAGGGCTGGGTCTCCCGGGAATGGAACAAATGTTGGGGAATATGCCTGATGCTACTAATTTGAATCAGTTCTTGCAGAATCCAGCTGTTTCACAGATGATGCAAAACATGCTTTCCAACCCTGAATACATGAACCAGGTAGTGACCAATGTTCGATAGCTGGGTTCTTTTTTGACAGTTTGTTCCCGAGTCTTTGATTGTTAGTTTTGGTCTTCAGTTGTCATACTTGATATTCTTTATTTCTGACCTGCGATGATGATTAACACACTTTCTTGCTGCGAGATGATAGACATCCCAATCCAGTTGATTAGCCAACCTGTTGTATCTTTCATATACTAACATTAGGTGTACATCAAGGGTCATTGTGGTTGTGAAACATTATTCTTTGAAGAGTTAGCTGTCATTAGCAATGTGGTCATGTTTTTGTTAGTATTTTTGCCCCGATCTCACAGCCCTTCTATGTACTTGTAACAGATGCTATCCCTGCAGCAGTCACTTATGTCTCAGATGAACAGGCAGCAGTCAACCCAGTAAGATGATCCCCCTTTTGAATACCCAGTTCTCGATTGTTGAATGCCTCGAAGATGTCATTCATTCTCTCTTGCTACGTACCTTTTTATTTTGTCATTTGCAGGGAATCTCCACAGACGGGTACTACTCCAGGTACCCAAGAGTGGCAAAAACTTTTCTCAACATCTTAGTTAACAGTTTCATCATTCTTTTGTCATGATGTATAACTTGATGTGGCAGGAATGCCTAATGCGGCTGGACTAGAGTTGTTGATGAACATGTTTGGCGGCCTTGGTGCTGGAGGCTTATCTACTCCGAACCAACCAGATGGTATGTACAACCCTCCTTCCATCTCCTTAACTTGCGTCGGTCGTTTACAGCGGAACAGACTATCGAAACTTCCTCACCTACTGCATTTAACAGTGCCACCAGAAGAACTATACGCGACTCAACTCACCCAGCTTCAGGAGATGGGGTTCTTCGATACTCAGGAGAACATCAGGGCGTTGCGTGCTACAGCTGGTAACGTTCATGCAGCAGTGGAGCGGCTGTTGGGTGGGAATAACGGACCTTGAGATGTCTTCTTGCTCTTCCTCCTCCCTTTGCGTCCAAACTGCTCGCAGCTTTTCCTCTCTGGTCTCTCTTCTTCCTTTCTTTCAGATAAAAGTTTTTGTAAGTTTTTATCTGACTTTCCAATCATCTTCGCCGTCGTCATCGATCATGTATTACTACTACCAATACGCACCCTAGACTACTGCTGTTGCTGCTGCTACATCTTTTTTCTTCAGGTCAAAAAATTGTATTTGTAAAATTGTTGAAGATAAAAGAAGTGATTATTATTATGATTTATGTTCAGAAGGTCAGGTGTTTCGTGTTAGTTTTCTGGGCTTACTTTGTGACCCCATTCTGTTGTTATCGTCATCTCCCATTCAGTTCTTCCTTGGTTTATCCAAAGTCGTTTCTTCCTTCCGGATTTTATGGGCTTTTGTGTCCGGCCCAGTGAAGGCAAACCGAAGCCCTCTTCTCCCTGTCTCCGTCCCAACTTTTCCAGCCCAAATGTTCGGCTCCAAGTCTGGCCCAATGCACCTCTTACGCGCTAACAGAATCAGACTCGTTTCCCGGGCTTTCAAAATTCAAAATTTAAAATGGGAGGCAGAGCAATCAAATCAAAATCCTACACCTACAGGCTACAGGCTAGATTATATAGTTCCCACTCTTGAGGCAGACGCCTCATATTTCTCCTCTGCTCGCGAATGAGAAAACAGAGCAAGAACGCCAGAAAATCAAAATCACTGCCCTGCACTCTGACTCCAGAATGGCCCCGGAGGTGGACGTGAGAGAAGAAGTGATCGGAATCGACCTAGGGACGACCAATTCATGCGTCGCCGTCGTTCGAAACGGCACGGCGGAGATCATAGCCAACGACCAAGGCCACCGAACCACACCTTCCTTCGTGGCCTTCTCTGCCGCCGATTCCGAGCGCCTCATCGGAGAAGCCGCCAAGAAGCAGGCGGCACTCAACCCTCGCCGGACTATCTTCGACGCCAAGCGCCTGATCGGTAAAAAGTTCAACGACCCAGAGGTTCAGAGGGACTTGAGGTACTTACCGTATCTGGTGGTCAACAAAAACGGGAAGCCGTACGTGGAAATAGAATTAGCGAAATCGAAAGGCCGAAGAGAAATCAAAAGACGGTTCAGCCCGGAACAGATCAGCGCCATGATATTGGGGAAGATGAAGGAAACTGCTGAATCTTACCTGGGACAGCCAGTGAGCGGCGCGGTTGTTACGGTCCCGGCTTATTTCAACGATAGGCAGAGGCAGGCCACAAAGGACGCGGGCAGAATAGCAAACCTAAACGTCCTCCGGATCATCAACGAGCCAACGGCAGCTGCCATAGCTTATGGTCTTAATAGCCTACACCGGAAGAGTAAACATACCAAGAGTAAGATTCTGGTGTACGATTTGGGCGGCGGGACGTTTGATGTCAGTGTGCTGGAAGTAGATGGCCAGGATTTCCGTGTTTTGGCTACCGGCGGGGACGCTCATCTCGGCGGCGGAGATTTCGATCAGAGATTGATGGAATACTTCATCAGATTAATCAAAAGAAAGTTCTGTAAGGAGGATATCAGTGAAGATAAAAAAGCTCTAGGGAGGCTCCGCAAAGAATGCGAGACAGCCAAAAGGGATTTGAGCAATCAAAGCCAGGTTCGGGTCGAGATCGAGTCTCTGTTTCAGGGGGTGGATCTCTCGGAGACTCTGACGCGGGCCAAGTTCAATGAATTGAATTTGGATCTGTTTAAGAAGACGCTGGAGGTGGTAGAGGCCACGCTGAAAGATGCCAAGCTGGGGAAGAGCGAGATCGAGGAGGTAGTACTGGTGGGAGGAAGCACTAGGATTCCGAAGCTGAGGGAGATGCTGAAAGAGATGTTTGATGGCAAGGAACCCTGCAAAGGGGTGAACCCTGATGAAGCTGTGGCTTATGGTGCTGCTGTCTTTGGAAGCAAACTCAGCGACCATGGAGATGTCAAGAACCAGTTGATCCCAATAACTCGAGTTGTTGGGAGAGGTTCAATCGTGGATCATATACCACAACACTAACACGCCCCCTCAAACGAAAGCCACTCACAAGGGCTTGAAGTTTGCACAGGTCTGAAGACAAGAATACCATGTGCTTAACAAATGGGGGTCACCGGGAATCGAACACAAGACCTCTCGGTCACAGAAGGCTCTGATACCATGTCATGAACCAGTTGCTCCCAATTAGGGGTGATAATCGGTTCGGTTGCGGTTAAACCGAACCGACGGGTCGGTTAGCCGACACCTATTAGAGGTCAAAACAGCCAACCGCAACCGCAACCGATTGTCCAATCGGTTAGCCGAAACCGCTAACCGTCGGTGTCGGTTCGGTTGGTCGGTTGACTATCAACCGGAAATTAATTGAAAAGAAAAATAAAAATTCCAAAAAAATATAAAACAAAAATAGAAATTAACAGCCCTACCTCTAGCATTCTCGATCCTTCTCCCCATCTCATTCTCTGTTACCCTATCCTCTCTCCAAAAGAAAACCCCTCTCTCTAATCTCTCCATTCCTATCGCAAGCTCTCTCTGCCACCCTCTACCCTCACCAAAATTTCAAGAAAATCATCAATTCCCGTCGACTTCTTCCTCCGCTCTGAATCCTTCCATCGATTTTCTCTGGTCTACCTTCTCTCCTTTGCCTTGGAGCGAAACCAAAAGTGGCTGGATCTTGACGTCATCGCTTTCTTATCGGCAGAGGCGACAACTTCGGTAGGGGTCCATCGGCGGAGGACATGCATGGTGCTCGGCTAATTGATCTCGACGCCATAGAGGATTTGATTGTCCTGCTGGCAAAGCCCCGGGATTTTCTCCACTCTCATCTCCACCGCCGCCGGAATAGATGGGGGAAGAAGGCGGAGCAGCGTTGGTCAGCGGGAGGATGGCGACGCGAAGAAGGCCGGGAGCGGGAGGATGGCGCTCGACGGCGAGGCTAGGGTTCAGCCGTTCAGAAATGGGGAGGCGGAGGAGAGGCGGCTGAGATTCTTTCTGATATCGCCTCGCCTCCTTCGTCTTCGATTTGGGATTTAGAATTAGGTCAGGGGAGGCGGAGCACTGGGTGGCCGAGAAGAGAAGAGGTCGCCCAAAGAGAAACGACGCCGAATTGACTGATTGGGTCGGTTTTGGCGGTTAGTCTGTTCGGTTGCGGTTTTTAACCGCTAACCGCTACACTCTGAACCAAGCTGGAAACAGGCAACCGCAACCGCTAACCGCAGCCCATTCTCGGTTTTCGGTTGGCCATCAAACCGACGGTTTCGGTTCGGTTGACGGGTTAACCGGAAAACCGGAGACCGATTAACAGCCCTACTCCCAATAACTCGAGTTGTTGGGAGAAGGTTATGCTGGATCTTATACCATGTCATGAACCAGTTGCTCCCAATAACTCGAGTTGTTGGGAGAAGGTTATGCTGGATCTTATACCACTCTCTAACACGCCTCCTCAAACGAAAGCCAACCCACGGGCTTGAAGTTTGCACAGGCCCACCATACCATGTGCTTGAAAGACAACGGTTAATATTGGGGGTCGTGGAGATTCGAACACATGACCTTTCGGTTCTAGGCTCTGATACCATGTCAAGAACCAGTTGATCCCAATAACTCGAGTTGTTGGGAGAGGTTCAATCGTGGATCATATACCACAACACTAACAGGAGATGCATTACATGATGGTAACGTTTTACTGCTTGCAGATTGACTCTTAATTCGATCATCTTCTTCGATTTCTTACGCCGAAACTGCACGCAGGTGTTACCTTGGTTGATGTCACTCCATTGAGTTTGGGAATTGAGGACGCTTATGGTTTGATGAAAGTAATTATCCCAAGAAACACCCCTGTTCCTACAAAAATGTCAATGGAATTTTCCACCAATGAAGATCAGCAAACCTCAATGAGTACCAAGGTTGGTTGAGATATTCCAATAGATAGTTTATGTTCATACTGGTGCATTTCAACCTTTAAATTCAGGTAAAATTCTGCAGGTGTTTCAAGGTGAAAGACCCCTGACCAAGGATTGTATCCACCTTGGAAAATTTGTTCTGTCCGATATCACCCCAGCTCCAAGGGGAGTTACAATAGTAGAGGATACCTTGGAGATCGACGAGGATGGAATACTTAAAGTGACGTCAAGGGAGAAGATCCCAGGAGCAAAATCTAAATCCCTAACCATCACCAGCTACAAAGGAAATTTGACGCAGAATCAGATTAAGAGGATGATCAAAGAAGCAAAGGAGATGGCAGAGCAAGACAAGATAGCCAGGGCATGTGTGGATGCCAGGATCGAGTTAGAGAGTTACATCTATGATGCCAAGAACGCCTTTCTCACTGGTGATGGGCTGGAGCAGGTGGGTGATAAGAGGGGAAAGGTGGAGATTATCTGTTCCATGAGAGCAGCTTCAGGTTGGTTGGATGCGAACCAAGGCGCTACCAGAGAAGTTTACGAGAAGAAGCTGAACGAGCTGAGAGGGGTTTGGGATCCCATTCTAATCACGGCCAAGAAGATATGAGCTGTTCAGCGAGACTAATTTCTTGCTAGCTAGGTACTGCGTTTTTCCCCTCTTTTGCTTCCAAGGGGCTGCTCGAAGGCACTGACCTTCCTTTTGCTGAGCGACTAGCAAAGGCCCTTGACGTGTGGAATACTTTTGTGGTGTGATTTTTTTTTTGGTGTTGGATCAACTTTTGTGGTGATCCAGCAGAAACCCAGTAACTGGTGATCAAAATACTCTGTCTAGAACAAGAAACGCTTACTGGGTTTGATGAGACTATTCCTCTCACCCGTCGTTCATCAAGAGTAGCCCAGCCCAATAGAAGGTACCTCGATTACGTGGGGTAATTGGGCCAAAGGTTTGTTGCAGCTTGCCTAGTAGAATGAGTCTAGTTTACGTTGGTAGAAGGAGTCAAGAGTTGTTAAGAGTCTTAGTTGTTAAGTCCTTTTCGGTTAGCATAATAAGTTGGAGTAAGAGTAGCAGCTATTAGTTGAAGTAGCTCCACATTGTTAGGAAGAGTCCGTTGTTCTTTTTATATTTAAAGCAAGGAATGAATGAATAAGAGGCAAGCTTTATTTTGGCAAATAGCATTGGTCATTCTCACCAAGAAACGAGACCCTGGCTGGATCCCGCCAAGAAAGGGGATCAATCCAAGCTTACAACTTCGATCCTTATCACTTGGTATCAGAGCCGGTGATGGGCACCCACGCTAACCGCATTGAAGCTCTCGAAGCCGCCGGTCAGGAAAATGACCAGAAGCTCACGGCAATTCTCGATCAGTTGGCCACCTTACAACTCGCCGTGACTCAAATAGCTCAGGAACGCACCGCTCGGACCGATGACCGGCGATCTGCCGACGGGGATGCATCTGTTAACGGTCAGCCACGACGCAATCAGATCGACGACGAGGCGGATCGTGAACACCAACCACTCTTTGGAGCTAAGCTAGCTCGCCTGGAGTTCCCCACTTTCGCAGGGGAAGATCCCACCGTCTGGTTTTCAAGGGTGGAGCAGTTCTTTGAATTCCAGGCAATCCCGGAGGGTCAGAAGGTGTCATTGGCGTCATACCACCTGGAGGGCGACGCCAATCAGTGGTGGCAATGGCTCCGCCGCACCTACAGGACGGATGGCATCCCAATTACCTGGGAAAGCTTTTCATCGGAACTGTGGGCTCGATTCGGACCATCGGCTGCTACGGGGTTCGACGAAACCCTATCCCATATCAAGCAGACTGGCTCGCTCAAGGATTACCAGACTGAGTTCGAACGGCTCGGCAACCGAGTCCGAGGATGGTCTCAGCAAGCCTTGGTCGGCACCTTTCTGGGCGGATTAAAAACTGAAATCGCCGAAGGAATCAGAATTTTCAACCCCCGCACCTTGAGGGAAGCAATCAGCCTCGCCCGCGTGCGTGAAGAACAACTCACGCGCTATCAAAGTCCTCCCCGGAGCTCCTATCGGTCTCCGGCGGACTACACGACGCCGCCCAGGCACCGAACGCGTCCCACCTTCGAGCCCACCTTTGTGGCGCGGCCCCGGCCGGTCGAAGCACCACCGCAACCCCGCAATCGACCCCAACCACCACCGGGCGGACGACGCATACCCTATGACGAGATGCATCGACGTCGGCAAGCGGGGCTTTGCTTCAATTGCGACGAAAGGTTCACCCCCACCCACCGATGCGCCAAGCCTCGCCTGATGATGCTGCTGGACGAAGAAGAGGACGAGGCGATCGGGGTTGAAGAGGCCGAGGTCTCCTTCAACGCCATCACGGGCCGGGCCGGGGGAAGAACAATGAGGGTTTGGGCCCAAGTAGGCCGAACTCGGCTAGTTGTGTTGATCGACAGTGGGTCAACCCACAACTTCATCAACAACAAAACCGCAGAAGCCCTCCACCTTCCAGGTTCATCCGTCGTTCCCTTCAACGTCCGAATCGCGAACGGAGCACCCCTGCAATGCGACGGACGGCACGACGACGTCGTGCTCAACATCCAAGGTACCCAATTCCCAGTTACTCTCTACGCCATTCCTCTCGCTGGATTCGACATCGTCCTCGGCATCCAATGGTTAGAGACGTTGGGTACCGTTCAAAGCAATTGGCGAACTCTGGCCATGGAATTTGATTGGGAAGGCCGCCGACGACACTTACACGGCATCACCAACTCCAATCCCACCGCGACCACCCTTAAGTGCATAATGAAGGAGGATTCCAGTCTCCGCGCCATCTGTCTTCCCCCGCCAGCTGAAGACCCACTCCGGCCGGTACCTCATGATCTTCAGGACATTTTACGCGACTTCGGCGATCTGTTCGATGAACCAGGCAAATTATCCCCGCGCCGCCAAATTGATCATCGGATTACTTTGAAGGAAGGCACAGAAGCCATCAATGTTCGTCCTTACCGATACGCGTACTTCCAAAAGGGAGAAATCGAGGACCAGGTTAACAAGATGCTCGCTGCCGGTCTCATCCAACCCTCGACCAGCCCTTTCTCTTCTCCGGTGTTGTTGGTCAAAAAGAAGGACGGTACTTGGCGATTCTGCACCGACTACAGAGCCCTCAACTCGGCTACCATCAAAGACCGATTCCCTATCCCGACCGTCGAGGACATGCTCGACGAGCTTCATGGTGCCGCCTACTTTACAAAATTGGACCTCCGCGCAGGTTATCACCAGGTTCGAATGCATCCCGCCGATGTTCACAAAACCGCATTCCGCACCCACAATGGCCATTACGAGTATCTCGTGATGCCTTTCGGCCTATGCAACGCGCCATCCACGTTCCAAGCGGTAATGAACGAGATTTTCCGACCCATGCTCCGCAAGTTTGTCTTGGTTTTCTTCGACGACATTCTGGTCTATAGTCCCGACATGGCGAGCCATCGAGATCATGTTCGCAAGGTCCTTCTCACCCTACGCCATCACCAGTTCTTCGTCAAATTCTCCAAATGCGCCTTCGGCCTCCAAGAGATCGAGTACCTCGGCCACATCATCACCAACCAAGGCGTCAAGGTCGATCCTAGCAAGATACAGGCCATGATCGACTGGCCCCAACCCACCACCGTCACCGAGCTCCGCGGTTTCTTGGGACTTACCGGCTACTACCGCAAGTTCGTCCGGGACTACGGCTCCATTGCACGGGCCCTTACCAATCTCCTCAAAAAGGGCCAATTCGACTGGTCCGCGGCGGCGGAGGAGGCGTTCCACCAGTTGAAGACTGCCATGTCCTCCACGCCTGTACTCGCCATGCCCAACTTCAACGCCCCTTTTATAATCGAGACCGATGCCTCCGATGATGGGATTGGTGCGGTACTGATGCAGAACGAGAGGCCCATTGCTTACATGAGTCGGGCTTTGGGCAAGGCCAAGCAAGCCCTTTCCACCTACGCCAAAGAAATGCTAGCTATAGTCACCGCTATCCAGACCTGGCGGCCCTACATTTTGGGCCGAAGATTCATTATCCGGACCGACCAGCGTAGTCTCAAGCACCTTTTGGGCCAGCGGATTACTACGCCCGAGCAGCAGCGTTGGGTTTCCAAGTTGGTTGGGTTTGATTATGAAATCACCTACAAACCAGGGAGGGAGAATCAAGCAGCCGATTCTCTTAGTCGGCGGCCACCTACCTCGACGCTATTTGCGGTGTCCATCCCTCACACAACTCTTTGGGAAGACCTAAAAGCTACGGCTCTTACTCACCCGTATATGAAGCGGATCACAGCTCGGGCGAACTCGGCAGCTCCCGGTCCCTACTCCATCCGCAACGATATGGTTCTATATCGTCGGCGCGTCGTCATCCCTCCCAACTCGCCACTGGTCCTGCAGCTGCTGCGTGAGTTCCACTCGACCCCGGCAGGCGGCCATTCGGGCATTCTCCGAACTCAGAAGCGGCTGGCCTCCCAATTCTACTGGCCAGGAATGCTCAAAGATGTCCAAAGCTTCGTCAACGCTTGTGATGTCTGTCAAAGAGCCAAAGCTCAAACTCTCACCCCGGCGGGTTTGCTCCAACCGCTGCCCATTCCAACCCAGGTATGGGAAGATATCTCCATGGATTTCGTTGACGGTTTACCAAGTTCAGGGGGCAAGACTGTGATTTTGGTGGTCGTCGACCGCTTGACCAAATATGCTCACTTCCTCGCTTTGTCCCACCCCTACACTGCTCGCACGGTGGTCGATCACTTTGTGACGGGGATTGTTCGCCTGCACGGCCTCCCTCGCTCCATCGTCAGCGACCGCGATCGGGTTTTCATGAGCCACTTCTGGCAGGAGTTGCATCGCCAGTCGGGGACTACCCTGCTGATGTCCTCGTCCTATCATCCGCAAACCGACGGCCAAACTGAGGTCGTCAATCGCTGTGTGGAGCAATATCTACGGTGTTTTACGCACCAGCAGCCGAAGCGATGGCTCCTCTCACTTCCTTGGGCTGAGTATTGGTATAATACTTCCTTCCACAGCTCGGCAGGTATGACGCCCTTCCAGGCTTTGTATGGCCGCCTTCCTCCCGCCATTCCCTCTTATCGGCCCGGCGCTACCGCTGTCCATGAGGTGGATCAGTCTTTACTGGACCGCAATGCACTACTCAATGAACTGAAGACAAATCTGTCGGTGGCTCAGCATCAGATGAAGCAGAACGCGGACTTACGGCGCCGCGAAGTCCAATTCACCGTCGGCGATTGGGTCTACTTGAAATTGCAACCTTATCGGCAGCATACCGTGTTTCGTCGGGCGTCCCAGAAGCTGGCCTGTCGTTACTATGGGCCTTATCTAATCACCGAATGTATCGGCCCCGTCGCCTACCGCCTTGGATTGCCCCCTGGTAGCCGTGTTCACCCAGTTTTTCATGTGTCACTGCTGCGCCCATGTCCGACTCCACCTGCTGCGGCGAGCTCGGAAATTCCTCCCATTGCTGATGATGGGGCGCTACTCCTTCAGCCCACAGCCATCCTGGATACCCGTTACACCCGGCGCGGTTCTCGCCTTGTCAAGGAGGTCCTCGTCCAGTGGCAGTCTCTTTCTCCCGACGATGCTACTTGGGAGTGCGCAACGGAGTTCTACGATCGCTTCGTTCGGCTCGACATTGAGGACAATGCCGTTTCTTCTGCGGCGGGCAATGATGAGACTATTCCTCTCACCCGTCGTTCATCAAGAGTAGCCCAGCCCAATAGAAGGTACCTCGATTACGTGGGGTAATTGGGCCAAAGGTTTGTTGCAGCTTGCCTAGTAGAATGAGTCTAGTTTACGTTGGTAGAAGGAGTCAAGAGTTGTTAAGAGTCTTAGTTGTTAAGTCCTTTTCGGTTAGCATAATAAGTTGGAGTAAGAGTAGCAGCTATTAGTTGAAGTAGCTCCACATTGTTAGGAAGAGTCCGTTGTTCTTTTTATATTTAAAGCAAGGAATGAATGAATAAGAGGCAAGCTTTATTTTGGCAAATAGCATTGGTCATTCTCACCAAGAAACGAGACCCTGGCTGGATCCCGCCAAGAAAGGGGATGAATCCATCCCCTTTCTTGGCGGGATCCAGCCAGGGTCTCGTTTCTTGGTGAGAATGACCAATGCTATTTGCCAAAATAAAGCTTGCCTCTTATTCATTCATTCCTTGCTTTAAATATAAAAAGAACAACGGACTCTTCCTAACAATGTGGAGCTACTTCAACTAATAGCTGCTACTCTTACTCCAACTTATTATGCTAACCGAAAAGGACTTAACAACTAAGACTCTTAACAACTCTTGACTCCTTCTACCAACGTAAACTAGACTCATTCTACTAGGCAAGCTGCAACAAACCTTTGGCCCAATTACCCCACGTAATCGAGGTACCTTCTATTGGGCTGGGCTACTCTTGATGAACGACGGGTGAGAGGAATAGTCTCATCAGGGTTGCTTGTAAGTACTGTAAAAATTCAGTCTTTACAATTGGTGGAACCAAAGGGAAAAGTGGGTGAAAGGAAAGGAAGTAACCATGGAGGATGATGATTCCTTTTTGAATGGAAAAGCTTTTCCCATGCCTCAGTAATCAGTACCCTGTATCTTTTCCTCAACAACGCCGCCACCGGTCCGGCCTCCTTCTCCGGCATCCAAGTCGGCATTTTCCTGATCCACGCTCCGGCGGTCGCGACCACGTCCACCGATATTGTATCTACGGGCACAATATCTGGCCCAATAATACAATATGGGCCGTGATCGAAGCCCAATTCTGGATTCCCTATTTCCTTGAGGGTAAATGACACTTTTGGTCACTGAGATTATTAAATTGTGTCATGTTTAGTCACTAGAAAAAATTAATATCAATTTTGGTCACTCGAATTACCGAAACTGGTCAAATTTAGTCACTCTCCCGTCAGTTTCCGTCCAACTCCATTAATGTAGTTGGACGGAAACTTTTGGGAGAGTGACTAAATGTGACATGTTTCAGTAATACGATTGACTAAATGTGACAATTTTCAATAATTCGAGTGACTGGAGTTGGACAGAGGCTACAGAAGAGTGATCAAATGTGACCTGTGTCAGTAATTCGAGTGACCAAAATTGATATTAAATTTTTCTAATGACTAAATATGACACGATTTAGTAATCTCAGTGACCAAATATGTCATTTACCCATTTCCTTGACTTAGCTATTGCCTTTGCTAAATTTTATAGTTTGGTGACCGTTTTGTTATAACTTCGTAATTATGTGATCATTTTAGCATCTTCGGGGTAAAGTATTCTCCAGAAGTCGGAGGACTAAACAAGATAAAATCTCCGACTTCGTCTTGTGAGAGGAGAGAGAGAGAGAGAGCCAAAGCATTGTTCTTTTGAAACCCCTCTTCCCCCTTTCGTTCTCTCTCTTCTTCCCCCCTCTTTCTCTCTCAGCACCTCTCCGAATTCAACGAGCTAAGCTAATCACGGTAATGCTCTTCGCTCTCGGTTTTTAAAAATTTGTATCCTTCTTCTTCGTGTAACCCCGCTTTTGATTTCTCTTTCCCCTTCCCTCCATTTCTATCGAAGATAACTTCCTGCTGCATGCATTTATTGCAGGATATGCTCGATTTCCTTCGACAATTCTGCTTCTCAATTTGATGGGTATTGTTTATTTCAGGTGATTACCACAACCCATCTCTTGAAATGTTGTTGCTCTTTCCTCGTTGCCCAATTTTGTGTTTTATTTGGTTCTCTGGTCTGTCACAATGGGCAGAACTTGCTCTAGATGTTTAATTGCATTTGGTTAATTGATGACAAACTTGCCTTGGCTCTGGGGTGATGTGAACTGATGCTAGGATTGAGAACGATTGCGCTAAGATGGCTTCAGTTTAGACTTATGTACCAATCAATTGATTTCCATGGATTATGATGTTTTGCGCTTAGTTGCTTAACATTGTTCATTTTCTGTGCTATCTATATGTTCCATGGGTCGATTACAATCTGTAATGGTGGTTGTATCTGACCTAATCAGCTGAAAACTACTGTTCTTTGGTTTAGTTTTCTGGTTTTGGATGATCGATCTCTTCATTCTGCAAGCAATGGCATTGAAGCTAGTTTGGTTCCTGATGTATCTTTACTTCAAAACTAGGCTAGTAGTTGATCTGAGAGAGCTTGAAATTCCTTGGATCCGTTCCAATCTCAATCTGCAATGGTGGTTCTATCTGACCTAATCAGCTGAAAACTCTGTTCTTGGCTTTGGTTTTGTGCTTTTAGATAATCGATTTCTGCAAGGAGTGTTATTAAGGCTCGCGATGTGACTCCAATTTCTCAAATAGGCTAGTAGTTGATCTGAGTGAGTTTGAAGTCACTGACTTCCTGATTACTGATTAGTCTATTGCAAACTCTTAAATCTTGCAGCTTACCGTTTCCTTGTGTGATTTGAATGTTGTTGTTGATTTAGAACAATTTATATCTTTCTTTCAGATGGTTCAGCAAATGATAAGCCCCAAATTTGGTGAGTATGGGTTGGGCAGAACCGAGCAAAACTTCTCTGCTGGTGGTGATAAGCAGTTTCCAGTTGCTGTAAAGAAAGCAGCTTTGAGAGATGTGCAGAATCAAAATAGCGGTCACAACTTCATCAGCAACTCTCCATTGACTAAGAACAGTGGAAAAAGTATGGATACCATCAATAAGGTTTCTGGCACCAAGAGGCCCTCACCTGAGAGTCCAATAGCACATAACCAGTCCCCAAATGGTAATGCTGCAAATGCTCAACTTGTTTATGTGCGTCGTAAATCCGAAGCTGAGACAGGCAAGATTAATGCTAACTCCCCTAATCGAAAACAAGTTGGTCACTCTGGGGAGACCAACCAGTTAAAATCACCGACTAAGGAGCAGCCAAAGGTTTCCCGATTTTCGGCATTCATGGCACCTATGCCCGTCAGCACCACGATAAGTACATCAGGGAAGCCCTCAGTTTCCCTTCCTATAACACAGTCTCCTATAACACAGTCTAGTACTCCGAGATTTGCATCGGTGCAGTCCACTTATCATCCCTTTCCTGCTTCTTCTGTACCTTTGTCTGATAATGGGAATGCGATGAGAGTTATGCACTGGGAGGAACGATACTGCCAGTTACAAGCTCTGTTAAAGAAAATAGATCAATCAGATCAAGAGGACTACATACAGAGTAAGTTTTTCTGTCAAGTCGAATACTTTGCCATGTTAGTTCTTCAACTGCTTCTAACGGCGTGTATTCTGTGTTGCAATCTCAGTGCTCCGATCTATTTCCTCAGTTGAGCTTAGCAGACATGCAGTCGAGTTAGAGAAGCGATCCATTCAGCTCTCTCTGGAAGAAGGTAACGTAAACCAGTTAGAACACGTGATGTCTGCTGCCATTTCTGAGAAAAGCTGTGTTTTAAGAATCTAAACACTTTTAACCTATTGGTTATTAGCATCACTTGGCTGGTTATTTACTTAAATGCTCCAGCTATCTATGTTTAGTCTTTGCCTTGCTTACATTAATTGCATGTTTGATAGCTCGAAAAGCTGCTAATTCTACCAATAAGGAAGTTTTGCCTAACAACCCCAAACTGTTTGTGAAGACTAGTCTTGTTTTCTTTTATGCATCAGAACTATGCTGCTCCACATACTAGTTTAAGGAATCACACCATTAATCGTCGCTTTAATCTCTGTCTGCACACGGTTTGTCATCAGAATTGAGCAAGCACTGTCCATAAGGTAGAAGATATCCACAAACATATAAATGCATCACTCTCCATCTGCATAATATTCTTCTATTGCTAGCCGATTAAGTAGCCATGTGCAGATAGCTATAAAGGCATCGTAAAATGACTGGTTCAGTCTCAATGTCGATTGTTTGCTGCAGCAAAGGAGATACAGCGGGTGGCATTCCTGAATGTACTGGGGAGAAATCTCAAAGCACCACCCACAATTCAGCAGAGGAAGTGACGCGAAAGCCAGAGGGAAATTAAACCCTGTGTTCATACGGATCTCTTTCGGGTTATATCTACTTCTACTCTTACCACTATGGTCATCATCATCCTCTCATTGTTCGATCGACAATTTTGCAAGCTGTTGTATGCTAGTTCGCTGTGCTCTCTATTTGTCTTTCGTAGTTCTTAACTGTTAGCTGTTGTATATTGAGGAAGTGAGTGAGTTATAAACTAATTACATCCAAGGAGGAAGCCATGGGGGGAAAGTAAATTAGGCAATTTCCTAACTTGTTGAGACAGATTTCATGACTAGTTGAAAGCAATTTGTATCAGAATTCAGAAAGAAGTGTTGTTATGGATATGAGTGAATCCTTATCTCATGGACGGTTTTTTTATGTCGAAAATTCAGACATGATATTATTTTTCTGTAATGAAATGGCAGTTATCATTTTCTCGTTTATATGATAAAACTGTCAGCAAACTCAAATGACAGTAACTTAAATTGTGTAAAACCTGCTGATATTTTTCATACTGATCGTTGTTCTTGCTCTGCTCTTAACTTGTTTATCAAGCAACCGGTGATAGTTTAACCCATAGGACCGATCTGAAATCTTAGTCGGGACCATATTGAATATCATTTGAGTTGTAAAAAAAGATGAAATGAAGTCCAAAACTTTAATCAAAAGTATTTATGATCTGATTTAGCAGGAATGTGGAACTTGCAAAAACCATAACCCTGAAATTCGTCCCACCACCTTCCTTCTTCCACTCCCTCATGTTCCCAAGTTAGCTTACTGCTCAGGCCATGACCAACGAAAAGGTTCAAACTTTCTTTTTTCTGGGTACCAAAGCTATGAACACTGATGGGTGTTCTTTCGGATTTCCCGCCCAAATAGGGGCAGTATGGTAAGTGGACTAGTGGAGAAGGTGGGTCTCTTTGGATAATCACGAACAAACGACCATTACCCCCCACTAACTGTAAAACACAGAGCAAAACCGCCATGTTTGTCTCTCTCTCTCTCTCTCTCTCTCTCCCGATTGGTAACCGTTTCTCTCTCTATCAAACAAACTGCAACTGATAATCTCCGAGTTTCCTTCTTCTCCCCCACCACTACATAAGCAAAGCTTCCCCCTTTCTTCCAATTTTTTTCGCCCTTCTCCACTTCATGATTACACCTCTGTTTTTTCCTGCCTTCCCCTGTCTTTCCCAGATCGATTCGAGATAATGACCAACCAGAACAACGCGAATTCCAACCCCATCTTCCCTTCTTCTTCGTCGTCTCCTCCTCCCCCTCTTCCTCCGCCGCAGATTTCTCCTCTTCCGAACCCAAACCACCATCGGAAGAAGCGAACCAAGTTGAACAAGATTCTGCTCGAACCCAATCCAATTCCCCCGCCAATTTTCGCGAATCCGTTTGGTTCCCCTCTTACTCCTTCCCCTGCTTCTGCTTCTTCTTCCTCTTCGTTGCATACCCACAATGCGGCGGAGTCGGCGGCGAGTGGGAGTGCCAGGAAGAACAAGGCGGGCAGCAGCGGTGGAGGGAAAAAGGCGGACCCGTCAGCGCCGAAGGACAAGCCGTGTACAGAGTGCGGGAAGAAGTTCTCGTCTTGGAAGGCTCTTTTCGGTCACATGAGGTGTCACCCTGAGAGGGAATGGCGCGGGATTAACCCTCCCCCTAATCACCGCCGCCGCCCTACGCCGCAGACTCCCCTGATGATTTTCCCTCCCTCGCCGCCGCCACCGCCGCTGCCGCAGACCCACATTGGAGGGCCGCGTGGGGACCCACAGGAGATGATAACGATGACCGCAGCGGATCACGAGGTGGCTGATTGTTTACTCTTCCTGGCCAATTTCACCGCCGCCGTCGCCGTCACCGCTTGCAGTCACCAATCCCCTGTTTCAGGAGAGCAAAATTGGGGAAACAGAGTAGCAGCCGCTGTGGAAGGAGACGAATTTGGCGGCGCAATTGTGCCTTTCCACCATCACAATCAAGAAGAAGGAGAGGATTCGGGTCGGTTCGAGTGTTCAAGTTGCAAGAAGGTGTTTGGGTCACACCAGGCGCTTGGAGGGCACCGCGCCAGCCACAAGAACGTCAAGGGCTGCTTCCAGAACGACACAATTGTCCCCGCATCAGACGATTCTAGGCAGAACAGTTCATTAGCCGAAAGTTGTGGTGATGCGCATTCGGCGGCGGTTGTGTTGGCGGGAGTCGACGGCGGCGGTTCCGTCCCCGGCTATCACCAATGCAGCATTTGCCTAAGGGTTTTCCCGAGCGGGCAGGCGCTCGGCGGGCACAAGAGATGTCATTGGGACAATCAGAGAGGTATTCAACAGCAGCAGCAGCAGCAGCAGCAAGGGTCGCAATCTTCGTCGTCGATGTTGATGGTGGACCTGAATTTGCCGGCGCCGGTGCCAGCACCGGCTGTGATTCTCCCGCCGAAGGATGAAGGGCATGAATGCTCTTCGGCCCCAACTCTGGACTTGAGGTTGGGCCTTTGATTTTGGGCCTTCATTTTAGGGCCTATTTTTTCATGTGTGGATTGTGATCACTAATCATGTTTAGTTTAGACGATTAGAAGATTGTGTTAGTGTTGCGTGTATATTTTTTTGTTCATATAATAGTGTGATTAGTGAGACTGTAAAGCTAATTGCGCCCTTATTTGAGAGGCGGATTAGGTTAGTGTGGTTGTATAAGAAGATTATATAGGTGTAGTTTAGTAGAAAGGAAAAGAGTGTTTTCATATATGGTGAAGTTTGTGATATAGACATTCTTGTGTTAATAAATAGTGAAGTGACTTTTTTTTTTACCCTCAAATGGTTGTTTGTTTGTGGTGAATGTTGGTGATAATTATAAAAGTGTGATTATGTAAATGTTGTAAGCTTACTTGCCAGCCAGGAAGCAACCGCGAGCGCGTATTGTCAGATTTCTATCCTAGTTTCTCTATATTGATGTTTCGTCCGGTCGCTTATCAAATTTTATATGCTTAGTTCCATTATCTAAAATAAAATGTTATATGCTTAGTTAGTCGAGTTTAAAACAAAGGATTATATGTATAATTCAAGTGAAAGGTTAACTAATTGGCAGGTTCCAAGCATCAAGTTTTCATGACTTATAATTTAGTTGTACTAATTGATGATCCACCTCTTCTTTCACTCTATCATTTATCATGATGTTATGAGCTTTAGTTGGTTTGGCTTTGTGAAACTCTAATTGGAATATTAAGTATTAGCTACCATCAAATCCTAGTTGCACTGATTGATGTTTGGTAATGGTGGGTGTGAGGGCCGGGGCATTACAATTAGTTGAAGGGCGTAAGCACTTACGAACTCTTGATTAACATATAATTACAATTAAGCTGCAAATGGGGGGAAAGAAAGAGGTGTAGCTTAGCTCGATATTCTTGAATGTTTCCTTGGAAGGAGCAGTGACCCAATTTCAGCCAATGATCATCACAGCCGTTTCTCTATTGCCAAAAGCCAACAAAGTGACGGCTGGGTTAGAATACTATGAGAATCACATGACATGAAAAACGTGTATTCTAGGAGAAGGTACACTTTTGGTCTTGTATTTCGAGCAATCTCATGTCAGGAATAAGAAAATCGTTTAAAAGTCGAAAAAGGAATACGATAGAATAATTAATTTTCGGTTGTGATCAGGGGCAGAGCTACCTTGTGGCTCGGGGGGCCCCGGCCCCCCCCGAGAATTTTGGAGATCGCGTGTAAAAATATCGGGAATTTTGAAAATTCTGAAGAAATCAACTATTGTAGAATAACAATAACGTGCAATAATGAGCAGCAATGTTTGGGTCTAGTCTAACGGAATGCAGCTGCTTGGTATTTGTGAATACCTAGTACCATGGTTCAATCCTTGCAGCAACATTGTTTTTTTAGTTTTCCTACTTTGGTTGAATTTTTGTTTAAAATTTAGATTGATCACTTAACTTTTGCACTTATTCAAATACTTTTTAATTTCAAAGTTCAAACTAGATAATGAAATTTTGGAGCTTATAATATTTTTCTAATTTAGATAATTAAATTTTGGAGTCTAGATAATTAAATTTTGAAGCTTATGACTCACAATGTAAATATTTTCTTAATTTTTTTTTACGAATATTATACAATAAAGTCCGGCCCCCCGACCACTAGATCCTAGCTCCGCCCCTGGTTGTGATGTCATCAACAATTGACGAAAGTATAGATAAAACTTGTTTGTGCACATATGCTTGTGCATTATTATCGAGTCCAATGGATCATTTTCTTGTTGAAAATCAAAGTGGGACAAAACTTGAAACTAATCGAATGGTTTTGTACAAACTTAGCTCAAACTGTTGTCGACCTTAATTATCAACCAACCAATAACTCCAATTGATTGGGGAGAGGAATTTGCACCGGCATGCCATACGTTGTGATTAAATGATAAACTACTGATGTTTGGAATCACGAGCATTCGAAACACAAAATATCTTAGTTATCGTAGGCTCTGATACCACGTCATGATATACTATATCAGCGACTCGAATTATGGAGATGTTGAAGAATGAATCTTAATTCTAACATGTTTGTCTCCCCTTCGTTCCAGAGAGCTCGATATCAAATCCATCCAGACCCGGTTGAACTATTGTCAAACCCTTAACTAGCAATCAACCCCCTACTAATCTCACTAAACAATAGGTGACCACTATTAATTAAATGAATCAATTCCTTTAGATGTTACAAACTTGGTTTGAACGGCCATGACCCCTATGTTGATAGTGAAGTTCTTCACTGAGGTTCAATGCATGCATCTATCTCTTTACAAGACAATTCAATCCAAGTCAATAATGACACAAATGGGAATGTAACTCAATGACGAAAGTGCGGCAATATGCCTCCGCAAATCTTCCAAAAGACTGATTAACAAAGTGTGATTTAAATATAAAATTAAGTGATCGGTGGTTGAGGAATAAATCAAGTAGTAGGTAGGGAATTAGCAAGGACTAATGACAAATAAATACAAAACTATAAGTGAGTGGTCATTTGTTTGATGGATTTGAGATTCAAATTTCAAGTTTGACGAACTTATTTTAGGTTCGTCGTTTGTTGAATGGTGTTAAATGTAATAAGTCATTCATGGAATGAAGAAAGTTTACTTTTTTCATCGTTTATGAATCTGTAGAGATTTGGGTTCTGCACATGTCAATTATTTAGAGAGAGATTAGTTATCGTCAGCTGTGCAGTGAGGGACGCAAAGTCTCGTAACTCATTCACAAAAGATTCTCTCTTTTGA
The DNA here is from genome assembly GCA_946122785.1 of Linum tenue. Lineage (NCBI taxonomy): Eukaryota > Viridiplantae > Streptophyta > Magnoliopsida > Malpighiales > Linaceae > Linum > Linum tenue. The sequence goes on from CAMGYJ010000008.1 coordinate 92,295,407, forward strand.
GATCTCGTTCACGTCTGTAAAGTTGTTATCCGATTGTTTAAAACACAGTGAAATTCAATCGGAAAAAACTCGAATGAAACAACGGGTCGCATTGTCGAGGAGACAAAGTAGAAGTTTATTTGCTTGATTAGGTTTAGAGGCTTCCTTGATGCCATCATTATCGTTAATCTTTTGTTTAAGGGGAGATGGGAAAGTGATTAAAGAAGATGCGGAAACACGACTCCTTGAGTGAGTGAGTAAGCATCTACTAGGCATTGTTTGTCTTCTCTATTAATAGTTGGATTTATTGGTTTGGTGCAACTCTCGTCATCCATTCCTTTCTCTATATAATAAGTTTGTCAATTTTCGTTTGTGTTGATTTATGCCATCATCCGCCATGCAAGATTTCTTTAGTGACACTAATTATTTAAGGCAAATTCACTTGGCAAAATTATTATTTCGTTTGTGTTGATTTATGTTAATTTTCACTTTTGTTGATTTATTTGGATTGACCTTGTTTCAACAAAATCTATATTAAGGAATAATTTTGTGTACTTTGGCAACGACATTTCATTAATTACGTCCTTTAATTTTTAGTTTGGAAAAGGTGGAGCATCCGTCATCGTGCTAGTCTATAGTTTGGAGTCTTTTTTTTTTCTTGAGGACAACGGTTCTTGATGCCATATCTCATAAACTATCTCGGTCCCAAATGAATATATGAAAACATCTCCGAAATCTTGATTTGACGAGCAAGTTACATATAATGAACATTGCAACAATGGGTATTGACTATGTGTTAGAGTATGGTATAAGATCCAGCATAACTTTCTCCCAACAACTCGAGTTATTGGGATCAACTGGTTCTTGACATGGTATCAGAGCTGGTTTGGCCAAGTGGTCGTGTGTTCGAATCTCCACGACCCCCAATATTAACTCTTGATTAAATCACAAGGTATGGTGGGCCTGTGCAAACTTCAAGCCTATGAGTTGGCTTTCGTTTGAGGGGGAGGGGGCGTGTTAGAGTATGGTATAAGATCCAGCATAACCTTCTCCCAACAACTAGAGTATGGTATAATAAGATCCAGTATAACCTTCTCCCAACAACTCGAGTTATTGGGATCAACTGGTTCTTGACAGGGGCGGAGCTACACATGGTCTCGGGGGGCCTCGGCCCCTCCGAGAATTTGAAAGTTACGTATAAATTGTATCGGTATTCGGAAATTTCGTATTACATAAAGAAGATAATATTATTACTTAATGTGCAAATATGGCAAAAGAAAGCAAGTTAGTCTAGCGGATGAGACTATGGTAAATCTATCTTCAGGTAATGAGTTCAATACCCAGTATATTTTGTTGCTATTTTAATTTTATTTTCAGTTTTAATAATTTCTCATCCATTTTAATTATATGGTCCTTTTAATTTCGGTTTCAATGTGGTTCTTAAGTCATTTTTAAGTCATTTAGTTTCAAAATTAGGTTTGATATGGCTGAATGATCAATTTCCTCAAATCTTCTTAAATATTGGGTATAATAATATTAAAAATATATTTTATTATTTTTATCGTCGTTTTGAAGTAACATAATAAAAAAAATCCGGCCCCCCCCCCCCCGAACATTGAATCCTAGCTCCGCCTCTGTTCTTGACACTATGATATCAAATTCTTGAATAAAAGGACATAAATAATCAAATCTTAGTTTCTTCAATTACCCAAAATAGAAGTATTTAAAAATGTTATCAACAACAAAAATGTCAAACTACAAATAAACAAGGAAAGTCATCGGAAACAATAATGAAAGAAAGTCAAAATCTAATCAAATCAGTTTATTTATGATTTTGGTTGAAATTCAATCAATTTAGTTGTTCATAATCTCAACCAAACTCAAATCATAGCCATTATTAATTGATTTGTTTTGGCCACATACCCCAGCCGTGGTTTTGGGTATGACGAGATAATTCATTTCTTCCAATTTCAGTGTTGCAGACATCATCAACCAGATAAATTGCTTGTTGTTGACTTTCCATGGCGACGTGCCTTTTGGCTATATATTAAGCACATCATTATGCGCCTAATCTCCGCATAATCATAGCTTTTCACGCTTTCCCCAGAGTGGATTCCATTCCATTTCCACCCCCTTCCCCTGTTTCCCTTCTGAATATTCTCTGTTTCGTCCTTTCCCCTGTTTTTTCACTTCTGGGTTCAGGGGAAACCAGTGATTCCCGCCATCCTTTGATTAATCGAATACATGGACGGAAGCCTGTTCAATCAAGATCCCAATTTCAGCCAATTCCCATACTCATCTGAAAATTCCATGGACTGGGATTTCGTGGAGGAATCGTTGCTGTATCAGGAGGATTGCTACTGGCCGGAGGAAGTCGACTTGATCAGTTCGCACTCTGCCGCTGTGGTTCTCGACGAATTGGACCCTCTGCCTGCTCTCCAGAGCTTCCAGATAGTCATTGAAGAAGAACCCATGTTGGAAACCGCCATCGCGGCTTCAGAACAGGAATTTCCTCGCGAAGAGTCCATCTCTCCGAAGCAGGAAGAAGCAGCTTCCTCCTCCTCCTGGTTCGCTTACATGGTGGATGCACAGGAGAAAGGGCGATGTGGGTATTTCTCGTGGGGTTGCGTTCCAAAGGAGGAAGAGCTCAACGAGGAATTCAAGGTCTTAAATCAGTGGAAAGACGAGCAGGAGTTTGGATTCGAAGAAAATAACGGGATTTTACTGGGATGGAGCCAGCAGCGTCAGCCAGAGGAAAACAGAGCTCTTCGCGCTAGGAAAACAGGGCAAAGGTACAGCAAGAAGAGAACCAAATTCCATCAGAACATCAGCTTGCAAGTCTTGAGGCAGTACTTCGCTGGGAGTCTCAAAGATGCCGCCAAAGACATTGGAGGTAAGTTTCAGACGCGAAAGATTCTAGCTTGAATCCATTTGATCAATTGATGTTTTCGCGTCAAATTAAAGAATTTCTCTGTTTTGTGATGTTGCAGTTTGCCCGACGACGCTGAAGAGGATATGCAGGCAGCACGGGATCGAGCGTTGGCCGTCGAGGAAGATCAAGAAAGTCGACCAATCGTTGAAGAAGCTTCAACGAGTGATCGACTCTGTTCATGGAGCTCAAGGCACCATCGAAATCGGCTCATTCTACTCAGCTTTCCCTGAATTGAATTCTGTTGCTGATAACATCGCCACCCCTGAGGTACTTTCTCCAGTAACATCACAACAATCCGCAGATTCCAAGCGACCAAAACCAGCTGAAAGTAGTGTCACAGGTGTTTGTGAAAATGCCGCAGTGGCCTATAAACCCCCTGTTGATCATCCTGGAACTGCCATCACAAGTGTTTGTGAAAATGCCGCAAAGAACTATTTAAAGCCTGCAGGTATCAGCAGTTGCAGGAGCTCGGTGGAAGGGGGCGGGTTTCGGGTGAAGGCGAGCTTAGGAGACGAGAATGTCAGGCTGGTGCTACAGCCAAATTGGGGATTAATGGAACTGAAGCAAGAGATTGGAAAGAGGTTCAGCGTCGATGATCATGTCAAGTCAATTTGCTTCAAGTACTTGGATGAAGATGGAGAATGGGTTCATTTGAGCTGTGATGATGATCTTGAGGAGTGCAAAGAGATGCATAGGTTCTCAGACAGGAATGCCATTAGGGTTTCCCTCCATTATTACACCCAAAGCTTCTGAGAATTCCAATGGTTGGAGTTGGTTTGATGATGTTGAGTTTTTTTTTTGTTGTACTCTAGCTAGGGTCTTCATCAAGAATATGGCCCATTTTGTTGTGTCATTAGGCTTGTAATTAGTGGAAACGGTTTGATTAATGAAAAATATACTATGTACCAATTTCTCATGCTTTTATAAATTGCATATTAAAAAATTAATGGAACAAGCGATATTTGTATTTAAGATTGCAAATCCGTGTAATTCGATCATGAACAAGACGTTACTACTATGTGTAGCTAAAAGATCTTTTGATCCATTCTGAAGTTATTTATATTCAACGATGTTTTCTACGAAGTGAATAACTTTAATTGGGTGGAACAATGGTCACTAACTCCTAACTTGAGCTCAAAAGTGCTTAATCTCTGTTCATATGAATGGATTTCGAACTCACACCTCATCACCTTAATGCTCTTTGCGAGAAGAAAAGGCTGCAACTTTGTGACGGTCATTTTCACTAATGAACAGCACCTTGAGCTCATTAGTTAAGTAATTTCCAGTGTTGTCAAAACCGGACCGGATAATAATCCGGATTAGTGAGAGGTTTAAGGTTTATCGAATAACCGGTGATTAACCGGTATAAAACCGATCATCAAATCGGTGGTATATAATATTTTTAAATAAAATACAAATGACTTCATAATGCATATGAAAATTAGTATTAGTATTTAAATTAAGAATTCTATATCTTGTACACATATTCAATTGAAGAATTCAATATTAAAAAAATATAATTGTGGGAGAGATGGGTTTTTTCCTTTTTTGAGTTTTGATCAATTATGTAGGTCAATTGAGAAATTAAATGGAGAGAATTAAAAATAAGAAGAAGAGGGGAGGAATTATCGAGAAGAATAGTTGGGGAAAGAAGGAGAATAGAGAAGATAAAGATGGAAAGTAAAAATAAAAAATGGTCGGTAGGTGCATGAGTCAACAGAAAAGTGGAAATATTGTAAAAAAAAAAAGGGAATATAATTATTCTCCTTCCCTTTTCATTCAATTTTCGGTTTTGAAGAGAGGAAGAAAATTTTCCATAAAAAGTTGAATAAAAAATGGAAGGTGAATAAATGACTGCAACAGCTGGTTCGGGTCTTCCGGGTTTGCCGGTTAGCCGGTTGAACCGGTCAATACCCGGGCGGCACATTTCCTTTGCGTTTTTAGGCAATCGAACCCGGATGGCTAGGCGGATCCGGTTTTCCACGGTCGGACCGTCCGGTCCGGCCCGGTTTTGACAACAGTGGTAATTTCCATACATTAATTGGTCCGAAATGCGGCGATTCGGCCATTGAAACAGTAGCTTTTCACTTGGTATAGCTGTTGTTATACATGAAAGTACCTTGGAAAATTTCCCTTATTCTACACCTGTAATTTCATAATTTGAATGTAGTAAATTGGTGTTTTGATACTTTGTCACACTTGCTGTCCATTTTCACCAAGTGGGTTGAAACAGACAGATCATCTTAGTGAATCTGGACCAGGTTTTGTAGGAATTGGAACCCAAGTTTTTGTTTTTGCTGTTGATTTGCCAGACTTAACAAGTTGGAAGAATCGATCACATAGTAAAGTTTTAATTACTATGGCCTAGTATTGTTTTTTTTATGGATGATATTAGTTTACTTTTTGTTATAATTACAAAAATAAGATAATTATGTGTGTTTGAAGTTATGTCGTGTTTTTATCTATTATACGGTCGAATAAATTTAAGATGAATAAAAGATAATGTTTTTTTATCTAAATCTCTATGTATTTTCAAAAGAATCATTAAATTGTTGTGTTCTAAAATATTATAGTTGAAATACTTACTGGCATGTTAAGATCCCTTAGAAAAAAATGGAGTCTCGTTTTTCATACGCCACATTCTGTATATTCGAACCCTAGAGTCAGCAAGGAAAAAAGTACGAAAATATCTTCCGAAAAAAATCCCTCCAAATTGGTGCTTAATAGACTTTATCATCGGTGGAGAATAGTCTCAGACCGAATCCGTGATTTGTAGCCTTGGAAATTTAAGAAAAATGATCTTTCGAAACAATTGCCTGAAATTTGTGATGGTACCCCTTTGGAATCTGCTAAAATTGGACTCGAAAAAAATCCACCCAAGTTGGTGCTTAATAGACTTAATCATTGATGCATAATAGGCTCGGGTCGAATATGTGATCTGTAGCCTTCAAAATCCAAGGAAAATGGATTAAAAAAAATTGCCCAAAATATGTGATGGTACCCTTTTGGAATATGCAAAAAATGGACCCAGAAATAATCCGCCCAAATCGGTGTGTAATAGACTTAATCATCGATGAAAAATAGCCTCAAGCCGAATCCATGATCTGTAGTCTTCAAAATTCAAAGAAAAATAACTTTTCGACACCCAAAACTTAAAAAAAATGACCTTAAAGAAAATTCGCTCAAATCGGCGATTAATAAATTTCATCATCGGCTAAAATGCATATTGGTGTTGGGTACTTATGATCACCACGTGGAGAAGTTATGCATAATCATAATTAGTTCACTGTACGCGTATTAAGTAATATTCTATACATGACATAATGTTTCAAGTACTAAGCCTAATTAATTTTTGCCTTGTGCCCATACACTTTGTACGTACAATCGCTCAGCATGTGGATGCAATACTGGTGAATAGAAATATAGAGATTAGAATCTTGGCTTTCTATGCTAAGTGAATATTAAAGTATATACTAATCTTATCCTTTCAAGATCCTAAAGGGTAAGACATCTGAAGTAGTAGTCTTAGCTTGTTTGCCCACCAACAGCCTTAAACTTAATAATTCATTGAGGTTTCAATATGATTAAATCAACAATTAGGACTGAAAAAGGGTGATCATGATGCCGATTATTAAGCTAATAATCTGCGATTAATTTCAATGAGAGCATGCGCTGCATCTTTGATCACTAATAATTAAGTGTTATATATGAATTATTCTAGAGCTCTGACTTTAAATCTATTGGATCTTTGGTTCCTTGCTAATGCTCCCAACGATCGATATGCCACAGATCAGCAGTCAGCACTTCATAAACCACTATTATTGGAATCCCAATGGAAACCCCCAACACCTAAAATCAAGATAAAATTGGGACCGGACCGGGTCAAGACCGGACTGTATCCAATCCTCGGACTGAGACCGGATCAATTTGGTCCAATTTAACCGGACCGGACCGTATAGCTACCCCTACTTTAAATCATATGTCGATTTTCTTCCAACGGTACTATCTCGCTCGATTCCGTCACGTCGGAATCCTTTTCTTATGATATTAGACTAATTTCAAGCTCAACACTCTTTCTCAAAGTTTACTGTGCTAATTAATTAGGTAGATAGATGATTGATCACTCACTAAACAAACCTTCCTTGACATGTTCTGCAGGTCACTGATGCACCTAAAAGTAAGAAATTACTGCAAACTAAAAGTCTTGATGTTTGTGAACCAACTACCCATTTGAGAGGACAAACAATGAGGCGATGATTTATAATTTATGGGGTTGCAGTTGTGTGTTAGGTGCATAATTGTGTATGGATTTGGGCGGCTTCGACTCCAGCCAAAAGGTTGACATATATGAATCTGCTGATTGGACTGCTTTTCATTTTTGTGAAGCTATGTCAGCAAGAGGGTATCTTAGAAATATAAATAAATGATATTTTAATAATTTAAAATAGTGGGAAATAATTAAGCATCTAAAAGAAGAATTTGAAAAAATTGACATTTTAATTTCCCATTTTATTAACAAATTATAGAGAATTTTTTTCCCATTCAAAGTGTTAAAAAAAATTATAGTAGCTTGGATGATGATGGCATGGGTGGGTTCTATTTGGATTCATTTCTCAACCCTAACTGAATAATTGAGGCACTGGATGCATTATTTTATGCATTTAGGGTTAGGATGTAAGCTTGACAATGACTTAGCACCATAATTATATGATCTTTGTCACTCTCATTGATGATGTGCTAAGCAGTAGTAGTAGCTGCATAATTCATGTCTAGAACTGTTAGGCCATTAAGTTTCTCAACCAACATTAACTAGTTTGGTCTGTAAAACATTATTTATTTGATGATAAAGAAAATATAGAAGAGAAAAACCACCGGTGGAGATGGTAAAAGCGTAGATTTAGATTCAGAAGATTACTAGTATGAATTTTGGTAGCAAGTATCTATGCATTACTGATTATCCCCTTGGTGGTTATTGACAAAGCTAGTTGTGTGTATATCTTAACTGTCCTTAAACGATTTCTGAGTGCTCGTAGGAATCGGTTTATCGTCTTTAACAAATTTTCCTCATATCGCTCATTTTATCTTTGTAGTTTCTATCAGATTAATCTTAACAACTCATGGTTGCAGCCAATGGCTGGAGATTCAGAGGAATCAAAAGTAGCTACCTATATAAGCTTTGATATTCTGTGACTCATCGCCACAAGTTTATGGATCTCAACTCAGATTAGTTCTATTGGCAGCTGACCTAATCAATACTCATCATCCTGTCCAATGAAATTGTGACAAATTTTACATAATGATTAAACAAATAAAACAAAAACAAAATTGAGAAAGAATCTTCATTATATTTGATAAACAAGCAATAGAGTTGAAAGGTAAAATTGTTTAAGAAGAATGAATCGTGAGGGGATCTTCCTCTGATTCTACTGGTGGCTCGTGCAAGCCACAACACCTTTAATTAATTTCCTTAACACTTGCAATATTTTTTTGCTAATTATAACCAAACACTTGTCATTAGAGAACAAGCTAAGTAAATTTTCAAAAAAAAAAAAAAAAATTGTGCTAATTACAAGATCAAATTCAGATAACTCTGTGCTTCACATCACCATTTACCACAACTTGCTTATATCCAACAGGTCGGCTATAATATAATATTATTCATTTGATTAATTAATAAAATGCATCCATCAAAATGACGTAGCATCGGCCCACCATCTATTGAAAAAATCGTGTTAAGAGGCTTGATAATTTGTATTATAGTTAATTAATTGTAGATTGTGTGGTTTCCCCTGATTCACATATAGCTTAGCTGATGTTATCAAAGCTATGGTGATTAATTTACTATATAACTATAATTTTGTAACCAAATGGCCTACTAAATCAATTGTATATAATAATTAACAATAAAGTAAATTCAGTTTGAATTGTTTTTGCTTAGCTCAATGCTCTGTTGTGGAGATTGTTTCCTCTAAAGCAACAAAAGTAGGCTATGTTGCTTTTCCTTTGAGCAATGAGATCACACCTCTCCTACAATACTTTTATCTCATCATCCAATTGTATCTTATTTTGAATCATACAAATTCCTTCTGAACTAATATATAAAATTTATTTACGATCTGATCCAACCGTTCGACTTATTTGAATTGAACTCGTCTCACCACAAGACATTTAGGCATTCGATAGCTAAAAAATCACAATCTGGTAACTATCTAGCTAGTATTTTAAGATTCATTATTGAACAACTTCGTTTCATCCGTGAAGCTTTGCTTATCGAGACATGCATGCATGTCTTGTCGTTGGACTTCCAACAGTGGCGGATCCAGGGGGTGGCCACCCCGGGCCCCGGCCCAGCCCTCCCCTTGATCCAAAACTAGTATAGTACTTATAAATTTTTTCGTTTTAAGATATTCGGACTAGTGTCAATTTAAAATAAGATTGTGTTTAATTTGAAAAATGATTCAGATGAACATATTCAAACCATAACACTTAATTCAGCCTATAAATTCTAGGCTCAATGATTTTCTTCTAAAGAAAAACGATGAACCTAAATTTCTTAAAGTCTAAAACGTAAAAGAGAAATAGAAATATGAGGTTTGTTCCCTCTAAAAATTATTAGAGCAGCTGGTGAAAATAGGGTTGGACATTCAATACAAATTGATTAGTCAATTGATTTGTACAGTGTTGACGTTGCTCGTTTCAACATCTACTACAGAGAGAACCTTTTCAACAATAAAACATGTGAAAACTTATTTGCTTAACAAGATGAGCGATGAATTTCTCAGTGATTGCTTAACTATTTCATTTGAAAGAGAGTATATTATTGGTATGGATGTAGACTCTATTATTGATGAATTTTCTATATTAAAATACAGTCGTGTAAAATTGACATTATAGAAAAATCAGAGTTGTTTTTCTTTTATGGTATTTAGTTTTTTAATAAAATCCGGCCCAGTGCTCTACTATTTCCTGGATTCGCCGTTGACTTCCAACTCGACTTTGATAATTATCTCCTTCGTCTCATTGTATATACCTTCTTTTTCCCTTTTCTCTATATTAAACCTCTCCCAACAAATTTTCTCCATTTTTCAAGATGTATATAATTACACTTCATACCGAATGTCCGGACACAAAAGTCTGTCATTAATCGTTCACCGAACACCTATAAGCTCGCCCCCCTGTGTAAGAGTCTAACACCTACAGAGATGGTTGGTGGTACTTAATGTACACAGTTCGACGCCTCGCGATATCTGTCCTTTTTGTGTTGTTAATGGTTGAGAGTCATAACCCCAACCATCATTTATCAAAATCATAACCCCAACCAAGAGCCAGATTTGACTGCATAATGTGGATTCCATCATCTATCTCTAGACCAACAGTATTGGTACAACTATCACTTAATCACGATGGAGTCCTATACTTAATTAAGAAAACACACTGATCAGCCCCCGTCATTAATCAATTGATTAGGCCATATAATAACGATTAACCATGTTAATTATGAGATGATGAGACGCGGCGAATTGGAGATTGAATGGAGAGAGAGAGAGAGAGAGATTCAATGGCCCCTTGGGAATCTTAGAGGGGCAACGTAAACCCTTAAAACTTGATCCCAGATATTAATGCTATCGTGTGGGACTGTTATTGCTGTGGCCAATCTCCAACTAACTTGTAACACATTGGATTATGACTTTTAAAAAAAAGGTTGTATATTCTTGAATATTCAGAAAATATTATTGATACAAACTTATGAAAGGTAGGTAGATCCATGCATCAAGGGTTTTTTATAGGAAAATGGGGATGATCTCATCACCTCAATTGTCACTTTTGATGGACCAATCCTATTAAGCTTGTTTTGTTTGGTGGTGTGGGTACATAAATGAAAACCAAAGAGTGGAATCTATGGAAAACGAATTAGGCTATTATGATGGGTATAGGTCATGTGTGATTATTACTCGATTGATACAGGTTAATCGTTTTTTCTTGTGTTTTCGATTGTTGGATTGATATGATGGTGATTCTGTTGGATCGAACAATACATTAGTTCATACTTATAGATTATAATGATCTTATCAGCATAATAATGGAACATCAAGACAACTATAACTATAAGAATCACAGGAAAATTCATTTGTCACTCTTCTCGAATGCAAGATCTCTCGTCACTATGAAGAACAAATTGTATGAATGCATTTATGAGGCCCTCATTTGCTTCTTTCATTCTAATTTTTAATTTCCAGATTTTGAGGATCACATTGTCACATGGAATGGGAATATATCTACACTGAAATCAACAAGTATGGGCAAAGCACATGCACATGCATAGTGAAAATGAATTTTATCAGCTTGTAAGAGAAGAAAGCTTGTTTAATTCCAATCCTTGTTTATGAGGGATACAAATCCTTTTCTTCTTCTTGGTTCAGATTCTTTGTGCTCAAAGAGAATCTTTCTCTCTTCATAAATGAAGGCTGTATAGTACATTAGGAATCCTTTTTCCCGAACTGAAAGCTCCTCTTTGCCTCCTATTCCATGCATGGCATTGTTCCCAGCTTTTCAGAGAATAAGAATAGGCTGTAAAGCCAACCCACGACATGAACAAAAGAAAATGCTAGGCGATCATGAGAATATCTGAAGAAAAAGGCAGAAGAGAATGACAACTACAAAAGCTGGCGTCTTTAACTAGCTAGCAGGTTGTAGTGATAACAATTTCATACTCGAATTTGCATTCGCTCCCGTACAATCTAATCAACATATGTTATTATTCAACTCCCGTCCTACCATGATATGAGATCTTCGTTTTATCTGGTTGTTTTCACTGTTTGCATCAAACAGATCGTGAGTAAAATGATTCAAACGTGATACTTCTATAACTTAATCGTTGTAGATTTAAATTACGGTGAAGAATTGCCCACAAGAGGCAGAGGAGTGTGGCCAAAAGGCTGTGCAATTAGCAGAAATTCTTTGCCTTGTGGCACCCATCCACTGATTTTCTTGTTTTGTTTTTGTGTTGGATGGGTCCTACGTTCGTTTTGTGTTTGGGAGGAAAGATTCTTCTCATCTACTCCCACACAAGGGGAAGAAAATGGAAAAATAACGCAAGCAAGCACACTTGATATGATACCTCATGTTAAAATAAAGAAGAAAAAAGGATAATAATAATGGAAGGCCAGAACCCAATAACCCATTAATCTTTTCAGTTGATGGTTAAAAAGCTCCCACCTTTGGCCGAGCCCAGAAAGGTTTTTCCTCTGAATTCTCGGTTTCCTGCTGCATCTGTTCTTCAGAGAGATTTTGTTTTGCCAATTTAGGGCTTGTGGCACTGCCAGTTCTAATGGTTCATAAACTGATTTCTTCGGCAAGAGAGTGAACTCTTTCACTTGGCAAGGTGAGTTCTCTTTGGATTCCTTAATATCCCCTCTCCACAGTTTCTCAACTTTTTTCTCTATGTTCCTTGAATTGGGTTCTGGCTACTACGAAAAGTATTAGAAACCAGTGATTGTTGTTCGAAAGTTACTTCCTTTCCCTTGCCCGATGGGTTTTTCATGGCTGTGAAAGTTTGTAATTATCTTCAAGCTTTGCCTGCTGATTTTGCCTTGTGGTGATGGTTTCATGCAAAATCTCCAGTTGGGTCCTTCACAAAGTTGTAGTTATTGATAGAAAAGATAAATTCTTTCTAGTTTGTGCTGTTCTTGTGTGTGACTTGGTGTCAATACTTGGATAAACAGTTGGTGCTCCCTCTAAAATGGATCTGTGATTGCAGTTGAACTTGAACAAACCACATCACTTATTTGATTGAACGATGTTTCTGCGAGTGGGGCGTGATGGGTATTCGGATATGAGCAATACAAATCCATCCTGGAAGTTCCTCTTTTTGTTTTTCATCTTCACTGTTCTCTTGTGCTTTGGCTCATGATGATGAGCTCTGAGTAGTTAACCAATTTTCGGTTTGGTTATAGCTTTGTTGCAAACTCTGAAGCAGAAAGGTTCTGGATATGGATGATGATGGTGCTAACTCTGCCTTTGGGAACTTCCCATCCATCACTAGCACCATGGATTTGGATTTCATGGAGCAACTCTTTGATGAAGGATGTTGGATGGGGACTCCTGATGGATTCACCTTCCCACAACAGCAGTACCCTCCGTCTTCCAACGATCTATATCCCGCGTCGAGATTCTTCCCCTCCCTTGATCCCTTCACTGCTCAACAAAAAATCCATCAAGAAGCTGACTTTCATGATGACTCAACTGCCAAAGGAGGTCAACCTGTTGAAATGGATTCCAAAAACGGTTGCAGTGTCGCTTCGGTCACGTATGTAGCAGGATACGAGAGCCATTCTTCGATCAAAGATCGATTGGAGTATGCTATAAAGAAGTTGAAAGAGTACACAGAACATAGAGATGTCCTCGTGCAGATATGGGTGCCCATATACCACGGAGGCAAGCATGTTCTTACCACCGAAGACCAGCCTTACTTCCTTACTCCCAAGTGCATGAACCTCGTTAGCTATAGAGATGTCTCAAAAGGATATCACTTTGAAGCTGAGGCGGATTCAAAGGAGTTCGTCGGGCTACCCGGTCGAGTTTTCTTGGGAAAGTTGCCTGAGTGGACACCAGATGTTCGGTACTTCAAAACCGAGGAGTATCCACGAAGGAACTACGCGGCTCAATTAAGCATCAGTGGCTCTCTTGCATTTCCTGTTTTCGAGCGTAACTGTGGGAGTTGCTTGGGGGTTGTTGAGGTTATAACAACAACCAGAGATATCAAGTACCGCCCTGAGCTAGAGAATGTCTGCAAAGCTCTTGAGGTTGACTCTTTTGTCTTCTTTTCCAGTCTTCCATTGGTTATAAATCAGAAGCTTAAATCATTCAAATCTTGAGCACAATGGTGTTGCTATGTTTGTTTTGCTTCTCAATTTTTTATCTACTTTCAGCAACTGTTACTCATTTGATTCCGTGACTGTAATGTACTTTTTATACATGCTTCATTTACAGATACAAATGTGTTCTTATTGTGAATCTTGCTACTATACTACGGTAAAACGGCCAAACTGGTATGCTTTAAGATAGAAAGAACAAACTTAATGAAAAAGCCCATTAAATCTTAGACACACCTCGTGTGAAGCTCGATTTCGTACTGAATCTTGTTATTTCCATGATCCTATAGCATTCTTGAATAATTGAGAATTGCATCCCGCTGCTTCATGAAATAGTTTCTACATTCTTGTTTACTCCCCAAGGGATAACTTTTACATTTTATTGAGGTCACTTATATTATACTCTTATTTGCATGGTAACCTACTGCATTCTTACCTGATGAGCATGGTTTCGTCTGCAGGCTGTTGATTTAAGCAGTTCAAACAACTTTGTCCCTCCTACTCCTAGTGTAACGGTAACCACAATTATCACTGTCTGACTAACCATCTTAGCCTCATTTATAACCAACTTATGAGGTATAACTTGGCTTTCTTTATACAGGGCTGCAAGGAGTTCTGTCAAGCAGCAGTTCCCGAACTGCAAGACATTTTGGCATCTGTCTGCAGCACTCACAAGCTACCTCTAGCGCTAACATGGGCTCCATGCTTCCGACAAGGCAAAGGTGGATGCCGCCATTTCGACGAGAGCTACGCATGCTACATCTCCACCGTGGACTCAGCCTGCCATGTGACAGACACAGAGCTCCACGAGTTCCATGCTGCTTGCTCCGAGCAGTACCTTTTCCTCGGCCAAGGAATCGTTGGCAAAGCATTCACAGTGAACAAACAATGCTTCGCAAATGATGTCACGGCATTCAGCAAGTCAACATATCCCCTTTCTCACCAGGCCATGGTGTTTGGCCTAAACGCTGCTGTGGCAATCCCACTACAGAGTCAAATTGGCGGTCCAGCCGATTTCGTGCTGGAGTTCTTCTTGCCAAAGGATTGCCAAGAGAGAAAAAAGCTTCGAGACTTGCTTCCCCTCACTGTTCAGCAGGCTTCTCGTAGCTTACGAGTTGTGATGGAGAAAGAGGTAGAGGAAGAGATGGACCCGCGAGCTTCAGTTCCAGAAGAGTCTTCTTGGATAAGCCGATTTATGGAGGCTCAAGGGGAAGGTGACACTTTCTCTTTCTCAATGGAATGTGCAAAGGAAGAACCTCAAGAGGAGTTTAAGGTGATGAAATACTGGGAGACCAATCAGAAGGAGATGAATGCTAGGCCCGTCTCTACTGAGCATCAATCATCGAGCAGTATTAGAAGGACGAGTGAGAAGCGACGAACCAAAACTGAGAAGACTGTTAGCTTGGAAGTGCTAAGGCAGTATTTTGCTGGAAGCCTTAAAGATGCTGCCAAGAGTCTTGGTGGTAAGAAGCATATAATGCTGTAGTTAGTTACTAACTCTTTTTATCTCAGGAATTGAATTATGAAGATAGATTAATTAGGGGTTAATTACGCAGATGTCACTACTCACTAGTCAATAAATTATGATTTGATTACTCCATTATATCTAGCATTTTTGCCCAATTCCTTGCCCCAGTACCAAACTATACTTGAAACTGTACTCTCTATTGTATCATTTACAACTAAACTAAACCATAAACCTCTTCATTTGCAGTGTGCCCCACTACTCTGAAAAGGATATGCAGGCAATATGGGATCAACCGATGGCCTTCTCGTAAGATCAAGAAGGTTGGCCACACTCTGAAGAAGCTCCAACTTGTAATCGACTCGGTGCAAGGTGCAGAAGGATCCATTAAAATCGGTTCCTTCTACACTGCTTTCCCTGACTTGACATCTCCAAAGGAAAACAACTGTTCTCAGCAACCAGAGAGCAGCATGCTCAACAATGTAACAGCAGCAGCAATTGCTTCGAAATCAGCATCCACATCCAGCAGTCAGAGCTCAGGTTGCAGTTCATGTCAGCAAGATGCATTATCTCCTACTGAAGACCCCAGCAGTTTGCTCAAGAGAACACACAGCGACGCAGAATTGCTTGTATTAAACCATCACGAGGAGCTAAAGCAGCACCATCTGCGCAGATCACAGAGCCACAGAACGCTCAATGGCTGTCCTAAACGCGGCTGCAGGAGGTTAAGAGAAGGGAATGGTTTCCGAGTTAAGGCTTCCTTTGGAGAAGACACGATCCGATTCAGCTTGCCATCCAGCTGGGGGTTTGTGGAGTTGCAGCAAGAGCTGTTGTCCCGGTTCAATGTCGATACAACCTGCAGAATCGACCTCAAGTACTTGGACGACGATCACGAGTGGGTGCTTCTCACGTGTGATGCGGATCTCGAGGAGTGCAAAGATGTTTACATGTCAGAACAGCGTCACACCATCAAGCTTTCGGTTCATCGGTCGACGCTAAGAGCTGCGGCAACAAGCTCAATTCAACAATGAATGAATAAATCAGTTCTCTCTCTAGTTGATAGAATACATAGTGTGGATATTGTTTCTCCTTGCATGAGTTTGTGTGTGTGATAGTTCCAGAGATCTACCCATCATGTGGAAATACAAAGGTGGGAGATCATTTTTACTCGGGGAATGTTTGTAGTTCTGATAAAACTGCCACTGGGATCTTGTTTTATAGATCACTGGCAATAAATCCATAGTAGGAATGTATAACAGTAGAACAACCGTTGGTTGTTGCATCATCTTATGTTTACCAGGTTTGTATATTAGTAAAAAGCTGGCATCTTTACAGTAAACATGTCGATTTTGAAGCAAAAGAAAATGAGAAGTGAGAAGCAAGGAAACATGAGCAGCATGAAATGGAAGAAGACTGAAGTAGTAGAAGTAGTGATGTAGTTGCTTTAGCAAGCAAAAGATTATGGTTCTCTGACTTGAGTTGAGCCCTTCTGACATTTCCACCATTGGCTGATGCTTCTCTCTTTTGGGTGGCTGTGGCAGCAGCAGCAGGCAGAGAATCTTACCATGGAGAGGAATTGTCACTTGTCATTACTCACTTCGTTCCAACCGGGCAAAAAGGTCCCACCTTGGGTAGAATTTGGCAAAACCGTGCAAACATAAGCAGCGGTCGCACCGGTCGACCGTTTCGTTCGTTTCTTCGTATATTTAGAGTCGTTGGATCAACTCGGTTTTGTGCATGACGTCACAAGTATTTAAATCGAATGATCGTAAACACGCAAAGGTAATCTAACCATATCATATCAACCTATACAAACTGTTCTTTCTACAAATTTGAAGTTGTGTTGTCAAACTTGATATGCTCAAGAGCTTAGTTAATTGGGCTTAAGAGGTCTGTAAAGTGTAAAGAGTAAACCACATGTTTCAGATCTGAACGGGCCGGTGGTTAAAGTGGGCCTCACTTGCTAATTTAAGAAAGGTCCAGTTAGGTTGAAGAAAGCCGAAAATCCTAAACGCGGGCCGACCAATAGCGACCACTCGTTCTCTTATCCCAAGGCACCCGGCCAGCTTTTATAACCAAAGCCAAACTTTTTATAACCAAACCCACCCAGCTCGATAATCTTCAACTAGTTTGGTAAGCTTGTATTTTGAAAAATTCTACGAATTTCTTACAAAAATGCTAAAAAGATGTTACTTTTATATGATTAATTTGTTTTCTTGAAAAGATTATTATGTGATGTTATCTATTTTGAATGCGAATTTTTTCCCGTTGCTATTCAATGAGAGGATCCACGAGAGAGGAGGTCTGCTATAATATATAATTTTGTTCTCCAAATTAAAATTAACGATGATACAGCTAGTCCAATTTGTGGTTCGCTGCATGGGGTTTCAATTTCAAATATGTTGACCTATTGTAGGAGTTGGTGTCCTGCCTCTTTTTCTTGGACTAATTAAAGCTTGTTTAGTGTGTGATTAGTAGGTGCATTTATTAGTGGTCATTTCATAAAATTGTCAGGTTATTGGTCCCTACTCCCTAATCACCCTGATAATTACGTTTGTGGCTGTGAGACAACATTGAGATTGAAAGAAGAAAAAAAACATATCAATTGATTGTTGATCAGATATGTGAATGAACAAAATAATTTGAAAAATGAATTAAACCAAATCCATGGTATTTGTCGATATCATAACAAACGGATCTTTGTGTCAATATCCAGCTTCCTTTAATGTCCCCCCACCCCCTTTCATTCACCTATTATATAGGAGAGCCTCTTTGAGTATACAATTCGGATTTGCAGCTCTCTATCGATTGAATATCGGTTTGTATTAATGATATATAGGTTATCGGATATTCTTGGCAAGGAGTATGTGAATACTCAAGCTAGCATGTAGTTGTAGTTCAAATTCGTTTGCATTTTTTGTCTTTCTCTCGTGTTTATACACAGACTGATGTGGTATGTACGAATCAAGGGTAACAATCAGACTTTAGATCGAGATGTCAAAATTCCTTTTATACATTATACTTCTAAGGGTGTGGCTATTAGTGTTAGTTTTGCCAAATGGTATGTACCCGTAATATAGGTGGTTCATCAAGCATCATTTTCATGAGCATGCCATTATTTTGATCTATATGACATGTTCTCTCTTTATGAAGAACATACGTGCCTTTTACACCAAAGTTTATGAGATGTCATTACTACTGTATATTCACATGCCTAGCATATGACAAAAGGGACCAACCATTTGTTAATTTCCTCTTCTAGTTCCCAGCTTATAGGTGAATAATATCAAAAGCAAATGCCTTTTGGTGCATATTTTAGTATCATATAGTTACTGGACTGCTAAACTCCCAACTAATTGAAATACACGACGAGATAGCGAGTATGATAAGATGCTACATATTTCACCATCACATTATTATTGAACTTGGATAGATCCTCGATTTATTTAACTGCATAAACTATCTATGTATTTGTCTCATAAATTTGTCCTTATAATGATTGCCAAAAATATATGTACAAATTGTAAATGAGGTTCTCATATATTCATGTATTTTCTCATCCATTGCTATACAATTGAAGATCAAGATTATTTCGATACAAATCAAATGATCAAAATGTCGACAATTATGATCATATTGTTGTTTATGTATGCCTGAATGGTATAAGTGTATAGGGTATACCTTATATAATACTTGAGAAAAGGGAAGAAAAGTGAACTAATTACCCATCATCTTAATTAGTTTAATTATCAATGTTTAAAGGAGAAGAAATGGATTAGTTGATGCTAAACAAGCATAGAGAAACTTTAGTGTGTGGGAAAATGAAGGTTAAGGACAAAAAGAGGGCACCACGTTGGGGGCCAAAGGCATGGAAGAAGAGTTAAAGCTAATTAAGTGGTCCAACAAAATTAAATAATTAAAAGCATGCAAATCCCAAATGACCACTTGCAAATAATCTCACTCCTACACATGCCAACCATATACTCAATGTATAATCCTCTATAATTCTCACTTTTAGGAGGTAATCAAGCTACCATGGCCAACGATGTGCAACGAACCACAACCAAACCGATTGAGTCAAGATAAATCGATCGAATCGTAAAGAAAATTCGAGGAACATAATCTGGCAGCAAGTCATGTAGTCGGTCCAATTTGATTAGATCCCGATAATGAAACTGTCCATTCTTCTTTAGTATCCGAAAAAATTCATGAAATCGAAGTTCAAAATTAAAATTATATTTTGTCTTATTTGGATCAACCCAAATTTTGATGAGCTAAACTATTGCACACCCCTAACCAACCGACACATATTCATGAAAAAATTAACAAGTAGAAGATTACATTTTTATTTGTGAATAAGTACTAATTAAGTAACTTCATTACGAGATATTACAGATCGTTGAACTAACCTGGCTTATAGTTTGTTATTTCATTTGATTTGAGAAATATAATTCACGAAAAAATGTAAATTCAACCGGATGCAGAGTATTACACTATGTACCACTATCTCGTAGCCTTAATAACGCGGAAAATAAAGTTCCAATCATATCATACAAAACTGTAATAATGAAGAACATGGTCTAAAATAATGTAACCCTAGCTCCCAATGCTATGAAGATGTCTATCTGAATGTTTGAAGGAAGATTCCATCTCCCGTTGGTTTGCAAATGCTTCTGTTTACCCATAAAAAATTCCTCGCCGGAAAACAGCTTCATTTGAATCTCCACACCTACGCCCAGTTCGATTTCCACTTCTTCCCGTTGCTGTCGTTTTTTAGAGTTTATACAAAATTAAACATATATTAACGCTGGCACCTTTTCTGGATCCAAAAAGCCTAATCAGAAGGAACTATGGTATTAAGTGGGCACCTGTAAAGTAATTAACAGGCTTGCTCTTATGTACTTAGCTGGAGGTGTTCTAATTTTTATGGATTTAAGATCTCACTAATACCCACCTGATCGCCAATGAAGTACTAATCATTCTTCCACTAATTGAGCCATTAATTGACACAAATCGAATCTACGGGAGTTTTTTCTGGGCAAATCCTGACAAATCCGTCGAAATGAGTTGGTCATAATGTGGAGAGAATCAATAATCCCTTTATTTTTGCCTAATTGTCACCTTTTTAATATTTAAATAAATGAGGGGAGTGTGTTACAGGTTGATGTGTGGAATCGAATCTTAGTACTGCCAAGACTTATAGAGAAAAAAAAAAGATATTTCCGTACACCATTAACAGGCGATTAGGGTTTAATTTTCCCATTAGCTGTAAATTAATGAATATGTTCAATTAAGTGAAAATGTTCCATGATTTAAGTGATGGGATGGGTTGTTAATTTGGGATTGTTTGAGTTGATGATGGATTGCTGGAGTGCGCAGATTACTAAATGGTATGTATTTGTAGTAATTGGATTCTGAGGTGTGTTGATTGTTAAAAAAAATGGATGGATCTTATAGTTTGGGTGAATAGTATCCGACTCTCAATAATTTCACGACCACTGTTTTTGTATGAGAGGCTCGAAATCTTTTAATCGTGAAGTCTTCATTTCTCTCGAAAGATTCATACACGCCTTCATTTATAAGTATGACCCGTATTTTAATTATCGAAAGGGAGTATTTTCATTAATCCATTGGAAATTTGGGATAGAGGTTAGTTACGCGATCACAAATTCACATTTGTTTTATTTGTGTGGTATTAATGGGAACATTCCTAAATGCCTAATTGATTGCTTCATCATTGCCCTAGCTACATTTTTTTATAAAATACGTCTCCACATATAATAAGAAAATCAGATACTCCTCAGGAGAAAAGGCAATTCCGCCGGCGACGATCTTGGCGATTAATGCTTTCTTACGTATATACCAATTGGACGCCGGAATAATTGGTCGTGTTTTAGCGACCGACCCCGTGGTGGCTATTAATAAATGATTTGTTACCTAAGAGAAAACAAAAAAGGTAGTGCATTCATCACTGATGAAATTGTGGCCCAATTACAAAATAGTCACTGAGCTATAAATATTTCACATTTTCATAGTTTGTATTAATACTTTTGAATATTGGAGGGCCTTAATTAATTTGCCTCACAAGTTATATTATACATGGAACCAAAAGCTCTTTAAGAAGGCATCAACAACGTAACATAGCTAAACAAACATAGCTAAAAATATGTACTTTGACTTTGGTTTTTTCTCTGCAATTTTTAATCGAGTTCACTATTTAAAAAAAAACACACCTAAACATTTGGATTGTCAGTGAATTTTTTGTTCTGCATGTTCAACCGTCTAATGATAGAGGTTTTCGGTTTGAATCTCTCGGCATGATTCGGGAGGATTTCTACTTGGCTAGCATCTATGAATGTTCTTCATTTGTTAGGGAAAAATTGGATTGCTATCTTGATTTATTACTCCGCTCATCGTAATTGTATTTTGCTTAATTATACTTACACTCCATTATCTAATGAATTCGATTTCTTTTGCAAAATGAAATAAAAGTAATATTTTACATTTTACATGGAGCTATAGCTTGACCTTGGCTTCCTTTAGTTCATTTGCTGGCTCGTTGCTCAATGTTACGTAACTTTTTCACCATTTCTACTCATCATTCGTTTCCAACTTTTCCTTTGCCCCTTACAAAAATATTTTCCCGCCACAACATTATTTCAGGAGGTCATCGATGCAACGATATTAAATTTGGTGTAATTATTTGTGTTGAGTACTCATGGTCACTTAGTATACCATAGTTTGGTATATGTTGACTTAATCGGCTAGCATTTTGCACTTTGTTTACTTTACTTTCACTAATCACGACAAGGGGGAAACAAAAACATAATAATGGATTAACTAATTATACGACATAGTTAACGTGCCACCTGTGCTTAAATGAGATTTATCCTCATTGGGTTAGTATCGAATTTAATCCAAAAGATCTCACAACCTAACGACGCCGACACGTATCAGTACTGCTCTATTCAT
This sequence comes from Linum tenue, assembly GCA_946122785.1. NCBI lineage: Eukaryota > Viridiplantae > Streptophyta > Magnoliopsida > Malpighiales > Linaceae > Linum > Linum tenue. The sequence continues at coordinate 92,317,626 of CAMGYJ010000008.1, forward strand.
TATAAACTGGTTTATTCTCCTTCTATATCGAGCTTGACTTTCATTTTAAATGATGCCAATTACGAAACAAAAAAAAAACTAAAGATCAATAGCAAATAATAAGCAATCTTATCCACAAGACGTGAGGAATTTTATTAAACTATATCAACCCATGTGATACGACACTTTCATTACGACTTTCCCCGTGTCTCCCCCCACCTCCTTGAACCATCATCATGGTCATGATAATCACAACACCTTGTAATTAAATCAAGAATCGAATAATCAATCCAGTTACAATCATCAATTTCATAGTCAACCACGTTTGAGTTACAATCTATCTATACAAATACAAGCATTGTTTTGCACTACACAAAAAAGACAATGGCGTGCTATCATTAGTTCCCACATGACAACACTTTTTTTTTTTAATTGGAGTGGCCATTGAGGAGAGCACTGTTCATTGGTTATGGGATCCAACCCACCAAAAGCCCAAATTGAGATTTTGGAAAAAGGAATAGTCATAATAGAGAAATGGACCATAGTCAATCTCTTTTCATGATTAACAATAATTATTAAACCTTCACCTTCATTTAATAGTAAATAGAGTATTAATGGAGATGGTGAAGAGAGTGAACATTGATTACGAGGAAGAGTTCTTTGATTTCTTCATCTTCCTTTTGACTTATTCTTCATGCATATGCCTCTCATCCACCAGCCGTTCACTCTTTCCTTACACGATTCATGCCTTAACAAAAAGTGGGTTTGGAATTACCAAATACATTTTTGGAATGTATTTTTTGTTTGATTTTATGTGATTGATTAAATGGGAAATGTGTTGGTTTCTGAATCCCGTATGTGAAACCTGTTTCTAAATCACTATTGGGGTATGATGAGATTTATAAAGTTCGATGTTTGAATTTAAGAAATTTCGGATTCCAATATGAGCGTCACTAGTACTCATGTGTTACGCAGTTACTCCTAGTGGTTGCAATTAACATAGTTTTTATGCCCGTCTAAATGACTCTCATGAGCTTAGCAAGAATCATGTTTGTCATATTTATCCTTATAAAGAAAGTTTGTTGGTTAAAGTGGAGACAAAACTTGAGTCTATTTTATCAATTGAACTCATATGAAAGAGTCCTCCAATTCAATTTAATGCATTGATAATTTCAAGACATGGTCATAATGATAAATAACACAAAACGAAACAGAGAATATATGTGACTGATCTAAAGACGTTATTCATCGGACCGGCCCCTAATTAAATCCGTCGTAACTTGCCCATGCAGCCAGCAAACAACTCACTAGAGTAGAGTACGTAGTCTGAAAACCGTGGCCTCATAAACCTTGGAACTTCATCATCCAAACAAACTTTCAATGGTAGCAGTTCTACCATCAATCTCTCAGCCAGATTTGTTAAATCAGTCAATTAAGTCACGTAAACGGTGGGTATTAATAATGGTTTACGGTATATATATTCATTCACCTAATCGCCTAACCACCTCTCGTGTATTATTTCAGTAGTTCAATTCTATTTCTTTGTAACAGCTTATGTTTCCTTATGCCAATGGGAAACGAGCATATATCAGATTATAATAACTATTTTTAGATCTATTTTTTTGGGTGCACTGCAGGCTATATTTTATAGTAATTGTCTCCTAATTGATTAAACTATATACTTTTAATTCGTTGTTTGTGTGTCGTTTGAGTTTTGACTCCTTGGCTTGCACACGAAACTGGGGCCGATCGATTATTGCGTGTATCTAGGAAAGCGAAAGCATGGTTGACTATTCCAATTATAACCTAATTTAATTGCTTGTTTTTGTGGGTAAGTAGTCTCCCAGCATTCTAATCCCAATTATATTCCACTAGGAATCACCATTCTTTCATCCACAAGAATCGGGACTACGGGGTCGTTTGGAAGTTGCGATTGTTTTGTTGAGATTGTCATTATGCATGTATTGTTTACAATGCATCGTTTTTTTTGTTTTTTAGCAGAAACAATACATGGATTGTTTCTATGATGTGACAAAAACTATCACTCATTTTGAGTGATTGTTATATCTCAACTTTTAGTTGTGATTGTTGAGATAGTTGAGTTGAGATTGTTTTGTCTCAGCTTTTAGCTGATGCGACATACACAATCACACATACCAAACGTTGTTTTCTACAATGCATCAAATTCGACAATACATGTATAATATTATACATGCATTCTCAACAATACATCTATTTAACAATCGCAACTTCCAAACGAACCCTAACATTTTCTTCTTATTCTGAAAATATAAAGATAATAAAACTCACTTTTTCTTGTCCCTTTTGCCATGCATTTGGGTGGAGGAATCATATATCTGCCTATCTGGTACGATTATATACACACACATATATCTTGTCTGGTGTTGATGGTGACGGCGGCCAACATCTTTCGGGACAATCAACCACCGTATGCATGCTTTTGGCACAAGTCCTTTTCTCTGGTATGGAATTAGATCACCATTGTCTTTTGCTTTGCTAAAAATCATTTCACCATACTCAAACTGCAACAGTAATAATTAATACTTACCTTACACACAAACGGCGACCACCAGACTCCGTTGGTTACTAAAAGTCTGTATCATCAGTCAATTGGATCTGGATCTGAGGGTAAAACTGCTGATGATGGTGGGAGCAGTTAAAGTGCATTGATGATGGCATGGCCCCAACTCCCCCCTTGTGAAAATCTTGCCGTCCCATAAGAGATAAGGCCGGACTAATGGAGAAATGTCTCTCATCCACCTGACCTTCTCCCCCATTATGATTTCTTCAATTCCCCTTGCTTGCTTGTAGTTGTAGTTGTGTACGCTTTCAGTTACGTACCCTTGTGCAATATGGTTAACCCATGACCCCCCATTCTCCCTATGAAGTGATGCCTTGACTATGACAAACACATGACAACGGTTGTAAAATCTTGTCGGAGATTGTATCGAAAAAGTAAGTGATAGACTATTTTGTGTTGAAATCGTGGTAATTAACCGTCGCTCAACCGCTTATGCCGCTAAAAAGTTGTCCATCGATTTAGTCTCATGTAGGATTTTTTTCCTGATCAGACCGCCGATGCGGTACGGATTAACAATCAGGGGCGGACCTACGTGTTGCCCAAAAATTTTGTGGAAAAACTATATATTTTGGTACAAAAAAAAATTTAATACGAGATTTCCGACACCGCTTTAATAATTATATGTGATACTCGTTCATTAAACTACACCTCGATCTCTTCAACAATCCTTGGTCCACCACTGTTCAGAATTACTGGTGCATGGTATGCTTTTTTTTTTTTTTTGTCTTTTTCAAAGCGAAAGTTGTAACACTGAGAGATTTCGTGTCTGAATTTTCTTCACCCACAATATTTGAAGTCAGATCATTTGAAGATCATGAACACCGTAATGCACGACCGATACATGTGTCTGTCGTGTCACGGTAAAAACGGTTGCATGACCGCCTTGTAAAACTAGTCTTGCACACCATCTAGCAATGAAAAAGAACCATCTTTGAACCGTCCATGACCATCTTTCTTGACTACATTGGTCGAGCTAGCTAGCTAAGCTAAAGTTCAAGTCTCCCACCTTTCAGTCCGAATGAAGCATGGAGTTAAAGTGGTGTAGCGAAAGTGAAGTACTGGTGGAGCAGAGAGTTTGCATGGGAATTGGACAAGGAGCCCGTGCGTGAAGGGGAGAATCGTACTCACTCTTTGATCAGTCACTGCAGGCGTAAGCGTGAGAGAAGAAAGAAAGAACGAAAGAGAGAAAAACAGAGAGGGAAATGCTCACAGAGACCTTTCCCCTGAATTGAATGCCGAGCTTTCACCAATGAGGAAACTTGGTGACATAATAATTGGAACTAAAATTAAAACCCTAACTTGGAAAATAAAGAGGAATGAACTGTATGATTATTACCACACACCATTTCTGGGAATTTGCAGGGATGTCAGGTTGTAGGGTTTTAAGGAGGGTTTTGCTTATTTTAAGCTAAGAAATGGAGAGCTAGAGAGAGACTCTTTCTGCTGCTGACCGAGTTCAGTTCAGTTGGTAATATATAACTCCAAAACATGGTGGGGGGGAGAAAGATGGCATCATTGAAGCAAGCTCTGCTCCCTTTGTTTATGTAACAATGGCTGACCTCTGCCAAGCTTCCAGCTTTCTGACCAAGCAACAGAACCCTTTTTTTGTTTTTGTTTAAAGCAATTTGTACAAAGAGTATTGATTCTCTAGTTGTTTTGAATTTCTTGTTTTTTTTTTTTTTTTTGTTGTTGATTGATTCTGGGGTTTATTGATTAGCTTTGTTAATGATGATCAACATGTTGTTTCAAATTTTTGTGCAGAGTTCTGATGGTTTTTTTATGTTATTGAGTATAATATATGATGAGTTTATACGAGTTTGACATATATTGAGTTGTTGGTGTTTTTTTTTTTTTTTTTTTTGTGTGTGGACATTTTAGGGTCATGTAGGTTTACTAATTTAGGATTAGAAACAAATTGATGATTTAGCTTCGATTTCTGAAATTAAGTTGACTGGCTAATTTAGATGATTTGAATTGAAGACTTCAACGTAGATGAATAAAGTTGATTACTGTGTTTTTTGGTGAATTTGATCCAAATTTCAGTGACAAGTTGATTAGATACTAAAATTTGATAACGTACATTTATTAGTGACCTTGGACTTCAGTGAACATTTATGTAATTGACCAAAGAATCTACAAAAATTGATGGTTGGATCTTTCCTAAATTATATAATCCTCAAAATGAACTAGCTGCTGTTATTTTACAGGTGAATTGAACTAGTTGTTAATTACCTATTTAAATACCAAAAAAATGTTCAATTTTCTCAAAATATATAAAAATAATTAGGGGTAAATATTTGCCGCCCAAGATTTTGTCCCAGGATTTTTCTGACAAAATTTTCCCCGAATTAATTAATTCACTATTTTAATATCTGCTGCAGCTGAATTAATTTATTTATCCCCATAGGGAACAAAGTATGGCGAACATCTAGTATCAATATTACAAATGGCGTTCGCATCTGCATCTGCATGTGTAGTTTAGTTTGTTTTGGTCTGACATACAGAAAAAAAAATATATAAGTCAAGGAAAAATAAAGGTGTAATTCTGATATTAAAAAGGATTTCACATTTTCTCAATGTGAAATGAGTGAAAAGAAGTTGAAATGTGGTATATAGTGGTAGAGGATAATGATTTAGCTGAACTAGATTTGTTTCTTAATCATGCAACATGATCATCACGATGGGCGAAAAGTACTCTAGTCTAAATTGAGTATCTCGAGAGTCGAGAGTTTCAGACGATTTTGTTAACTTATTTTCGCTAAACTATCACTTATGAACTATCAAGAATTGGTTCTTATTGGTGGTAATAAATCACTATCTTCGGTATGAGATTTGGCAACCAGATTATAAGATTTGAAAGGTTGACACCTATGAAAATATTGGAAGATGGCGTGATTCTATAACGAAACAGATCCAGATGTCACTACATTTTCTGGGACTCACAACGAGAGTACGTAATCATAAATGAAACTGACTAGATTCAAAAAAAAAAACTGTAATAATTGTACGAAATTAGGATTCATTTTCAAGGACATCAAATACAGCTAACGACGCCTAAACTTCGGAAGACACCTTAATCTCGAGAGAGCCATTTATTTTCCTAGCTTGCAAAAGATGGTTGAACTCTCAATGATACTAGCAATAACAACATGGTGGGTTTGGACTTGGACCAACAGGCTAGCCGTGAAAAATGGCAACTACTCGATCTGCCCAACTTTGACACAATAAAACTGGCTCAGTTTTTAGTTCACATTATTCCACCGACCGACAGTTTCTACTAATATTTTGCATCTCACGAGGTGGATTATATATTATTTTTGGGGGAGTATTATGCTGCTGCTGCAGTCTTATTTTTACATGTTCAGATCAGTCAAACATGACTCAGAAATCGAAATAAAAATACAACCACCTTGTTATACAACAGTTGGAAGTCAGTTACAACTTATTACAATTTGATTGGTACAGAAAAGTTTTTTTTTAAACAAAATTGGACGGTGCACAGGAGAAAGAGCAGAGCAGTCAGCAAGCAGCTGGGCGGTGTTAATGAACAGTTGGGGATTTTTACTGGCGCCGGTAGGAAAGGGCGCCGGGTTGAGAGGAACCACCACCACCACCCACTTCATGCTTCTTCTAGTTGGAAATTGATAGTTAACAATTGTAGGTGAAATAAGTGTACATAAAGAGTGGATGTGTTGAGTGAATTCATACCCATCTCTTATATAACTTAGTCGTGTAATATTCCGATCATTCAACGAAATAACAAGAACTCGATCGAAGAGAGTCTACAAGACAAGAGACTTCTGTAAGGCTGTAACAACAATGGTGGGGCTATAATGTGATGGGGGAGGGGGGAAGGGGCAATTCGGAGCAATTGTTGAAAACATAAGTAAATTTTGAAACATATATGAGAAATAGAACGGTCGCTACTCGCTAGGACATTGCTCAGCTCCACCCACTCATCACCTACCCATTTCCTTGCTCGTTCAGTACATTTTGAAACATATATGAGAAAAGGAATGGTCTCTACTTCTTATGGCTAAATAGCGAACTACTTTTAATCTTATCGTGACACAACATACATGTTCATACTGTATATTACATTTTAATCGAGAATCCTACCATATGAAGTTTAAGATGTTTGTTTTATTGAAACCCTATAAACTTAATTAGAAGATTCAAAATCAATATGAAGATTTCTCAAGAACCAAACTGAGCACCAACAACTAGTAAAAGCACCTAGCTAGCTAGCATGCACTTTTTGCAAGGAAAACAAAAGGGGTCTAAAGCCCAAAACAACAAGAAAACAACACATCATAAAGGGGAAAAAAGGGAAGCATGCAACCAAGCAAAGAGTTAATGGGCAGATCAGCAGAGCCCTGATCAAAATCCTCCATTTGGTCAAAACTCAAAATTCCTCTGCCTGCCTGCCCTTCTTCTTCTCCAATCTCAGTACTGCTGAATCAGTGTGCGTTTGTTTGTCGGGTGGGAAATTAAAACCTCTCTCTTTCTTCTGCAAATCTCATCTTCCGTCACTTTCTTTTGTATGTTTTCTACACTACAAGCAAAAATGGCCATACCATATATACTATATTCAATGAAAAATGATGATAATAATGACGATGATCAAAATCCCATCCATTATCAAGTCATTGCGCTTTCAACACTTGTTTTCCTCCCTCGCAAAACAGTCCATGGTGTGAGTTGAAAGCATGAGAGAACAAAAGGTGAATGACAAATGGGTAGTCATGTCCTAATAGTGTAGTCATAGTTGTCTACGTATCACCAATTCCGTCTCATGTGTATCGCTAATTAACTTTTTTCTTATCTCTTATGAATTAACAATGTAAAGTTAAATACTTCATTTTGAAAAACATTGATATCAGTTTTGCAAAATAGACCGCTCAATGAATGTACTTAACAGTTAACATATGTTTTTAGTGTCGATCAATCTGGCAACTCTGAAAAGTGGAATTTTTAATGTATATAAATTATAATTGAGGGTTGAATCGATAATTGTATTGTTCAAATAATAACATAAGCACAAAAATAAATTTTCATAAAATTTTATCGACTTGGTGTCTGATGTGCAATCTAACTCCATTTAAATCATGCACCGTAAAAAGCCTCCACGATAGTGATTATATTGAATATAATTAGTAAATGGTTTACTCGACATAATTGAAAATTTCATATACACCCTTTTTAGTCAGTTACCAAGTTAAGGGACTTTGGACGAAGAAGTTATGGTGATTTCAAGTAACATATCTTTGAGCTAGATCAGGTTCTCGTTGGTCTTACCGTGGAGTAAGATCATGCAATGAGTCTATAGGAAAAACCGCTACGATTAACGATAGTGATTATATTGAATATGATTAGTAAATGATTCACTCATCGGAGACTAGTAATGTAAAATGTCATATAAACCCTCTCAAGTTAGCTACCAAATCAGGGGACTATGGTTTCAGGTAATATATCTTTGAGTTAGGTCAAGTATTGCCTGATCTTATTACTAAGGAATAAGATAATGTAATGAGCCTTTAGCCTAAGCTAAACCGTGGCTATGTAATCATTTTCATTATTGTTTAGGAGTTGACATGTTAACCTTCAAAAATTGGCCAAAATCATTATGAAGATGAATAAAGCGATTATATTATTATTCTTGATTTGTCACAAAACAAAATTTAAGGACTGACTTGTCAATTACCAAAAAGTTGAGTGGCCATTTCTTTAATTGACACACGACTGAAGTGAGCGAGAATGGGAGGGAGATAAAAAAGCGGGAGCAGAGTGGGAAATCAAGAAAACCAGAAGAGGAGAGAGAGAGAGAGAGAGAGAGAGAGAGAGAGAGAGAGAGAGAGAGAGAGAGAGAAGTGGTGGTGGTGAGGTGAGTGAGGCTATGGAGGTTTTTCCTTTTTCCCTTTTGTTTTCTTGTTTGCAATTATAAACCTTCCACAGGCAGAAGAAAGAGACAGAGAGAGGAGTGAGAGAGGAAGGAGGAGACTTTCCAAACCCCTCTTCTCTTTCTTCAATCCCTCTACATAAATAAATGTCACAAGACGAAGATCCGATTGAGCAGTGGAAATGGTCTGAAATGCAAGGCCTTGAGCTCGTCTCTGCCCCTCCCACTCCTTCTCTAGCCCCCAATTCATCTTCTTCACCACACGAACAAGACAAACAATCAGTCGCCGCAGAGAGACGAGACATGGGAAGCGGCAGCAATAGCAATGATACTAGTAGTAGTGACAAGAAGGAGAATGTCGGCTCCGGCGGGGGCAGGGTCGCCGGCGATGGAGGGGAGAAGACAGGGAAAGTCACCGCCGTCGGGTTCAAGGAGCTATTTAGATTTGCCGATGGATTGGATTACGTGTTGATGGGAATTGGGTCGGTAGGCGCTTTCGTCCATGGATGCTCTCTTCCCCTGTTCCTCCGATTCTTCGCCGATCTCGTTAACTCGTTTGGGTCTAATGCCAATGATATGGATAAGATGACTCAGGAAGTTTTGAAGGTAGAGACTGGAAACGGAGCAAGTTTCAGAATGTCAAATAACGCAGAATGTCACCATAAAGCTTCGAACTTTAAGTTCTTAATTCTCTGTTTTTTTTTCTTCTGGTTTTTCTTTTGCAGTATGCTTCCTATTTTCTGGTTGTTGGTGCTGCAATCTGGGCATCCTCGTGGGCAGGTAAGGGAAAATATTTTCTGGTTTTGATTATGGTTTTCCATGTTCAGTAATCTTCAAGGTCTGTGAATTGAGCTTGAATTGGGATGTTTTCTTACTTTTTGCAGAGATTTCATGTTGGATGTGGACTGGTGAGAGGCAAACGACGAAGATGAGGATTAAGTTTTTGGAAGCAGCTTTGAACCAGGACATTGAGTATTTCGACACTGAAGTTCGGACCTCCGACGTCGTTTCCGCCATTAACACCGATGCAGTTACAGTCCAGGACGCCATTAGCGAGAAGGTGAGAGGAATGGGAAGAGGAAGAAGAAGAAAAACAGAGGAACTTTGCTCTGTTTCTGCTACTGGATTTCCTTTTTTTAACTAAAAATGGTTTCTTTCTTGTTCGCAGCTGGGCAATTTCATCCATTACATGGCGACATTGGTTTCCGGGTTCGTGGTGGGATTCACAGCCGTGTGGCAGTTAGCTCTGGTCACTCTGGCCGTCGTTCCTCTCATTGCTGTAATCGCAGCTATTCACACGACTACGCTTGCTAAGCTCTCCGCCAAGAGCCAAGAAGCTCTGTCGGAAGCTGGGAATATCGTCGAACAGGTACAGTGCACAGTCCGAATTGATCCCGATTTATCAAATTTTCGTCACCTGGGCGGGATTAATTTTGAGCTGGGAAAATGCAGACGGTGGTACAAATTCGGGTTGTGTTGGCGTACGTCGGCGAATCGAAATCGCTCCAGGGCTACTCAGCGGCGTTGAGAACCGCCCAGAAGCTGGGGTACAAGAGTGGAGTAGCGAAAGGACTTGGACTTGGCGGGACTTACTTCGTCGTCTTCTGTTGCTATGCGCTTCTTCTCTGGTACGGCGGGTATCTCGTCCGGCATAATTACACCAATGGCGGGCTCGCCATTTCCACCATGTTCGCCGTCATGATTGGAGGACTGTAAGTACTCTGTTTTCTCTCATTCTCCAACTTTCCTCCCTTCCTTTTCCCGTCATGGTCCTCAAATTGCCGAAATCCGCAGGGCATTGGGACAAGCTGCCCCGAGTATGAGCGCATTTGCGAAAGCCAGAGTCGCCGCTGCGAAAATCTTCCGCATAATCGACCACAAGCCGGCGGTGAACCGGAACAGCGAGTCAGGGGTCGAGCTAGACTCAGTCACCGGTTTAGTAGAGCTGAAAAACGTGGATTTCTCCTACCCATCTAGGCCAGATGTTCGGATCCTCAATAACTTCTCACTCACTGTTCCCGCCGGAAAGACCATAGCTTTAGTCGGCAGCAGCGGCTCCGGCAAGAGCACGGTGGTCTCCCTAATCGAACGGTTCTACGATCCTGAATCAGGTATACAAAATTTCTTTCATTACTTTCTTTTTTATCAATTCGTTCATATTCTAGTGTGCACACCATGTGTTCGACAAAATGAATGCGCATCTGCCCGACTGTTTCCTTGCAACTGGAGATGTTTTTGGTCCTGATCGCAAAATGTGTTCTTTCCCTTTTCCAATTTCCCTACTGGGTTTTCGTGGGTTAGGCCAAGTGCTGCTAGATGGGCACGACATCAAGACATTGAAGCTGAGATGGTTGAGGCAGCAGATAGGGCTAGTGAGCCAAGAGCCTGCCCTGTTTGCAACCTCCATTAGAGAGAATATACTGCTGGGAAGGCCAGATGCTGATCAGGTCGAGGTTGAAGAAGCTGCAAGAGTGGCCAATGCTCATTCATTCATCATCAAGTTACCAGATGGCTTTGATACGCAGGTAAAAAAGAAAATCTAAATCCAATTATGTCACCCCATTTTGTCATTATGGTTGTCCAAAGCACGTTTGATTTGATTCAAAACCGTGATTATGAGGCTGATTAAGTGCAAGGTAAACAAAGTGATTGTCTTTTTATGGCAGTTGGAGGTGGAGGAAAGGGTGGAGGGTTGTGGCCTTATGTGGGGTAAAGTTGGTCGGTTTGGGATGGTGAAATGAAATGATGGGTCTCTTTTGACCAATTTGTATAATGGGTATATTTTTTTAATAATCGAAATTGTGGGGGTGGTTTTCAAAGGATATTATTATTATTATTATCGTTACAATCAAGGGGGGGATCAAAATTTTGGAAATTGTTTATATAGTCAACAAAACTATGGACCTAACTTGTATTAAAAATTGCTTTGTTAGGAAGTCAAATGTGGGGGATGTGATTTAGGCACTGCATGCATTTAGAAGGTAACATGTTCTGGTCAACATTGCATGTGCTGAAATCAGGTACTACTGTATACTAATGGCAGAACCCAGAAGCAAAGGAGAGGACCCATAAGCTTACAAAATTTGTAGGGTAGAAACCAAATAAAGAAATAGGAGGCAGGTTAGAATCTTACTAGCAGCTAAGATGCTGACAGACAAGGGAGGTTTAGAGTAAACCCCAACGGATTATTCCCTAAGTTGGTGGTCAAGATGACATCTTTCGTATTAGACAAGAAAAGATTAACAATTTCTGGCAGAAAACGATGGAAGAATCTCAATTAACCCTCACTGTTACTCTCCTTCAATGGCAGGTGGGAGAGAGAGGGCTGCAGCTCTCAGGTGGGCAGAAGCAGAGAATAGCTATAGCGAGGGCAATGCTGAAGAACCCTGCTATTCTTCTCCTCGACGAGGCAACGAGTGCGTTGGATTCTGAATCGGAGAAACTCGTGCAGGAAGCTCTGGACAGGTTCATGATAGGAAGGACTACCTTGGTCATTGCCCACCGGCTATCGACCATTCGGAAGGCTGACCTCGTAGCAGTTCTCCAGCAAGGTTCTGTCACTGAAATTGGGACCCATGACGAGCTCTTTGCCAAGGGAGAGAATGGTGTTTATGCCAAGCTTATTAGGATGCAGGAGGCAGCACACGAGACAGCGATGAACAATGCTAGAAAGAGCAGTGCCAGGTAGCTAGCTAAACTTTCCTTTCCCAACCTATCTGCCATCTTTTTTTGGCATGCTTGCTGATAAATGTTGTATTCTTTGTTGTAGGCCATCGAGTGCTAGGAACTCTGTGAGCTCGCCAATCATTGCACGAAACTCCTCCTATGGCCGCTCTCCATACTCCCGTCGCCTCTCCGACTTCTCCACCTCGGATTTCAGCCTCTCATTAGACGGCATGCATCCAAGCTACCGCCACGAGAAGCTCGCGTTCAAGGAGCAGGCCAGCTCCTTCTGGCGACTCGCCAAGATGAACTCTCCCGAGTTGGGCTATGCATTAGTTGGCTCAATAGGCTCGATCATCTGTGGGTCCCTCAGCGCCTTCTTTGCATACGTGCTGAGTGCCGTCATGAGTATCTATTACAGCCCCAGCCATGCTTACATGATCAGAGAAATCGCCAAGTACTGCTACTTGCTCATCGGCCTCTCGTCGGCTGCCTTAATCTTTAACACTCTGCAGCATTCCTTCTGGGATATTGTTGGAGAGAATCTGACCAAGAGGGTGAGAGAGAAGATGCTTGCAGCTGTGCTTAAAAATGAAATGGCATGGTTTGATCAGGAGGATAATGAGAGTGCCAGAATTGCTGCGAGATTGGCTCTCGATGCGAACAATGTTAGATCAGCAATTGGAGATAGAATATCGGTGATTGTGCAGAATACTGCACTCTTGCTGGTCGCTTGCACTGCAGGTTTTGTCTTGCAGTGGAGGCTTGCCCTTGTGCTAATAGCTGTCTTCCCTGTGGTTGTTGCAGCTACTGTTTTGCAGGTAATGTGTCTCAAACTTACTGTTTTCCTCAAAATCTTCAATGTAGTTGTTTACAAATGAAATGACATGAATGTTGTTTCTCATTGCGATTTCAACAGAAAATGTTCATGCAAGGCTTCTCAGGGGACCTAGAAGCAGCCCATGCCAAGGGCACACAGCTGGCAGGCGAGGCCATAGCCAACTTGAGAACAGTTGCAGCCTTCAACTCCGAGTCCAAAATCATTGGCCTCTTCTCCAGCAACCTCGAAGTCCCTCTCCGGAGATGCTTCTGGAAGGGACAGATTGCTGGAAGTGGATACGGCATAGCTCAGTTCGCTCTCTATGCCTCTTACGCTCTTGGCCTTTGGTATGCATCTTGGCTTGTGAAGCACGGCATCTCAGACTTCTCCAAAACAATCCGAGTCTTCATGGTCCTCATGGTCTCTGCCAATGGTGCCGCCGAGACCCTCACTCTAGCTCCGGACTTCATCAAGGGAGGTAGAGCCATGCGCTCCGTCTTCGAGCTACTTGATCGCAAGACTGAGATCGAACCGGACGAACCAGACTCCATTCCAGCCCCTGACAGGTTGCGCGGAGAGGTGGAGCTGAAGCATGTTGACTTCTCCTACCCAAGTCGCCCAGATATCCCTGTGTTCAGGGATATCAGCTTGAGAGCTAAAGCTGGCAAGACCATGGCTCTTGTGGGACCCAGTGGGTCCGGCAAGAGCTCAGTCATTGCATTGGTACAACGCTTCTACGATCCATCGTCAGGGCGAGTGATGATCGACGGGAAGGACATTCGGAAGTATAATCTGAAGTCTTTGAGGCGGCACATTGCTGTAGTGCCTCAGGAACCATGCTTATTTGCCACCACCATTTATGAGAACATCGCCTATGGCCACGACTCAGCATCCGAGGCAGAGATCATTGAGGCAGCGACTCTAGCAAATGCCCACAAGTTTGTCTCTTCATTGCCCGATGGGTACAAGACATACGTAGGGGAAAGAGGGGTGCAATTGTCTGGCGGGCAGAAGCAGAGGATCGCCATTGCTCGTGCCTTGCTGAGGAAGGCAGAGCTCATGCTACTCGACGAGGCAACGAGTGCATTGGATGCAGAATCGGAGAGGTCAGTCCAGGAGGCTCTTGACCGAGCTTGCTCGGGGAAGACCACGATCATCGTGGCTCACAGGCTGTCTACTATACGAAATGCTAGTACCATTGCTGTGATTGATGATGGGAAAGTGGCTGAGCAAGGGTCTCATTCGCATCTACTGAAGAACTTCCCTGATGGGATCTATGCTCGGATGATTCAGTTGCAGAGGTTTACACAAGGACAGGTGATTGGAATGACATCCGGTTCGAGTTCTTCAACTCGGCCTAAGGATGATGAAGAGAAGGAAGCCTAGTCTGGTTCAAAAAGAGAGAGAAATGCCAGTAAGAGTACATTTCCCAGATACCCCATTTGACATTTCCCCCTCTTTCGGGTTCTTTTGGGCTTCAGTTTCTGAGTAGCATGGTATAGCAGCAGTATGGAATGTGTATTATCTAATTTTTCTTTTACTTCTACATATATTATATATGGTCTAATCTTCTGAGAAAAAATCTTTCATGGGTAAATGTTTAAACATGAAGAACTACTTTTTGACAAGAATGAAAGTACAGCGAGTGATGTATTTACTGTATGAGGTAGTGTGGTCCAACGGAACTTGTTTGAAGTTGAACCCTACTAAAAGACAGTGAATTTGGGATTTGATTGATTGGGAAGGAATATGGAAGGGTGCATTGTTAGGATTCCATCATATCCCTGAAACAGTGATTGGTGATGGAGTGGGGAAGCAACAATAATGGAGATGGGTGACCTACAGACCTTGGAGCTTAAAAAGATGAGAGCTTCTATGTCCGAAAAATTGACTGATATCAAAATCAATGTTTTCCTCAGATGGGTTTTCTTCTTTTGGGGGAAAATGTTGAGATTACCCAATCCTAGTCCCATATGGATTCCCAACCCTGTTTTAGATGCTTGTTGTGGGGAACCAAATTATTGCAGGAACTTTCACTTGGTGGGTGCACACAAGACACAAAAGTGTTCTGTGCTTTGAAAGCCAAGATAGCAACAGAAGATTGAAGGAGAAATGGAGTGGAAGGTGAAAGGGATTATGGGATTGAATCATGTTGTTGTAGACAAGCGTGGGAAGGGGAAGGCGATTTTTGTTTAAGGAAAGCAATGGGAAAAATGACAAATGCGATGATGATGGTGTTTTCATGGGATGCTTCTTTTTGGAGTTGTGGTGGGTTGCCACTTGCCACCACCTCTCATCTCTTTTCTTCGATGAAAGGACAAGTGAAAAGAGGAAGAGTTGATAAGACATAAGAGGTCTTTTCAATTTGAATCAAGATGTTAGGTTGGGAGCATAATCATCGTTGATATGGTTCCTGAAGTTTTATTAACACCATATAAATCTTTGAAGTACGTGGTAATGTATACACTTAATAAATTGTGTCCAATCAAATAAATTAACAGAGTGAAATCTCTATCATTTCAATTTTCAGAATCGCATCGTGATGATTAAATTCTTAAAAAAAATTATCTATGGTATTCACAACATCATCTACAAGAACATGCTTCGTCATTGAATCACGTACGGAACGTTTATGCACTTTGCGAGAGTACGTTCTAAGAGATAGACGGAGTTGCTTCAAACCATAGAAACAAAGTCTTTGCACTAATAACCTGCAGGAATCATCCTCGTGAAGCAGGAAGGGATCCACCAGCGCTAGGCATCAATAAAGTACCGAGCTTGTTCCCCATGTGATCCACGAAACCAAAATACAAGCTTCTCAAGTTTGGGTAAACTGCAATTGGGAAAACTGCGCCCCAAAAGCCAACCAGAAAGCCAAGCACGATGCTGATGAAGTACCACCAGTCCATATCATACCAGTAGACCTCATTCCCTTCACCAGAAGAGTTGTTTTCGCTGCTGCAGTTCACATCCAATGGTAGGCCGCAGAGTCCCTTGTTTCCCATGAAGCTGGATGCATCAAAGCTCTGCAGTTGAGTGCTTGAAGGAATTCGGCCACTCAAGCTGTTGTACGACAAGTTGAGGTGATTGAGGAATGTCAGGCTCGCCAAGCCTGGAGGCACTGCTCCAGATAGCTGATTTCCAGACAAGTCCAGTGATTCCAAGGATGTCATGGAAGCTAAATCCCCTGGGATCCCACCCGAGAATGAGTTGCGCGACAAGTTGACATATTTCAGGGTCCCAAGCCTTGTGATTTCTTCTGGGATTTCGCCTGACAGGTTGTTCCATGAAAGGTCCAGACTCCTGACGTAGTTCAATATGGTGCTGTAAGCCTTGACCTGCCCTTGTGCCACCAGAACTTGGTATTCCACAAACATTTTCGCCCCGCCAAAGAACAAGTAAATCACTCCTTGATCGTCGTTTCTGGAGCCAGACATGGCACTGAGATTACCCACACACTGCGGGAGGTTCCCAGACAGAAAGTTATGGGAAAGGTCCAGGATCTGCAGATGCTGCAGAGAACAAAGCTGCTCAGGAATTTCTCCCAAGAACTTGTTGCCACGCAGATTTAAGATGGACAGCTTCTGAAGCCCTCGTTCCCCAATCCAATTTGGAATGTTGGCTTCCAGTCCATTGTCGGCTAAGTCGATGGAGACTATGTTTGAGCAGTTGGCAAGGGATGAAGGGATTTCACCACTCAGGCTGTTGTTCTGAATGCGCAGCGACAGAAGGTTGCTCAAGCTTCCAATGGACTCTGGGATCTTCCCTGTTAAGTTGTTGCTTCCCAATCTTAAAACCTTCAAGCTCTGCCAACTACTCCAGTAATCGGGTATCTCTCCAGACAACAAGTTTCCGTGAAGGTTGAGAAACTCTGTCTGCCTCACCTGAGATGGATTGGAGGACAAGAAGTTGAGCAAGTCTCCAGAGAGAAAGTTGTTGGAAAGGTCCAAGAAAGTCATGTTGGAAGAGATAATTGGCAGGGGACCCTCCAAGCGGTTCCAACTCAAATCAAACAATGAGTCAACGGAAGGAGCTAAGATTAAATTTGGAAGCCTCCCAGGGATCTGATTGCGAGACATGTTGAGATAGAAGAGCTGAGAATGCATGCCCCAGAACCAATCGGGAAAGGGTTCTAGAATTCCAGAGTTGGAGAGATCAAGAGACACGAGATGCTCGATTTCTCGGAGCCATATGGGGAAGTGAGGTCCAACGTACCATGAACTTAAGTCCAGTACCGCGAGCTGCTTGGGAGGAACCCAATCTCGTTTCACTTCCAACACGATATGGTTTCCAGCTGCACGGAGACTAGCCAACTTGGTGAGCTTGGCCAAGTGAATCTCTGATGAGACGACACCC
Source organism: Linum tenue (assembly GCA_946122785.1). Taxonomy (NCBI): domain Eukaryota; kingdom Viridiplantae; phylum Streptophyta; class Magnoliopsida; order Malpighiales; family Linaceae; genus Linum; species Linum tenue. Next base: position 92,334,945 of record CAMGYJ010000008.1, read on the forward strand.
TCAATCGAGTTCTGAGAAATGTCAGCATTTCTCAGCTCTGCCAGCTGACCAAAACTCACAGGAAGAGTCCCATTTATTTTGTTTCTTTCGATTCTGAAGTACTTCAAGGATGCCATGCCACCAAATGACGCTGGAAGGGAACCATATATGGAGTTGTCAGTGAGCACCAGACTGTTTAGTCTCTTCAAATTCCCGATGTCATCAGACAACTGACCAAATAGCTGGCAACTATCCAATTCCAATACTTGAAGTGTTTCTGAAGGGCATTCTCCACCAAGGATTTCAAACACATCTGATACACTATGCTTTAAAGTTATCCCTGATAGACAGAGCGAGCTCAATTGGCACAGCCCTTTGATTGACGTAGGAAACCCTCCTTCAAATTCAAGGCCATAGTTGAACGACAAGTCGAGGTTGACAAGAGAGGTCAAGTTCCCAATTGAGCTTGATATCTTACCAACCAACTTGTTGCTGATGAGATCTATGTCCTCAAGGTGGGGAAAACTGAACAGCCAATCTGGTATTGAACCATTGAAGTCGTTGGTAGACAGATGAAGAGCTCTTATGGAGGTAAGGTTCTGAAGCTCATCAGGAATTGGACCTCTGAAATCGTTGTACCTTAGATCCAAAGAAGTCAGGCCTCTGAGATGAGAAACCCAGATAGGAAGCGAAGTTGGAGCAAATTCATTGCGTTGCAGGTCAAGAACAGCCAATGATGAAAGGTTGACATTCATTAAATGTGATGGCATATGGCTTATTCGACAATTCGAAAGATCAAGTTCAGAAAGAAAAGGGAGATTGTTTACCATGCTGAGCCAATCGGAAACATTGCTGAGATCAGCCTTTCTCAAGTTAAGATATCGCAGCGAAGAAAGACCAGGGAGCCACTGCAGAGTATCAGCATGTAGTACATAGCCACGACCAGCGCGCAGACTAAGACGTTGCAAGTTTGAGAGGTTTCCAAGTTGATGAGGGATGGCTCCGGCAAATCCACATCCACCAAGGAAAAGAGAATCCAAACTGCTCATGGAGCCTAGAAAACCTGGAATCGGAATCCCTTGGAAGTTGTTGTCTGAAAGGTCTAAATATCTCAGATGCTTCAACCCAAGTAAGGAAGGGCTTATCTTGCCCTTGAGCACATAATTCTCAAAACAACCAGGACATCCGAGATGAAGCTTGATGACATGGGCAGTAGTATTGTCACATTCAACGCCACGCCAGTTGCAACAGTCTCCATTACTGCCAGACCAAGAAGATAGCCGGCCTGAAGGGTCTTGGATATCGGCCTTGAAATTTACAAGGGCTTCTCTTTCTGCTTCACTGCAGCTGCTGCTACCTGCAACACCACACATCCAGCTCAGCAGAGCACAAATGACTGCTGGAACAATCATGGAGTTGATGATCATTAGCTGCAGAGGCTGCTACTGTGTAATTCCTCTATCAGCGCCCAGGATAATGCTTCACTCATGTACTTATTGTCTTTTTTATTTTTTTGTTGAACTTCCATATTTTGTCTTGCTGCGGGTTGATCTTGGGATATTCTGCCGGACTTGGCAGCTGTGTTGGTTGCACCCAGTCGACCAGCTAACCATTCTGATATCACGGATTAATATAATGTTCAGGATTGGTAAACACTGTTTGTCCGGTTCCCCATGACGACTTCAGTAATTACATGCAGGTTAAGAGCTCAAATGGACGAAATACATTTAGCCTACAAGGACACGTGTTAAAATATCAAGTGGAAGTGCCAGAACACTGAAAGACATTGAATAACAGACAAACGAATCAGGACACTTAAAAATGCATAACTCTATGTCGCATCTCATGATTGTTTAGTGTTCCGGCCTTAAGAACCATGGAGGTCAGGAGCCATTGATTAGGACGAGGGAAATGGTCCACCCTGTATTTCCTGTTTCAGCAGATCTGGCGAACACAGGCATGATAAAACAACTGTATGATTGTTTTACATCAAGTTCTCCAGGGATTGTTGAATCATGAACAACAAAACAACTGTAGCTGGCAGAGAAGACACAGGGGCTAAACCAACAACACCATTCAATTGAATTGAATGCAGAACAAGACAACGAAATTGATACAACCATGAATAAGGCAACATGAAGGAAACAAGCATGCAATTGCAAGAGGCGAGGGGAAGGTAGCCGATTCGCAATTGACTTGGTACTTAGAGGGTAGCTAATTGCCATTTGTATTGATGCAGAAACAGGAGAAACACTATAGGGCAGTGTCACACAAGTTAAGAGATGACCTTTTAAGTTGCTAACTTCTCAACGAATTCTACAGAAAGGGAAGATGCGAGGTAAAGAGAAGGAATTAAATCTTTTAGGTTCACATTGACATAAGCTTCGGACCGTTGTCTGGCATCCCCATCCCACCTGCTAACTCGGCATCAAGTTGAGTGTGAGGTTTAGGTCCATTCAACATCTTCACCCTGCAAACATCAATGGTTAACATCAGACGCTGTCACAACCTGGACATGCATGAAAGTAAACATGGCATGTATATGCAACAACAACAAAAAAGCAAGGGATGCATGGTTAACAACAATCTGGGAGAGGAAAAGGTTATGTTCACCTTAATGTCTTATTCATCATTGTTCAAAGGAATATACAAGCACTCTGATCCTCCAACTCATGCCTAGGTCAGTCCCCAAATGAATTTGTCTATCTAAAGAACTTGCTGAAATTGAAGTCTGATAATACTAAACATTACATTACATCGTACTGGCTGACAATGTTGAGCATACCACTTGGGATACAAGTACAACATGGCTGGTGCCTAATGTTTGTGCCAAACAAAACAAGAAATGGTCCTAATGAGTTCTCAACTGGCTAACAGCATTAGACTTGGATACTTAAACGCCAATTGGTACCATAGAATTTTCATCAACCAAGAAAGAAGAAGGTAAAGGGCCTATAGTAGAAGCATATGCTTTTTGGCTAGACACTATGATGCTACAAACAATTCACTAAGCAGATCTAAGCACAATGAAAGATTCGCATGACGGCATGATTAACCTTTCGTCTAAAAAATGTGCCTGACTAAAGAACACTATGAACACCAAACATTATGGGCAAGGTCACAACAGTCACTTACCGTCTCCTATGCTTCTTGGTCTTGAAATGCTCGTCTCTCACAGTCACGTTTGCGAAGAATCGGCTGAAAAGTGATAAGATAACACACCCAAATCAAAACATTGGCCAAATCAAGGAACACCAAAGGACGAAAACACAGTCCAGATTGCTCTTAGCAAAGAGGGATAGATCGAACAGAAATCTATGTCTCCGCCCCTTTGCACAAAATAACAAAGTCCCAACCTTTCACTTTATTCAACAACGGGCAAAACCAATTTAGAATCCCCGGGATTCATTCCTCTATCCTTATGTATGAATACACATCAAAGTACAAACTTTCAATGAAAAGCTCATCACTTAGATCGAAACAGCCGCCAAACAGCACAGAAAAACTGAAATCGCATGCCCAATAATATAAGTTCAACCAGAGATGGAGTTTACTTACTCGCAGTGCAAGCAGTAGTGCTGGCCCATGCCGGGCAAATCCTCGTCGAAGGGCATCGGTTTCCTAACGCCGTCGGGCTTCTGCAACTGGTCGTAGACCGCGTCGTCGCCCATGAGTTCGAATTTGGTGCGGCGAGCCTGCTTGTGAGAGAACCTTCTCTTCTTAACCTTCCTGCTTGGACACTTGCCTCCCATTTTTCTCTCTTCTACTCCTCTCTCGGAACTTGGTTGGCCGGCTTTGTGTGGGATTTAGCGCCGCCGCGAAAGATAGAACCCTAATGGTAGACGATCGATGACAAAGTAGGCGCTGGAACTTCAAAGAATCGGTTGGAGATAGAATCGGCGTCGTATTGCTGATTCTTGAAGCTGTTGGGCCCAACCTGTGCTCTTCAGCTCCTTGGACAAAATGCGTTCCGTATTGGGCTCTTCTTCAGCCCATTGGGCTGGCAACAATACCGGGAAGTCCTCTCCCTTAAGGAAGTCTAATCCAGCGTGTCTGTCCGCCGCCGGACAGAGTAATCGTCACCACCGCTTTCCTGCCCTGCCTCCGATGGCTTCTTTAATATCGTAAAACCGAAAATGTAACCGTAAAAATTAGTGATAATATCCTTAAAACTGTAGTTTCACCGTAATTTAATTGTTTCATACGCTAATATTATCTATTGATTTAAGTTTTAATTGACAATATTTCGATCGAACCTTCAATACAATACGGTTTCTCAAACACTGAGTTCTTTCCCGATCCCACCTGAAATCTCCACACGTTTTCCCCTCCCTTACTAAGTAGTCAAAATCATATTTGCATAAAGAAAAATGACTTGTATAAGTTCGATCCGATTGATGCAAACAAGCCTTTTTAAATAAAATATTATAAAACCGTATTTTATACGAATTAAAATCTCCGGCTCAATATAATAGTCACGGAATACGGAAATAATTGCATGATAAAATATATTATTATGATAGTAAATATAAATGATCTACCTACTGAATTCATAAACGTAACCTCGGCCAAAATTATAACAATAACTACAAAATAGTCAAAAGAGGTCTCAATCCTCCGGCGAGAAATCACTTATTCCGGCGGCACTGCTGTCCTTCATTCGATTCTTCCGGTCCTCCACCACCCTCGGCGCTCAACTCCAGCAACCTCAGGGCATCCTCAATCTCCCGGCAAGACGAGGCTCCAGCCGTCGCCGCATTTTCGTCCGACGAGGAAGAGTTGCTGCAGAATCTTCCATCGTCATCCTCTCCAGCTGTGGCATTTCCTACTACTAGTGTCTTATTATCTCCAAGGAAGCCATTGATTTTCGCCTTTACTTCGAGGACGATAGGTTCAAGATACGGGTCCTTCAGCAGCTCCCCTGCCTTACATCGCACGTAACAGTCGGTCAAAAGTGGGTATATGGAAATTGAGACGATCAGTTCGACGATGGAGGATTGAAATTTCACATACCGTTGGCCGCAATGCTGAATCCTTCTCCAACATCCTGTCGACGAGACTTCGACTGCCAAAACCATGATCTGAGTTTAGTACAAGGCCCTAACAGAGTAAACCAGAACATTATGTTGATGTTGGAGCATCATCTTTGACTTGACTTACAAGGCACCGGAATATTCGGTTGGAAGTGGAGACACTGGGGCTTCTTTTATTCTCCTGTTCAGCTCTTCCTGACCCTGTGCTTCCCAAGAGGCGGTGAAAGTGAAACATATGCAGCACAAAAAGACATTGAACAATTCGTATGGCTTATAGATTCATTCTTAGTACAGAGAAAACAAAGGCCATATAACAAAAACTCACTTCTAATGTGTTTTCAAATAATGGGTCTCCGAGTGAAAATGCAGTCTCAAAAGAAGCCATTTCGTACATAGAGCAACCTGGATACCAGAATTTTTGGCAGGAGATTAACATAGGGCCACCATATGAAGAAGAAGAAGTTTTTACATTTTACAGTCTGCTATAAGATTACCTAAAGCCCAAATATCTGATGCTGGACCGTGAGGTACCCAAGAAACCATCTCAGGGCACATAAACCCTACACAGCCACAAACCTGAAAGCAGAAACATACGGTTTACAATGGCTGAGAACCATCTTGTGGAAACAAGATGACACCTTCCATCACTTACCTTATCAGAAAGGTCGTCCGGGGAATCCAATTCCTCTGCAAATCCAAAGTCACCTGCATATACCATCATCATACTGGTTGTTACAATTGCAAAGTGGATAGCTAGCTAGTTCCCCATATGATGATATCAATTTACAACGTACCAAGACGAATGTCTTCATCTTTCGCCAGGAAGAAGTTTTTAGGCTGCAACAACAAGTCAACAACATTTTTCAACCAGAATCAGCAGGCAATCCCAATATGGTCTTAGAGAATGAATGATGTCAATGGTAATACTAGTTTCTAGAAGTGGAGGCGGGCGGCTACACTGATATCCTGGTGAAGAATGCAGTTTCTGTGCAGGTAATCAAGAGCCATGAGAAGCTGAACAAACCACTTGCATAGCTTCTGCAACAACACAAATCATATTCAGTAAACACAACCATCTAAAGTTAGAAAAGAGAGAACAAAAAGGGCAGGGGAAAAGAAAATGACCTCTTCCGGGAAAAGCACACCATTAGCCTTCTCTATAGCCTTATACATGTCTCCTCCTTCACAATAATCCAAGAGTAGGCATGCCGTGCCATCCTAATCAACAACAACAAAAATAAGCAGCAGGGCACCCGATTTAAGCATCCTCGTTACCGAATTAAACCTTATAGCTGCAGGTTTTCCATCCTTCAAAATCGACTATTACCTCTTCCACCCAGGAATCTTTGTACTCTACAATGAACGGATGTTCTATCCTAGAGTGGAGCTTCATCTGCCGAGTACCGAAAAAGTGAGAAAGATGGGTACTGTTCTAAATCACCAAGCAGAATTGACAGATGCCACTGACCTCATAACGACCCGATTCATCTTCAGTTTTGGCCGGCGTCTGTTTTAGAGCATACCTTGAATAAGAGCAGACATTTTTAAAGATCCAAGCAGAGCATTCAAACCCGGAAAAGACAGAGGTAATTGAGCAAGAAGAACAAGAAGCGATTAATAATTGGAATGAGGGTTTCATAGATGAATGGTCTCTCACATCTTGTTTTCAAGCTTGTGTCTCACAAGAGTAACGGTGCCGAATGTCCCCTGCCCAATCTCTTGTATCACCTCGTACTGCTCCATGCTGCTGCAGGAAACTCTTTCTTCTCCACTCTGCATCTCTACATATATACACACACAGAGAGACATGAATTTCGGTCACCGTCGATGAACTTGGAGAGAACATAGCGCAGACCCCAAAAAAAGAGAAAAAGAAAAAAAAAAGAGAGAGAAACGTAATCACTGGAGAGCCTCCATTGAAGACAAAGAAAAAGAAAGGAGACGAAAATTCACCTGCGGCCATAGGAAGTTGCGATCCCACAAGCACTATAGACAGGGTAAAAGGAAGCCTTGCGTCTGCGTGCAATTCCTTCTTACTCTGTATCTATATATCGAGTAGCTCGAGGACGAGGTTCCGGCATAGACCGTGAAAGCCAAGGAAATCCAAGTCATATATGGAAGGAACTTGCAGAGTTTTAATGGTTTATGTTTAAAAAAAATGATCGGGGCGGGAAGAAATAAAGCGGGAAATTAATTATTGGGCTTTCCGCGCTTTGCGTTTTAAGTTGGGCTCTATTCGGGCTCATTGGGCCAGCCATAATGCGGACTAGTTTGCTTCGATTTCGACTCTCTCCAGCCTACTCTGGTAACTGAGCTCCCTCCCTTGAATCCAAGGTTAGATCCTCTAATCAACCTCCACTACTCTGATATTGTTAGAGAGTGGTATAAGATCCAGCATAACCTTCTCCCAACAACTCGAGTTATTGGGATCAACTGGTTCTTGACATAGTATCAGAGCCTAGAACCGAAAGATCATGTGTTCGAATATTAACCGTTGTCTTTCAAGCACCGCAGAGCCTTGTTCATGTGCAAACATAACAATACAGTTCTGTCCGCCCCTGCGGAAACAGAAGTTCCCCCGGATTCTGTCTATCTTCTGGACTTCGATAACCTCCTGCATATCAACTAAGGTGTCTCGTGATTGGATTATGCCCTAGTTTCGGGTTTCGGAGAGTTTCTGGTATGGATTATAAGACACGTTGAGTGTTGTTTGTGCACAAGCTAGCACAACCCTTGAACCCAATATTAAACTAATTTTGACGGGAATGGTTCAACACCTAGCTGAGCATCGTTCATCTGAACCTCAAATATTAAACTAACCCACCGTGCAGAGTTAGAGTGAAGGATAAGAATGGATGAATATGAAATTACAGTGAATCCAATTCGTTTTTATATCCTAATAAAACCTCCCGTAACATGTAACATAGCTCTCTCTAATCTCTATGCCTGAACAGGATCCTCTGTTTTTCGCGGCCTAAACAGCACCAGAAGGCAAACCCGGCTTACGACTTACCCTACCCTATAATCTACTACAATGATCATGACCACCAACAACAACAAAATATTCGATCTCATCTAGAACAGTGAAGAGAGAAAAAAACGACAGAAGGATTTGCCTTACAAACCTGGATAATCAGACTAGATATCTCCTGCAGAACACAGGGTGGCCATTAACACAGCAGGGGGAAGAGGAGAAGCCAAGGGCATCCCCCCGCTAGGGCACTTTTCTCTAAGCCATCGATTACTTTACACCGATATACACAAAAAGCGGATCGAGAGATGTCATTCGCCAGGTCAATGCTCGTGCTTAGCCCGTGACTTAATGATCCCGGGAATGGGCGGCGAAGTGGGAGCAGGTCTGACTGGAGTAGTTGTGATGGCAGCAGGAAGCAATTGTTGCTGCTGCTGGAACATTCTAGATCTTTCCTCATCTATGCTGATGATCATGTTTGGTGTTGGGGAGTCGGTGTCACGAGGTCTCTCACTGAGTTTCATTGCTTTCAGAACATAATTATCATCATGGAGCTCAAACGGGGTGCTGCGACAAGAAAGGTACCAAGATGGAGATGTTATGCAAGGAGCAAATATACTAAAACAACTAGTAGAAGTGGTGAAGGTTTGTTTGGGAAATTGCTGCCTTGTAGAGAAATTGCCAGCTGAAGCAAATAGTATAACTGCAGGCTAAGGGGTTCTTTACCTATTGAAGTCGAAATGGACGAGCTGCATGTCCTCTGATATTTCTACTTCCACAGTTGCATGGGGTCGAGTCTACAGATGGTCAAATGGTCATAATTGTCAAAAGTAGGATAAGATGTTAAGAAGAGGCTATAAAAACTCAGAAGTAATGCCACTGGGGTAAGAAATATATTCACAAATGCAGCCACTAAATGATTTACCTGCACCAGAATAAAAGGCAGTGACACACCCCCACTCGGAGCATTTCCGGAGCTGTATAGGTGCTCGTTTCGTTGTATCAAATTCTGAAGCCCTACATACTAGACACGGAAGGAGAGTAATTAAGCAACTCTACCATTAGATGATTAATTAGGACTCAATTCAAATATAGTTGTTATTTACTTGTTCCTCCAGTTCTTGCAAATAGTGGGCTTTCTTTTCAATCCTATTTCGCAATGAGAGCCGCTCAGCCTGCAATAATCACATTTGCAGTGTCAGATATGTCTATATTGGATCCACAAAATCCCAATCGCCAACAAAAATAAGCCAATCATAACTATATAGGCTAGTTGTACCTTCAGTTCTTCAATGTCGCTCAGACTAGTTCGGGGAAGACCTTTCCACTGAATTTCTTTTTTATCTTTTGATATGATATCCAAAGCCATGAGGACATTCAAGGCATCATACACCCTCCGCCGTATGTTTTTCTCATCATATTGTTGCTGCGAGTTCACATATGAAACAAAAAAGGGAAAGGTAGCAGTTAGGGTTTAAATTCATTTCCTCTAACGAACACATTAGGAAGCAATGACTATGAACTGGTTAATCAATACAACGACCTGGTCTGGGCCTGCTGGAACAGCACCACCAGGATCAGCAAACTCTGCCACAAGTTCATCTGCCACCTGAGAATGAATGAGAGCTACTCAGAAACCCGAATGAAAAACTTATTGAAAAGGAAACTTATAGATGTCACAAAACAAATCAACGCATTTGGTGTTCTTGCTTATTTAACCAGATTGGCATAATTCCTAGTATTCAACCATCCCATGAGAAGAAGACAGAAAATTTCTCCAACCAAAGATCCCATGAGAAGAAGAAGACAGAAAACCCCATAATAAGGGAAGGACATGAAGAATCACTTTGGTCCTGTTCTATCAAAGATAAACATGTGTTTTCTAATTTATTATTGCAGGAAAATGCCATGGTCATTAGCAAGAGAATGATCAATGGTTCGACAAGTGTTCAGAAAACAGTCGATGAAGCACAAGTACACAAAATTTCAGATAAATACTTCAACCATTACACCGCGGGGAAAAAACATAATTGAAAGCAAGAATGTGAAAGAATTAATTGACCTCATTGTAAGTGGTTGTCCCTTTGCTTTCTACTTTTTCACACACTGCAAACAGTACACAAAGAAGCTTACTCAGAATGAATTCGTAAATGTTCAATGTTCACTGAACTCACTTCACATAACTCAGTCAAGCTTTCGCAAGACATAGATAAGAAGGCATGGATCGGGTTACCTTTCATGCTAAATTGCCGGAGACCTCTACCACTTTTATCAGCTCCCACTACCCGTTGACCTCTTTTCTTCTTCTTGTTACTGTTCCATAAACCAATTTATCATGAGGAATTTACCATGAACAAAGCTCCACTCCACAAAGAAAGAACATCCGCAAACCCAATTACCATTTAGTCAACTAATGCAAATAAAGAACATGGCAGCCATCTAAAACTACAAATCACAGATTGAGCCTGGAAATAATGTTAATCTGACGCAGAGCTGCAAATTTGAGATTTCTAAGGCAGGATTTGAACTCACTTCTCACAAATCGAACCAACGTTTTAACCAATCCGGATGCATCACTAATGAACAATCAATTCAGGCACCAAAACAAATCGATAGCCCACCACTAGATTCAGCTCTCATATTGTATCCAACAAGCAAAAGAAAGGGAAATCAGAGAGGTCACTAACGCCGCAGCATCCTGGGTAGCGGCGTCGTCGGCGTGAATGTCGAGATGGTTCAGCCGTAGGTAAGTGTTATCGCTGGCCGGCGTGGCGATAGCCTGCTCGCTCTTGCTGGAGGGAGATCCCACGCTGCCGCTGGTCGACACCGATTGACCGCCGGAGGCGGTGGTAGTCCCCCACGACCTGGTTCCTCCACCGCCATCACCGCCGCCGCCTCTGGAAGCGACGGCCCCGCCAGCAACAGGAGTAGCAGCGGAGAGGGTCTTGTCCCCTTCGTCCTGGTGGGCTCCGTTTCCACCAGTGGCCATCCTTTTAGACGGAGCCCAATTCCCCGAATTGCGAGAATCAATCCCCAAGACCCAAGATGGACGGAATTCGTAAAACGCGGGAAAGTTTCAAGTGGGTGGGTTTCTTAAGCCGGCTGAGGGTTCTTCCGGCCGGTTCGCCGGAAGGGATTTTCGGGATTGGAATTTGGAGATAGCGTTTTGTTGATCTGTGTGGGAGAGGAAGATGTGGAGCGAGAGTGGGTAGGAGGAGAAGAACGAGAGTGGGGGAGAGAGGTGGGTTTGAAGCTGATGAGAAAAGAGGGAAATTTGAGGGTTTAGAATTTTAACGAGTAAAGCTGTTATTATTTATATTTTATTTATTTTCCCTCTTTTTTCTTTTGTTTTTTAATTGTTTTGCTTATTGTTTAGGGCTTTCGCTATTAATTTGCAATTTCGTTCCACCAATATATATATATTTATTTTTTTGCAATTTGGGTGGTAAAATTTTGTTCATTTAATTATTTGTTGGTTTGTAATTATTAATTACTGATCAAATTGGAGTTAGGAGTTACATGATGGTTGAATGGATTATCAATTTGATCAGTAAATAGAACAAGCATAAAAAAAGATAGAACGGAACTGAATATATTTGTAGAGAAATTAAATACCTAGCAATCATAAAATACGAATTTGACAACCCATGTCTTGCATGATCATGTTATAGATTGGGACCATTTGTATGTTTGGCACTGAAAGTCCAACCTCTTTCTTTGTTGTCGATTCTAGAGACTGAAAAATTGTCGCAACGATTATTTCAATGCATGAAATCTCAATAAAAGACTCCTCATAAAAAGAAAGTTGAATTGCTATTGAATGAACAAACATTTTGATTAGAAAAAAACAACATATGTGTTCAACCATGTGATATACTGTATCATCATTTCAAGTTTGCTGGATATATTTCGTAGTACAAACTAACAAACGATCTAACACAAACCGAGTGCAATTTTTACTGTAACCTACTCATAATCAATCAACCGACAAAACACCAGAAAGTTTATTCTTCCAATGTCTGAGTTCCCATTTGATTTGCTCTGGTTGTACTTGCACATAGAAATTGCTTTGTACTCTCCAAATTCTCGACAAATTAGATAGTACATACATAACAAAAAGCCATAATCGAAGCTCAAACTTCACAACATGTGGAGGGAAGTTCCCCCACATACACACATCACACATGAGAGAACATTGGTCATCTATCTTCACTTTGGCAAAGGAGGATGCTTCAGCCTCAAGGAAAGGTTAAAAGAAAGGTTGTGGTGAGGGGGGCAAAAGAAGGGTACAATAATAACAATTGATGGGCTCTTTGAAAGTTAGAGTCTTTTTACCTTGTGGGAGAAACAAGCACCACAACAATGGATATAAAGAAAAAGTTGGTCAAAATCCAATTCTTTGCATGTGGCAAAAGCCAAGTAGATCTCATGGCATGTGTTAATCAACACCCTTTTCCCTTTAATTTTTGTTAAGCAAAACATTAAAATGATGTTTTTTTAATGTTTTAGGTAGGGCTGGCTATTTGGTTCGGGTTTTTTGGTTTTATCCGAAACTGGACCGTATAACCTGGACCAAGACTGAACCGGGATCGGATAGTAAACAATCCAATCCAATCTTTGGGTTTAGATTTGAGGTAAAAAACCGTTCGGGATCTGATCGAAAACTGGATAAAGACCGGATAAGAGAGCTCAACACCCAAAACTTAAGGATAATTTGCATAAACGGTCACAAACCTTTGCACTTAGTAGGAAACTTAACCAACTCCTCGCCCTTTCAGGTCTTAGGCCACTCAAATCCCCAATAGCTTAATATAAAATCAAGACCGAATTGGGATCCGGACCGGATCAAGACTGGACTATATCCAATCCAATCTTTGATCCTTATATTTTCAAAAAGACCAGACTGGACCAGATCAATTTGGGCCAATTTAACCGGACCGTATAACCACCCCTAGTTTTAGGGTCAAGCTTCTTGAAGTCAGAACTTGGCAGCAAGCATGAAAAGGTTAAAGGTTCATATGTAGAACATGAATTCCATAAAAACTTGAGCTTATATGGTATATTAGAAGGCTTGGCATGGATGCTTCCTAGCTATAGCCTCATCTAAGAAGCTAACTTTGAGTGTGATGATTGGTGTGACTTCCATAAACCTCATGTAATGAACATGATTGTCTAATATATAGTAGTTCCTAGGTGATACCTAAAGGCTGAGAACGATTAGCTTGTTAGGCATGTATTGGTTGAAATTTTCATTAAGAAACTATACTTGAGATGTTGGAGTAAACTAAATATATTTATATTCATAGATAACAAGACGTATGAATTTTTTCCGCTCTAAAAGGAAAAATATAGAGAAATATAGATTTTACAGTTCTATCAGTAAGGGATTTTTAACTTCTACGAATAAGAGATGTTGTATACGTGAACAAAATTCAGTGAATTCCAAACTAGCATATAAATTCATATATTCAATGCATATCTGTACTAGGTCACACCTAAGACCTCAAAACACTTAGAAAAAAGTCAAAAAAAGTCAAAAAAAGTTAGAAATTAGATGTGCATCATGTAAAAGGAGAGGTTCATTCAATTAATATTCAATACAATTTGTTTATTTGCAATAAAAGTTCAGCAGAATTTAGAAATGACGTGAGCCTTATGAAATCAAGAAGTCACTTTCCCAACATGTAGTGATGGCAAACGGGTGGGGCAGAGCAGGTATCTCAATACTCATTCTTGTCCCGCACCAAGTGCTGGTAGGGGCGGATAATGAAAAAACTTTATAACGGTAACCTTAGGACGGAGAGTGGACAATCCCCATCGACAAAATCAAAGAAGGCAGATTACTGAATCTTTTTCTATTTTAATCAGAGAGTGATTAACTGTACAATAATGGGGGAAATTATCAGTTGGGCTTTAGGTACTCAACTTCACGTCTCTCACTCATTGGGCCTGGCCCAAAGTAGAGACCCTAAACCCATTTATGTAAATTGAAGCTCGAGGAACGAAAAACAATGGAAGCTCAAGGAACGAAAAACATCATGTTTTACTTTTCACCTATAGTTAAGTCACAAGAATGCATTCAAATGATAAATTATCAGACCGCTACACACGAACCTTAATGGTCAAACTTGTGAAAACTAATCTAGTTCATCAACCTTAATCTCATATTGTTCACCTGAAGCTAGAATTTTTACACCAACCATACCCTTTTCCCACTCTTTTGTGCCCACCAGTATAAGCCTCTGTGCATTTGCTCGTGCTGCCCGTTTGAAGACCCTATTGAAGCAAGCACCATGTTTTGAGTAACAAACTTTAAGAAATATAACAGACATAAGATCGAGGAAGCTATGGAGTTGATATATATACCATTTCAAGGGTTTGTTTTCCAGGACTAGATCAGTGCTTTGGCCTTTCCCTCTGAGAATTGTAGCAACGGTTGCAGCTGCTCCTCGAAGGTCTGGATCAAGAGCGCACACTATGTTGTCTACTTGGAGGCTTAGTTCTGGTAAGAGATGTTTCTCTTTTAGGAACTGGAATGGTAGGCACATGGAGAATTAGTCAAGAGAATGCTACCGTTGTCGAGTGACAAAGATAATGGAGAGGGGAGTATTGTAGACTTACTTCGACAATGACAGCATCCCCAAATCCAAAGCCACAGGCTGGAAGATCGTCTCCGCCGAAGGTCGAGAGTAACCGATCGTATCTCCCGCCACCACAAATGGCTCTCAACTTTCCTGCTCTGTCGAAACCCTGATGGAAAAATTGGATTATTAAGCAACTGAAATCATACACACCACAATCACGAGAGCTGGTTTAGAATGACTATTTCCTAAACTGAAGAAATATATAACTACTCAACAGGCAAGATTGTACAGTAAAACTGACCTCGAAAACTATACCGGTATAATAGGCAAGACCACGAACTACTGATGCATCAAATTTAATCCAATCAGAGTAACCAAACTTCTCAGCCAGAGAGAAGAGATGTTTCAGATCGGCAATCGCTTCCCCTGAACCAAGTATATCTACACCAACAGAACACTTCATATCATTAGATGACTATCCCACTGGTGACCAAATGTCATAACTCATGATGCTCAAATCAGTTTTTATTTCATCTTTGTTCTTCTGAAGTGTTGGAAGATACACACCAACAACAGAAAAAAGGATGAGGGAGATGACTACTTAACCTCAAGTTCTAAATTATGATTATACTAAATTTAAACACTATATTTCACAGAAGTTGAGAATGTGGAGATGAAAAGGGAAGCTTGAAGATGACATAACGAATGAAACCTACCTTCCAACTCTGCCAAGGACTTTATGGAAAGAACCTGCAGCAGCTCCTTGATGACATCTTCTGACAAACCAACAGATGTCAAGTCTTTCTTAATTTCTTCTATTGGCATCTTCTCAATCTGTTACACCATCCACCAAAGCCACATCAGCTTAAATAACAAGCACAAAGATGAGAACCCAACACACAAGTTAAGTACTCTGGAGAGCAGAAACCAAACGACCATAGGTGATCAGATAATAGATATTCAGTAACCAACCTTGTCTATTATCACGCAGACCTTGCCGAACGCATTCTCCGGTAGAGAGTAACGCCTCAACAATTCCTGCAAAACCTGTTTTAAACCAGAAGAAAGTTCAGCATTGCCACTTATTATTATACTATTCCAAATTGTAAAACAAGTTGCCAGAACAATTCAATTCTCAAACTACTAAGTACTGACTGTAGAAAATACATTAGACTAGGGACAAATTCCAAGCAACAAATGTTGGCTCTAAAATGAATCACCAGATTCTTAGGACAGTGAACACAAGGTTACCAGTCAATTAAGGAAGAATCATCAGAATTCATGAACTTCAATAACCACATATCAAGACAAGTTTATGTTGCCACAATAGGGAACCAATTAGTAGAAGATCACAATATTTGCATTTAACAATTTAAGAATCACATAGTAGCTCAAGTGAAAAGGAAACGGAAGTACCTTTCTGCTAGAAACCTTGAATCCAACATCAGAAGCTGTGATTCCAATTCGTTTGAAAAATGTGACAATAGAAGAAATAAGCTCTGCTTCAGCCTACAATATAAAAGTCCACATTGTCCATAAATCCAATAATCTACAAACACAATGAAGGGGAAACGCCACACTAAGGTAATGCTTATAAGCGGCATGAAGTGTGGGGAAATCTTCCATTACAAGGCCTTTTATCTTAGAGCTAATATAGGAGAGAATGGCATGACTTACAGTAACTTCAGGTACACCAATAATATCCATATTCCACTGGTAGTGCTCACGTCGTCTTCCTCTTGTCATCCTCTCATACCGCCAACACTGTCCAACAGCAAACCACTTTAATGGCAAAGGTGCAGATTTTCTGGACCAAAAAAAACATGGAGATCAATTCTGGCATCTGTACCTGGATACAAAAATATAAGCAATACTTAAATCAACACACAGGTTTTTAAGTCTTCAAACATCAAAACAGCAATGCGGGTCGAGCAGAAACATCAAATAGAAAAGAAAAAAACAGCAGATAGCGAATGCGGCTGACGTTTGACTACCCTTTCTGAATGACCAGTCTTGCCAGTGAAGGAGTTAGCTCAGGCCTCAAAGCAACACGGCGATTCCCACGATCTTCAAAACAGTATAACTGCACAAAGAAGGGAAACTTTTAGGGAGGGAAAGCATTCACAACCCACAATGCGTTTTCCTGTATAAAGCATTTTAGTTAAGAGTCCCAAGCACCAGCAATTGAGCAGAGTAATCACACTGCAGTTTACTTCTCCTTCATCCACATCACAAAATTGATTCAAGCTATGGCTGAGAACTCAAACATTTTCGGACTGGCATACCAACCTGGTCCCTAATTTCCTCTCCAGCTTTCCTAATGAACAAAGCCTCAGACTCCAACACAGGGAAATCAACCTCTTCGAATCCATACAACCGCGAAACCTTCAAACAAAAAAATTCCACTCAGAAATTTACACATGACGGAAGCCATTGCAGTCACTGTCCCGCACAATTCGACAGTTCTATTTCTACTGTTACCTCTTTGAAGTTGTGGAAGAGCCAGTTGCGGAGGCGCATTTCCTCGGGAGGGAAATCTCTAGTTCCTTTAGGAGGATTGACGTCGATTTTCGTCACCAATTCTTCCTCCTCCAGCACAGGCGGTCCAGTCAGGGCGCCGGACCTCCCGCCATGGTCACGCGCCGCTGCGGTACACAGGAGAGCTCTAGGGTTGATTGGCGCGAAGAGCCTTCGAGGCGAAAGAACCGAGGGAGAAAGCTGAGGGAGTGAAGTGAGGACAGGTTTCAGGTGGAGCACGAGGAGCGGACTGACGACGCGAAGTGGAGAATTCATCGCCGGCGGCGAGGAGAGAGAGAGAGAGAGAAGGCGCGCTGAACTTTTTCCCCACAGCTTAGCGGGATCAGTCGTTGCGGCGACCAATAGATTACTTCGGCGGGTAACGGTATGTGGTTCGCTACCTCGTTGGGCCCGGCCCAAAACGGCGCAGATTGGTTCCCACTTCCCAGCAAACTTTCGGTAATCTTAGTGGGCCGACAGGATACGTAAGAAAATGGCCCATAAGTGGAGAGAGCAGTCCGCTTGACTGAATGCCCAAGAGTCGAAGAGCGAACTTGAAGTTGAAACACAACATTTCATTCGAAGTGCAACAAAAATTCTAGTCTAGCATTACTACCACAACAAGTCAATGACATCGTCTCTCAAGGTATCGAGTTTGACTTTGTAGAATCTCTGCTGATTTCAACCTTTTCGTCTTGGTTGTGTATGCAACAGTAAATGTAGAGCTATCATTCATCGACAAAAGGAAATAGAGTAGCATCGTGCCTCGAAATATTCGATTTGAATCGATAAAATCTTTGCTGGTTTTCCTCTTTGGTATCTCAAGGTAGTAGTAATGTTCCCGAACAAGGATTATATTTGGTATCCATGCTCTCAAGACCTTGAATTGAACCTATAACAAATTAGTCAAAGAAGGGTTTATTTGGACCAAATTAGACTGGTTAGTGCAAACATGTTCTCGGAAATTTCCAGTGCGCAGCCTATTGCTTGAGTGATAGGAGGGCCCGTGAAAAGGGGGAAAAAGAGAGTCCCAATCGAAGTTAATTTTGAGATCGCTTTAGGATTAACCATCCATTTCATGACAATCATGGTACTAACAGTAACAGGTGCAGACTTGTCTATTCATACTATTATAATCACCATCTGACTTTTGGCCAAGCCAGATCTCAGTGGGATGAAGGCGATGTTGAACCGCTGAAGTGATAGATTCAAATTTCATGAGCCGTAGGAACAATGTAGAGAGTGTTCGAAAAAACTCAGTAACTTGAGTTATTGGAATATATTATGAAATTCGATAGTATGTCAGTTTATCGAGAGACGAAAATTAATTTAAGGATTTGAAATTCATACTTTATGTTTAAACTACCCGGTCATATTGGATATCGTGAGAATTGAAACACAACACCTCTTGATCATCATCGACTCTAATTATATCATGTCAATATCTACTTGGTCCCAATAACTCATTTGAGAGTTTCTAAATGAATCTTAAACCTTTTCTCTTAATAGTTTTAACCTTTAGCCGTGCACTCGCTAATATTCCGCAAACTGTATAGAACGCGCGGGTCATTCGGCATTAACTCTATCGAGTATCCACAACCAAATAATGCATCCAAGTCCAACCAACCCGTTAATCTAATCTCTTAATGACTACAATCTTGAAAGTGGGGTTTCTTATTAACGAATCAACCATGAAGGTCTCGATGGTCGTTGGTTTCATGAATGTGCCTCACCCAACGCCATTGGTAGAACCGCTGCCTTCTGGTGGGCTCGAGCTCCAACTGAACAATCAAACTATTTTTCTTCCCAGGAAAGTGAAATAGAAAGGAAGTGGATCATTTCAATTTGGTTATAATCAAGTTTTGCATCATGGATTACGTAAGCAGAGCATGAAATCCCTAATGACCAACAAAGTCAAATTTGTTTGTTCTACATATTTCCCAACTTTGGACACAATACAACAGTTATTATGAACATAATTTGTCAATATATGAATAATGATTTCTATTATTGCGTGGGAGAGTGGCTGATTAAACCCCTGAAATCGACTTTCCGGGAAAAAAAATTAAAATTGGCGAACTCCTATCCGCCATTTCAGACATAGACAGAACAGAAGAATCAGCCCCTATCGACACTAGTCTGAAGATTTCGAGAGATATGCAGAGAGTGGAACTCGGCAGGCTTCTCAACCTCCTGGAGATTTCGTGGCGCCAAAAATCTAGAGAAGTCTGGCTCCGTAAAGGGGATAAAAACACCAATTTCTTTCACAAAGTCGCAAACTTCAGGAGGAAGTTCAACAAGATCAGCTGCATCAAAATCAACGGCTCCATGGTCGAAGGGCAAGAAGCAGTTGCGAACGGGTTAGTGAACTATTATTCGAACTTCTTCAAGGAAGCAATCCCCGAACGTCCTTTTCCCAGAAACCATACCAGTAGAGCTGTTCCCAACCTCGAAGCTACTGCCCTGACACGCCCTTTCAGTGAAGAAGAAATTTATGCCTGTATCATTGATTTCGACGGCAGTAAAGCCCCCGGTCCGGACGGATTCACTTGGGAGTTCTACAAGAAGTGTTGGGTTTGGATGAAGAATGACATCGTGAATGCTTTTTCTGAGTTCCACTCCAATGGCCGCCTCCCGAAAAGCGCCACCCACTCCTTTCTGTGTTTGCTTCCTAAGAGAGATGCTGTAGAAGACACCAAGGACTTACGACCGATCAGCTTGATGGGATCCATCAATAAGCTTGTGAGCAAGGTCTTGGCGAGCAGGCTGAGTTCGATTATGCCAAGAATCACGTCCCCCAACCAACAAGCATCCGTGAAAGGGCGCCAGATCGCTGATGCCGGCTTAATCGCCTTCGAACTCGTCGACAGCCGTAAGAAGAGCAAGAAGCCTGGCCTCATGTTCAAAATCGACATCGAGAAAGCATTCGACAACGTCAACTGGAGATGTCTCTACAAGGTTCTGGCTAACCTGGGTTTCCCCGCAAAATGGATTGATTGGATCCGAGGCACTATGTGTTCCCCCTGGTCTCTATTCTTATCAACGGCGAGTCCAAGGGTTTCTTTCCTATGCACAAAGGACTCAGGCAGGGGGACTCACTCTCCTCAGGTCTCTTCGTCTTGATCATGGATATTCTCGACTTCATGATTACCAAACTGAGCGCCGCAGGGAAGATAAGAGGTTTCTGCATGAATGAAGACAATGGCAGTGGCGAGGTCACTCACCTCCTCTTCGCCGACGACACCCTCATCTTCTGTGAAGCCTCGTACGATCAAGTCCTCAACATCATCGCCGCGCTCGTCTGCTTTCAAACAATTACGGGGCTCAACATTAATTTGGACAAAACCGTGATGTTCACAGTTGGCGACATCCCAAATCCAGAGTACTTTGCCAATTTATTCGGTTGTAGATGGAGCTCTGAACCGTCCAAGTACTTGGGCTTCCCCCTTGGGGCCAAGGTGAACGCCATCTCCACTTGGAACTCCATTATAGACAGATACCAGAAGAAACTAGAGGGTTGGAAGAGCAAATTCTTATCGATGGGGGGCAGAGTCGTCCTCAACAAAGCTGTTCTGTCCAGCCAAGCCGTCTACCTGTTTTCTCTGCTGAAAGCTCCGAAAACAGTCATTAAGCGCATGGAGGGAATTCAACGCAGGTTCATTTGGAGCGGCACCGGTGATGTCGATAAGGTTCCCCTTGTGAGTTGGGAAAGATGCAAAGCACCTCGATCTCAAGGGGGACTTGGCATAACTGACCTGGCAAGCTTCAATGACGCAATGTTAAGCAAATGGCATTGGAGATTTGCTACTGAGGGCGAGAAATGGTGGAAGAATCTCATCAGTCACAAATACAGCAACCCTCAATCCCTTTGGCACACCGGCAAATGCAATAATGGTTTCGCCAACTCGGTTTGGGCCAACATTTCGAAGGTTCACGACAAGTTTTGGAACTCAACTTGCATCGACCCCGGCAATGGAGCTTGGTGCTCTTTTTGGCACGACTTTTGGATCCCCAACACTTGTCTCGCCGCTAACTTCCCCCGGGTCGCTGCGGCCTCGTCCGATCCTGAAGCAAGAATCTCCATGGTCAGAAGTATAAATGGCGAAGGTAATTCCTGGGACATTCACTTAAATTTTGTTTTAAGAGGGGGAGCCGAGAGAGAATTAGCTTCTTTGTTTGAATTCTTGAATAATCACGCTAACGATAGGATTTCCAGCGGGCCCAGCCGTTTAGTTTGGCTCCCCGACCCGGAAAAAGCTTTCTCTGTCCGTTCCATGTACAGGTCACTCGTGAAGAACAAGTTTCAAGGAGACCCCAGCTTCCCCGCCAAATCCATCTGGAAGCAGACCATCCCTTCCAAAATCTGCAGCTTCCTTTGGCTTTCAACCCTCAAGAGAATCCAGACTCTTGATAATCTCAAGCACAAAGGGTGGGCCATGGCTAACAGGTGCGTTCTGTGTGAAAAGGAAGAAGAGTCGGTCGATCACTTGCTCGTCAAATGCGAATTCAGCCAAGAAGTTTGGAGCAAATGCAGAGCCGCCTGCCCCAGTATTGAGAACGTAGGCGAAGACATCTTCTCAACAGTCAAAGATCGGCAAAACAGACCCCCAAACAAGCCGGATGAGTGGATCAATCACTGCGCGTTGCACGCGATCACCTGGAGTCTGTGGCTGGAAAGAAACCGCCGAACCTTCCAAGATACCAGCCAAAGTCCTACGATCGTCGCGCGGAAAGCTTTCAAAGCAATGCTGGAATGGCCCATTTCAATGGGGAAAATCTCCAAAGAAGAAGGCCTGCAGTGGCTTAACGATCAATGCAGAAGACCCCTCTACAACGACCACTAATGCTGATCTCTCTACAGGCCCTCAACTTTTGTTCTTTAGCTTGTTAGCTGGATTCTTCAGAAGTCTCGGTCGCCGCGGTTGCCGTTTGCAGTATGTTTCATTCTCGGAGACACAGTGGCTGGAGACTTGGTTAATGTTTGTGATTGCTCGGTTTTGTGCGTTGGCGCCCTCTGTGTCTTGAGGACCCCAACCTCCGATCCGTCGATGACCCAGGTGTAGCCTTGTTGGGTCTTCTCCCAGGTCGCAGCGGAGGCTCTTCGATGACCTCGCGACTGGTTTGGGCCTCCTGCCCTGTTGCAGCTCTTGTTCTTTCTTTTCTCCTTTCCATTTCTCTGTTTTTCTCTGCTTTTTCTTTCGCTGTTTTGGCTCTTGCCCCGGTTCAGTGCTTCTGAACCTTTGTACCTGCCCTGAAACTCTTCTTTCCCCATTTTATATTAATACACATCACCATTATCAAAAAAAAAAAAAATATTTTTCTTGTTAACTAATAGTTGTATCTCTAGGATTTTTCGATACTTGTAGGAGTTTTTGGCCCATAGGGAAACCACTAAATTGGAAGGTTTCAAACAAGGGAATAATGAGCTAGATGTAATGTATGTGTTTCAATAAGTTTAGTATTAAAATATAGCAAGGATTATGAAAATTCCGTGAGGAATAGAACATGGCCTAAAAGGATCGCATCAATTCATAGCTTCAAGATGTATCGTCCAACTACAAGGCTTAGTATGCAAATATAACAGGGATTTATGAAAACCCATGAGGAATTGAACCTGATTTAAAGGGTCGCATCAATTCATAGCTTCAGGATGTATCGCCCACCTAGATACACAAGCTTTTTGTTTCTTAATGTTTTATGAGAATCATGACAATAAGTCGATTGTGCAAAACTTTACATTTTTTGTCAATTTCAATCGATGACCAGATTCATGGATAGTTCACTCATCTAATTGTATCGATATGTTTTCGTCACTACTATCACTTAACCACTGAACCAACCTAAAACTCCACATATAGTTTTGTCAGTTATTTACAAAAAGTACTAATTTACAACGTGTAATTAACTTCTCCAAGCAACACCGGGAAGAAAGTTAATTAGGTATGAAACAAATGTGTTTTGATAAGCTAAGCGGATTAATTAAGTTCATGAATGTATATAAAAGGGTTAAAACGTTTTGATAGGTACATAAATACAACCTTAGCAATCCTTGATGCCTAAAAATTGATCTTCCGTTTGGACCGGCGTGCAAAAAGTTCAAATAAGCTTAATGGAAATGCATTAGCCTATATTATAATATTTAAGTAGTAATTGAAAGCGTATGGGACATAAAATCTTATTGTTAATCATGTTACTCGATCAATTAAAGATAGATGAAAATAAATTGCCCACATATATGCTAGGTGTTTGTTCCTTGGTCTCGATCCATAGAAATTATCTACATGTGAAATTAGTATATAAAATTATCAAAAGGTTCAGACCCTAATTAAAATTAAAATGCATACATTTGTCTCATACACTATAAGGATGGTGAGAACTGAGAAGATATATATTTTACCCTCTAGAGTGACTATAATTGAAGATGTATCGTATTTGAGTTTTGTCGACCATCATTCCTGCTTTATCACTATGCATGATGGCTATGGATACGATTATTATATGCTCATGCTAATTATTTTTATGAGTTTATTGGGTATTTGAAGATGGGAGAATTAATCCATTTTTAGATTGAACTTTCTCATATAAAAAATGATAAAAAAGTATGTATATAATTATTATATTCGTATAACCCCAATTTGCAAGCATGGTTTATAGGGAACTTTAATCCGAAACTAGTTCAATTTTCCAAGAAAACAAATTCACTGTTTTTTTTTCTCTCTAATCAATGGTGGTTGGTTTGATTACTTTTTAATTGCTCTCTGACCCATATATATATATATAAAACAAAATTAGCAGAGTCCAAATATCTATTTCATTTTCACATCTAACTTGCGGGGAAGTAGATAAGAATAAATAAAAAAACATTAGGAAATATGAAATATCCATCCTTCCTTGTGTTTTGCATAAGACGGCCGGATATGAGCCACACCACGTCCAGGCTAATTTTTATTTATTTATAGTTTGTTCCATTTTCACCTGACGGAGGTCTCTCGTGGACACTATAAACAAAGAAATACAGTTGGAGAATCCATGTGAAATCCAAATAACCCAAAATTGTAATAAGTTGAGCTGTGATACAAATCCCATTACTGACAAATTGTGTTGGTAAACTCGCGTATTAGTGATTAAGCTTATACTGTTTTATTATGGTATACTTTGTTTAAATTTTAAAACCATGGTTTAATGAAAAACAACTAATTAACCATGGTCATGACCTACTTATCATGGTATCAACGGAAACTAAAGTTTTATCAACAACTAACGATCCTCCGATTGATGATTTGGACTAAGCCCGATCAAAGAACAGAGCAACATAAAGGTATATAATGAAAAACATCATTGACGACCTTATCAATTTGAATGTTTTAAACCATTAACGAATCGATCAAATCCCCCCACGAAATTCATTTAGTGGCACGCGCAATAGCCTTCACTCCACATATTTTAGCCCTAACCAAACACCAACCGATGTCCTGTACGAGGGCGCCCTTCCAACCGGAAGGGGTTTGTTCGTTTCACCTTTCCGACCCCCCCAACCTCTCTCAACTTTCACGTATGAACATTAACTTCAGCAATGAAACAACGTAAAAATAATTAACGCTTTTTTAAGTGATGATGAAAACACGTACAACATAAAATTCGATAACTCACACGTTCAAGAGCCAAATGCTATAAAAAAGATAACGGTATAATAATTTTCAGAACGATAAATCCAGTCAATTCCGAAATGACGAGAGGGCCCCTCGCCGGGTCAAGTCAAAGAAAACCCCTCCAAGGCTCCAACCAATGGATTTTGTCATGAAGCCGTCGTTTCAAGACAACCATTAGTCCAACCAGGCGGCACGCCCCTTGCCTCCTTCCCCCATTTCCCATCCCATTCATACCATACATACATAACATAACACATCATTCCATCCCATAATATGAAAAGTGAAAACTCACGCCACCGCCATTCCCCTATATATATTCCAACCTTCCCTCCTCCCTTAGCTCCCTTCAAATAAACAAACTTCCTCGAAAATCCTCACTTCTCTGATCTCTCTACTACCAAAACAGAGTCCAATACTCCAATTATTATCTACCCAAAGTTCAACAAGAGAAACTCCTGATTCCAATGGGTGCCGAGGTTCGTTCTGTTTCCCTTCCGTTCAACGGAATTCCGGCCGGAACAAAAATCGATTTCTCCGGCTGTGTCCGCTGTAATCCTGACGAGTTTTTTTGTTTTCTGTCCTGTGTTTGCAGAAAGACGGAGGAGGGAAGGGCGAAGGCGAGAAGAAGCCCGCTCCGGCGGCCGGCGGTGGAGAGAAGAAGGACGACGGCGGAGGGAAGGTCGTCTCCGTCTACAAGATGGACATGCATTGCGAGGGATGCGCGAAGAAAATCCGGCGCGCTCTCAAGCAAATGGAGGGTAAATTCCATTCATCCCTCGGCTCTCTTCCCCGATCGATTTCAGATCTGAATCGGAATTCGCTTGAGAATTAATTAAAGAAATCGAGATTGTGATAAATTAGATTCAAACCGGTTGCTGAGACGCCTCTTTTTTTTGGCAGGTGTGGAAGACGTGAAAACGGACTGTTCGTCCAACAAACTGACGGTGACCGGGAAGGTGGATCCCGGCCGGGTGAAGGCCAGAGTGGAGGAGAAAACCAAGAAGAAGGTGGATATTGTCTCGCCCCAGCCTAAGAAGGAAGGCGGCGGTGGTGGTGGAGGCGGCGGCGCACCTCCCGCCGGCGAGAAGAAGGGAGGAGGAGGCGGCGGCGAGAAAGCAGAGAAGAAGGCGGAGGAGAAAAAACCGGAGGAGAAGAAACCGGCTCCACCTAAAGAGGTAGTTACTTCTAATTACTTTATTGCGTCATTAATTAATTAATGAATGCCAACTAATACATCCAGCCGTTTTTAAAAACTCTTAAAGCGAGGTTTATTAATGCCGTAAATACTAAATCCCCGTTTCAATTGCTTAATTAATCTCTGGGTTTTTATCCTCTGCGGTTACAGAGTACCGTTGTGCTGAAGATCAGAACCCACTGCGACGGATGCATCCACAAGATGAAGAAGATCATCCTCAAGATCAAAGGTCAGCTTAAAAAACTCAAATCAAACTGTAATTAAGATTTTAAATTTAAATATATTGGTGGGTGGTTACCATTTCTGAAAGTCAGAATTAGGTGGCAATATTTAAAAAAATTAGTGGTGATGATGATCTGACGTGGCGTTTGTCTCTCGATTCTTCCTAATCCACAGGCGTTGCCAGCGTGGCAGTTGACGGAGCCAAGGACTTGGTAACGGTGAAAGGTACGATGGACGTTAAGGAGCTGGCTCCTTACCTGAGGGAGAAGCTCAAGCGGACGGTGGATGTTGTCCCGCCACCGGCTGAGAAGAAGGACGCCGCCGCCGCCGCCGGCGGTGGAGGAGGCGAGAAGAAGGATAATAAGGAGAAAGGGAAAGAAGGAGGAGGAGGCGGCGGTGGTGGTCAAGCGCCGAAGGGAGAGAAGAAGGAAGGTGACGGCGGCGGGAAGAAGGTAGATGCCGCGGCTGCTCCCGCCGGCGGCGGCGGCGGCGGAGGAGCAGCGAAGGTGGAGGTGAACAAGATGGAGTACTACGGTAGCTACCCGCCGGCGGCGGAGTCTAGCTACTGGGCCGGCGAGGGGTCGTACGGGCAGAGCAGCTACTACGTGGAGCCACGTCAGCAGATGCAACACTACGCGATGGAGCCGCAGTACGCCCAGCACGGGTACGCGCCGATGATGATGAACGCCGCCGTCGGCGGCGGCGGGTACGGTGGCTACGGGCACCATCAGGAGCCGTACATGATGGGGCCGCCGGCGCCGGCGGGGTACCCGATGATGGTGGGGCCACAGCACCCCGGCCACGCGCCTCAGTTCTTCAGCGACGAGAATCCCAACGCCTGCTCCTTGATGTGATCGATCGTCGGACGGCGAAAGAAGGATTTAAAAAAAAATTAAATTGTGAATATTAATAATGGAAATTTAAAAGTTGTACGTAATAGGGAAGAAGAAGAAGAGTACATACGGACACTTCTAAATGAAGATGAGTAGTACGAATTTTGGGATCATCGAGGGACATGGATTAATTAGACAGAAATTAGAGGGTAACTAGAAGGTTAATTATTATTATTATTAAATGATGGCGACCGGCCGGCGATCTGGTGACCGGCCATCCTGTCGTGGCCGGTGAAGCCGGTTCAGCTGTTGTTGAAATGTTGCCGTTTTGTTTTCTTTATTGCTGTCATTATAAAGTAATGAATTAATTAATCACCAAGTTGTTATTTGTCGTGACGGAATTCAGAATTTTGTAATGACTCGATTAATGGGAGGGATGATGGTAATGATAACGATTATTGGATAAAATAATATCGATTTTGTCCCGGTTTTTGTTAATTATACGTGGGGATGGTGAGGATGATGATGTTTAAGCAGTGATTATAGTATTGGTCGGTAAACAAATGGCGGGTATTCATAGGGGGTTTCCTATGCGCATCAGCGCATGATACATGATATTTAGCAATATTTATACGGATTAAGTAGGTATAATTAATTAAGGGAAGGTTTTGTTACGATACTTGGCTAGTATCGTGCCATTTGGTCCAATATTGGATAATTAATCTACGTTTATTATCAACTAGCTAGTTGTATCTTTGCGCAGTGAGATGACATCTTAGATGGAGATTCCATTCATACAACACAAGCTACAAACGATATTTGGCGAGGAGTAATTTTTAATAGTTAGGTGTTTGGCTTCAAAATTTTAATGTAATTTATGATAAAATGGTATACAACACATATCACCATTTCGGTCCAAAAATTACAGCACATCTACAATAATCGTATTTAGTTTCTTCGAATCAGTCGTATATGATACTTTTGCCTGCCAATTACAAGTAACTTGATGTTACGAGATATACGTCGAACTGCTCGTATGGTCCGGGAGATTTGGTCACAAAAGGAGGGCGTAATTTATGGGTCGACATGAATGATTACCCATTTGAACACTTTGAATCCGATCACCATTTTGTTTTTTTTCTCTCGATCGATGATCAAAAGCTCCTTTACAAAATCTCGACTTTAAGTTCTTTAGGTAGACAATATCATGATATTGCCATTGGTGGCCAAAAGGTCCACGTTTTGGCTTCAATAAGGTCGGATCGCGAACCTCTTTCACTTTGAGGAGGGGGGCCATTTTTGGTTGCCGATAGTGGTCCGGTCATTAAAGATCACAGCTGGCTGGCTATATAGACAGTTTTGGGTCCAGCAACCGCCTTCCTGCCCAAGTTACTTTCTTGCCAAGGGAAGTTAGAATATGTAGAAAGACTACGCTAAAATGATAATACGTAGAGACCAAAGTTTCTTCGATTTGTAGTCGGTCGTCGGGTCGTACGTACCCATTAGAAGGGTTGGTTGCGAAAGTGCCAAAGGGGTTGAGTGGAATGATTTGTGTACAACGTGATCGTCCGATGTGAAAAATGCTAACATGCAGTAGTGAATTACTCCTTAATTGCTTTATGATTCCCCGAAAACATTTTAATGTGTATCGTATTGAAATGATCGTAATAATCTACCTTAATTATATTTTATTGTGTTCACCAGATTCAAATTTATCGGTTTTACTCGAATATCTATGGAGTTAGTTGTTTAGTTAATTTATTTGGCATGACATTAAGATCCAACTCATGAATGTTTAGAGGCACCCTAAATTTTGATGCGTTTGAAATTATTAAACGTAGGTTTTTAGGTTATGTGGTGTAGGAGTCATCTCCCATTTTCGTCTTTAATATTGTCATTATTAAAGAAGACAATTATGAATGATTTATGAAAGATGGAGATAGATTATGGATGATAATCCAAACCATGACAATGACTTAATTTATCTATTTTATTTTTCATGATTAAAGTTTCCCCTCCTTTTGAATTGGATGTTTTTATGCATTTACTGTTTTTATCGTCACCAATAGTCACAACAACGACTCCACTTTTCGCAACCACAAAAACTAGTCACTAAAAGCACGTATTATTTATTTATTTATCACTAATACTTTGTCACCATCAATTTGGAACAAAAGTCTATAGTCGATTAACTTGATCTCATATTACTCCCACACTTGAACCAATACAATTGATTTTCATTATATTCCTCCTTTGATACTTTCGTAAAAATTTAATACATGGGAGTAAAAAAAGTTTCACCTTCTGAAGGAGGCCATCAGTCAATTACATTGAGCTAGTCGTGTACTTAATGGAACTTGCTGATTTTTTACATGGTATTAGAGTCGAGTTGTCTTTATGTCACGTGGTCAAATCCTCACGACCCATAATATTAACTATTATCTTCAACACACGTGGTATAACGAGTCTGTCCAAACTAGCTTCAACCTCATAAGCTAGACTTTTCGTTTGAGAAGACATGTAAGGAAGTAATTAAGATCTACACATGAACAACTCCCAACGACTTGAGTTATTGAGACCAATTGAATTCTGACACGCGTGTTTGTGCGGTAGGAAACACATCCATATCAGGGACCATCTTTGAGTTAATTAATTAGTATTTATGTTGGTAATTACGTGATCAATTTGGAGACTGCATGCCCCAATTCTGTCTAGCTAGCTACAGCAACGACTAACCCCCACTACTCACCGCATTTTCTCTCTATATTTTACTCTATTAAGGTTTAATTCAACCGTTGTTATTGGTTTCGAGAGTGGTGTATAATTGTATATGTACTAAGTACCGTTAACAAGATATGATTTGGTCAAATTAATTGCTTAATTAATTCCAATAGCTACCAAAGACCCTAGAGTTAGCTAGCACGTCGTGTTTGATAATTTTATAATTATTTAGGGTAATTAGGCTTAGGGGACGTATAATAATGGGTCATTAAAAAGGTAATCCGGCTTTTCCCGTCCTAATAAGGCTGCGCCTGCTCTAAATATAGCTAGTTAATTATTCTAGGGTTTGCATATACACTTACGACTTTCATGTAATTAAAGTATGGATGCGGGACTTTAATTAGGTATATAATTGACCGGTGGTTTTAATTAGTTAGGTCCAATACTTGGTGTGTACACTCTTGAGAATAGAGGTGGCAAATGGATTGGATTGGTGGATTGGTGGATTGGATTGGTGGATCCATGGATCAAATGGATTGGATCTAATGGATTGGTGGATTCATGGATTGGATCAAGTGGATTGGTGGATTATCCATGAATCCAAATGAAATCCTCAACCAAGGACCAATATGTAAAATATAAAAAGTTTAGGTACTAAAATGTCACAATGAAAAATTTTAGGTACCAAAACGTAATTTTCCAATGATATTTTTCGTATAAAAATTAAATTTTAGGTACCAAAATGTAAAAAATAAAAATTATAGGTACTAAACCGTAATTTGCCAATGATCCATGGATCCAATCCATGAATCCACCAATCCAATTGGATTTGGATCAAATGGATTGGATTTAAATGGATTGGATTAGGTGGATATTTTTAATGGATTGATGGATTGGATTGGTGGATTGGATTGAAATTGCCACCTCTACTTGAGAATAAATGGCGGCTCGTTAAGCTTTGTTATTTAGGGTCAATGTTAAATTTGCTTAACTTATATAGAGCTATTCTCCATTATAGTTGATTTTCGTTCTTATTGGATAACCATAACTTGGTTTATACGTACATTCACCATGCATGCTACTCTTTGGCATTTGCACATATTCACCACTAAGTACACAACATTCATGGCTTCATAATTAGCACACATGGATCATGTCATGATCTATTATCGTGCGTTCATCGTACGTACACTACATCGATACACATATTTAGCATGTACCCATTAATTTATACACCTTCATGTCATTGATTATTCGGTATCTCTTGTGCTTCCTACTACCTTCCATGCTATCCACAATCAGAAGGAAGATAGTCTACCACAAAAACAAAAGAGCAGAATGGAGGACATACTCTGAAGTACAATCTCGTCTATTCATACGCATCCCATTAACCATATAGTAAACCTAGCTCATGTAGTCCATACGTGTGTTGATACGTGGAGATTGTCAATTGCTATTCATATAAGGTCGAATCTCGCATATACAGGTTCTTAGAGATCGCAACCACGATC
The DNA here is from genome assembly GCA_946122785.1 of Linum tenue. Classification (NCBI taxonomy): domain Eukaryota; kingdom Viridiplantae; phylum Streptophyta; class Magnoliopsida; order Malpighiales; family Linaceae; genus Linum; species Linum tenue. Next base: position 92,366,160 of record CAMGYJ010000008.1, read on the forward strand.
TTCAATGTTTTCAATGAATAAGATCAGTTGCTCAAAGATTTCTTAATCTCCCGGCTCCTTGGATCACTTTTCCTTTACTCAATAACCGTGGGAGAATTCGAAGGGGCAAATGGGTGACCTTTGGCCTTTGCTACTTACTTGATGATGTGAAGGCTTATCACTTAGACAAGTCGCAAAAAAAAGCCACCATTTCCTCCTACACATATATGAACAAAGCTAAGCCACCAATATGAATCCTTTTCAAGATGAACACTCCCAACGTACGATCATATCTAGAATAATGCTGTCTGTCTAGCCATCTATGGCGACCTCATCACTCCATTATTGCAAATTATAATCAACTACTTTTCCCGACGATCGGCCGCTATCACCTTTAGCCCAAAAAACAACTCCACTCCGATCAATATCAGTCCAAATTGTGAACCATTATGCATGGTGATCCATGAATAATCGAGCTTTCTTTTATCTTTTGTTCACTCGTCAAAATCAATTATCAAGACAATAATCCAAGCCGTGGAGATAGCTATTAGCTAGCGAGCTTTTCACGACAACCTCTGTACGTAGCCCATATCTTTTAAAACGTGGAATTTGATTGATTAACGAACTGCGACGGCGACTGTAACCGTGACACATATTCGATCGTTTTGCTTGTGAAACAAGCATACGTGCAAGTCTCTGATTCTTCCATATCTTCTACAGATGGTGTTTAAATGATATTCTGGCGGGTTATCATCTCAAGGTACACGAACATCCGGCCCTGAAACAAAACGAGTCAAGAAAAAAGGGAAGAATTAACACAAAATCAAGCAAGCAATCAATCATAGACTTTCTTGATTAAACTAATTGGTCAAGTTATTTGTAGATCGATGATGTGAAAGTTCATTCCAATTCGATCTTGATTACTTGTAATTATTCCTATCGATATATGATATTAGGAGGGCGTTATTGTTCGAGAAGTATCATGTTCGAGCTCTTGATACTGAGAATTAATTTCAATGTGTAGTATGCGACACATTCTTACTATTGACTCACTTTCATTGAGCTAAATAAAACGGCCTAATTTAACAGACAAAATAGGGGAGAAAAATCAAACAGATACGCAACAAAGAGGTTAAGACGAACATACAACCCTACCGCTCGCCACCAGGATAGCGGTGAAACAAAGAAATAAACAACATTAGGTCAATCTAAGAACCAGCTATATTAATTTTTCCTGACGGTGGCTTAATAGAACGGCAATTTAATTTCCCCTATTTTTAATGAGATTCATGCATGGCATATACGAGAACGATTATCAGTTATGTATCATGATGTTAATTGTTCATCTTAAGGTTAATTATTTGAGGAAAAGGATTAATTTAACTTTCGAGTACTCATAATTATTACTTCATCGATGGATCTTTCCCCAGCTGTCCGAATTACTTGGACAAGCAGCAACGTAAGTTGGGAGGGAACTGATTAGCTAAATCGCTACTTAATTAATTAAATCTTAGCGACGGATATATTATTTTTATTATTATTTCATTCGTTAAGAAAGACCATGAATATACTAATAATTAACATTATTTAATGGTGGGCAAACGTTCGCGATGACGTCAGTTTAATATATTATTCATGCAAAAGGACAAAATCTTATTGCTGGTGTGAAAGAAATTAAAAGGCCCAATGATTAAGACTAAGAGATAAGAAAGCTACAAGGCACGTACGTGACATTTCCAATGACGTCGGTTTTTTTTCTAGTTAATTAATTTATTGTTGCACATCTGTGTGTATGTGATCGCTCGAGCGGTTTCGTTGCAGGCCTTAATGTCGCCATTAGAAGCTGTATATTTTGATTGATTAACTAATTGATTTTTTTTTTTGCTTATTTAGCTAGATAAGGATTGCTTTTTAAGTTTGTAGGATATAAAGCAAAAATCATATGGATCGATCCATTGAGAGGACATGCCTCTGTAGCTAGTTGTTGATTGATTTCTGTAGAACTTGGATTGTGATTTTAATTGTGATCATATATTTTTGTTCACGATGAGGTATTACCATACTAAGAGGAGTGTCACGGTTATGGTTTCGTCGCCAGCTAGCCAGTATGATCTCAGCTTATACAACTACAGTTGTACTCCGCATCGCCTGAACTCATACTATACGCATACCCAGGTGTCAACCTGTAATTTTCCTTGTAACGAGATTTCATTGTCTGGTGCGAAATGCTCGACATGAGGACTAGGATATCATGTCATTTTTGTACATATGTTTGTCCGCTTAGTTTGATTCACGAATATGACATGACAACTACGACATTACAATGCTCTCGATCATGCGCATGCAAGCTAGTAAAAATTGAAACTACGTACATTCCATGTTTACCTCGTGTATAAATGCATTACTATTAATTTCCTACACGAATACTTACCGATCCATGCAGAATGATCATATATATGATAATGTAGTTTAATTGGTTAACTAGGAAAGTTGCAAATAATTGAACGCACACATTCTTCTTGTGGACAAATGTACGACCAACTTTCTTCTTCTTGTTCTTCTTCATATTCTTTCTTATCTGCCTATTATTAAATTGTTCTTCAAGAGGAATCTATCTCCTTCTATGCATTACTACCCCACAACAAGTGAACGATCTCATTGATATTGGAAGCTTCTATACATATGCGTACAAAGGAAAAGTTGACGATTATAGGCCTTCTCGTTCGGTGCTCCAATATTAATTAGTTAAGTCGAGGCATTATAGCTTATGTGCGTGTGACGTATTGGATCACGATTTAGATCGAATTTTCATAGTTAATTATTGACTTGTGCCATTAAGATATAGTAGATGATCATCATCGATTCATAATCCAGGTAACGAGATAATTTTGTCACGTCTCGGACATATGTTTTCTACAAGTGAAATTCGGGATGTTTGATAACACTCGAGAAATCGGGATTGAAGACATAGCGAATACCAACCATGCAAGATATTAGGGGATTATTAGCTTACCAGACACTTATATATATATGGTTCAGGCTAGCGTACGCCCCATAGAGTTTTGCTATTTATATCATGATTTAACAAGAGTTTGGGGCATGATACTATACCCTAACCTCTAATGGACGAACCCCAGTCCCTAATTTTCTAACCCAAACCATGAGATTCGTTTAATTTTAAAATGAAAATCAATGGTAATTTCGACGAATCAGAATCGTTGATTTTCATTTTAAGATTAAACGAATCTCATGCTTTGGGTTCGTGAATTGGGGATTGGGATTCACCCATTAGGTGTTAGGATATAATATCATGTCCCAAACTCCGGTTAATTCATTGTCTAAATAACAAAACTCAATGGGGCGTACGCCAGCCTTTGCCATATATATGTCGAAATTCCCAGTTTGTGAACTCTGATTATGTAGTTCGTCTCCCTTTTAGCAAAATATCACTCATATCAAGCGACTAGATCAATTCACATTTCTCTCATCTTCTATCGACTACATTTATGTCTAACAATTAGGAGGGATCGAATAATTATATGTTCTAAGACTCACGGGGATATTCCAATTAATTACTAGTAAAATATACATTATGAACCTTTTAAATTGAAATTAAATTTATCAAGATATCAAGAATATATATTTTACGAGGTTGAAAAATATCCACCAAGGATGATTATTCTAGGTAACTATGCAAAACTGTTTAAATGAGAGTTGGAATCCACATCAGAAACATATGTGACCAGCAGCCAGCTAAGAAATAGTAAATTAAGTTGAAATGACATAATTAATTTGGGGGAATATAACAATGAGGTCACACTTGAATCCAAATTAGCCACCTAACTACACTAAGCTAGCTTAGTGTGTTTTTTGTATCGTCTTCATCTATATATGTGATAATTGCGGAAAATGCCAATTTTTTTTCCAAGAATTAGTTAGTGCATGGGACATAATCCTTGACTAAATCTCTATCTAATTTTTGTGCGCACTAATTGATCCTTTACCTAATTAAAAAATGTGTGTAAGAACGTAATTAAATGAACAATTATGGAAAAAATCATAGTGGGAGAGACCCATAAAGAATTGTCTCTATTTAGTCTACAATATGTGATTCTCGATTATAGTTTAGAGGTATTTCGCAACAAAACTCGTTTGTGGATTAGACAGGGTGTATTTGGAACTTGGTCGTCCTACGTACTCTTTGAGATTGTCTTAAGATTATCGAATTTAGATGTGGGTTTATAGTTTAGTGTGATACTTGATAGTCTCATACTAAGTACCAAATGGATTACACATATAATGATGCACAGAGTCTTTTCTTTATCTTGTTAGCGTTGTCTTTGTTTTTATATTGAATCTTGGACAAAAAAGTGATTGTAAATTTATTTTTGTTCTTATATGAGATTTCTATTGATATATCTTTAAGGAAAAAAAGAGGAATCCAATGGAAAAACTAGCTACCGGCCCAACCAATAAAACTTAATCAGCAACCATCTAATGAGATTGTTGTATCATTAGAGGCTAATAAGTAATAACCATCTAATGACATTATAGTATAACTATGGATGGTTATACCATTATATTCAATCCAAACCACTATTTGACTTTATTTGCCTCTTCATTTTCCCCATTTTCTTTTTGGCAATGAACAACTATTTGACTTTGACATGATAACAACATCTCACAATTCAGAACCAACACACAATACTCCATCCAACCAAAGACCTTAGTTTTTCTGTATTATAGTTAGGTTATGATAAGGATGACGACTTCCCAACCTCCAAATCATGCTAGTTAAGAATAACTTGCCTCTCTAGGCTCTACTCCCCCACCCTTTCCAAAACAGAGAAACGAAGATGAGGAAGTTTAACCTTCCAGAAGGCCAATTATAGCTAGTCACGATCATTATTCATGTTATAAAACGCTGTGACACAATATCAGGAACAAGTCGCTTCATAATAAACTTGAATTGTTGGGCGCACAAGAATCAATCTTATACATCTTGCTATCTCTCACATGATATATCAATGAACCGTGTTTATAATCTAATCGATGGATCAGTTCGATGATTAGGTTCCATTGAATTGGACCTGCAGGCACTAGTTTTAGGGTCAACAAGAGAGCACTAACATAAACAAAATCTGATAATTAAGTAACCAATTAGGAGTATGTACATATCAAAATGAGGAGGATAACTTAAACTAGTGGGGAAAGTGTGTAATTTAGAATAATAATAATGGAAAAGGAGGGGTATCGGGAATCAAAGAGATTGCTTGTGGTCACTTTTGTGGAGACAAAGGGAAAACGGCAGAGTACGTGAGATGCAAGATTCCTTTCACCAGAAGATCCACTCACATAATAAAAAACCTCTCTCTCTCATTATGCATCTATGTGCTTTGTATGCTGAACTCTAAAGTAATAGCCCCCATACTTTGCATCATATCATCGTCTGAGTACCAACCAAATCATGGATCGATCGATCTCCGGAATAAGTAATATAATGAACACATGCATGAAACAACGAGACTGATCACTTGGATAATCATGTCGAATTAAGAAGACTAGTTGATTTAAGGTTATTATCGAATTACTACTATAAGAACACTCGCAAAGCCCGATAACTTTGATTTTTTTTTTTTTAGGTTAAGAGGATAAAGTTTTTGTCTTGTATGATATGCTTTATTTCTTGTGAAGCAAGAGAGGAAGGTGAGTCATGACTCATTGAACAAGGTTTTCGAGCTCTCTGACTCAGCCATGACTACTCCAATTGTTTTTTTATATATTAAAATTAATGTATGGAGCTCATGAATGCATGTTATCATTATCATGATGGTCAAGATCTCATCATGGTCATCATACCATCATGTTTTTTTTTTTTTTGAAGTGTAAATACACATATCATGGTTGGTGGGTTGTTTTATGATGTGGGCCCGGGTCGGGTAAAATCTGAAAAGGGTTCTGGGTTTTTGGGAGAATATTCTCACGAGCGGCAGGACACGACGAATGGGCCTAGTTTCGACAACGCAGTTTAGCCATTTAGCCACCAGACACAAAGGTGAATTGCCAAGAATGGTCACCAAATTTTACTAGTCATTGATAATTTGGTCACCCGGAATTGTTTTATCTAAGACGTTACAAAAGTTTGAGCTAATAACATTATTGCTATTACATCTAGTCAGAGTGTCTCATCAATGGACTTATCGGGATATCAACTTAACGAGATAAAATTCGTAGTGGAAATAATAATTTAGAGACATCCATTTTCCTTTTATTAAGGGTGATTATTGGGCCGAGCGTTAAATCGTACGATGTGTGGTTGTTATCTTCATATTATCACTAGAATAATTGCTTGGGATTACACGAACCAACCTTTCAGCCCCATGTAATCATCGAAGATCAAATTAAACCCATCTCTCCATCTTGGATCCAACTCGGCTGCTAAGTACAGGATTCTTAATAACATTGCTTAAGGAATTTGAGTGAAGTGACACAATAATACCATACAATACGTTCGATGCAAAGCTTGACGGGTCAACACAACTGGACTCATAGAGATCGCTCTTATGCAAACTAAATGAAAGTTTAGTGACGGATTTTGTTATCATGCCTAAAGTTTTGGTGGTGGTCTCCTAAATTGCCCACCTCATTTTCTATCTCTTCTTTTCTTTCCTAAATTTTCTAGACCAATTTTACTCTTTTTCCCATCCACGTCAGCTACACGAGGAGAAGACATCGTCGTGTTTTAAGTTTGAATTTGCACGCCACTCTACTGAATTCCCAGCTAATTCAACCCAGCAGGCTGCAGGCAGCCACTTTCGTTTTCACAACAGGAAAAAGTCGAAAACAGACTGAAATTCTCTTCTATTTTGCCTTGACGAGGGAAGCTTCTCTTCCAGCTTCCAAATATAAAAATGGAGTCGTGGTTTCTCAAACGTGCAGTTTTCGGCCCAACTTGCGCCCGGCCGCCATGGCCCAAAGTCTCGTTGGCTGCTGGGTTTTTTCCCAAGTCCAAATACCAAATCCTCCAGACTGAATATATTCAAAGTACGGTCTCTTTCTCGCCCATGTCTGCAGCCGCTTTGTTGAACGTGAGAATTGAGAAGAAGAAATAAAAGAAAGAAATTTAACTCCCATGAAGACTTTCAGACCAGGCCTTGACGTCCCAAATGAACAAAAGAAAACAAAAAGGGAACGCAGCAGCCCTTCGTTTGTCCCCTGAAAATGCAGCCGATAATTTCTTTCACCTTTCACCACCTTTGTCAAAGATCGATGGTGACCATTTGCTTTTCTCCGGCTATCCCTTCATGTTGCAATTAATTTAAGAGACCGTAAAAAGAACTCCAATATTTCATTTCAAAACGCATCTTATCAATTAAGATAAGTTTTTTACTTTTGAACATGAATTTTTCCTGTATTTTGTCGATGTGGGATTTGTCTAAAATTCTAGCTACATGTGTATTAAAAAAAAAGATGAACTTTTTTCGTTACAAAAGGTCGGCTATGAAGTTTCATCTGATACTTTTTGTATTGAAATTTCAATCGGAGAAATAAGACGAATTTTTAATATTGAAATTTCGATCCGGTCAGTTCCAAATACCGACTCAGTACACGATCTGAACCGGCTCATTACCCACGATAGCTACCAGAAACTCCAACGAGTATTAGCCAAAGACGAAATTATACTGGTAAGACCTTTCCTTGAGTTGCATGTATATTTTGTCCCTATGTAAACTTTCAACAAACATGCTCTTTTAATAAAGCGAAAATTTGAAGTAAGAGATAGAAAACGAAACTAATCAAGAAAAAAAAATTATAATACGGGATTCCACAAGTAATTTGTTGACGAATTCGCGATAGAAATGTGACGCGAGAAGATGTATGGAGAGCAAGCTAGCTAGCTAGTGATGATCAGGAGTTAATTAAATGTCAATCTAGTGGAAGATGAGGATTTAACTTCCGGAAGGAGTCGAGATACTGCTGCCTAAGAGAGCAGGCAACTCTCCATGATTCAGCTTCCACCGCGGCCGCTTCAGCTTCTTTGTAGTACCTCTTCAAAGCAACACTCTCAGAAGAAGTGACGTTGTTGATGCACTCCTTACACGCATTGACTTGGCTTTTGGCAGCAGCAATTTGCAGTTGCAACTCCTTTAAACGAATTACGTTTTAAAAATTGTAATCATCCCTATGACTAAATCTATGAAATTTTTTGTTACGTTGTTTGTAAAATTGAGAGAAATGAACAAGATTTAATGTCTACGAGATAATTATAATATTTTAGGATATGGATGAACAAAGTGTTTTAGTGAATGAGTCTAGATTATAGTTAGAATATAAATTTCGACGAATTCGATACAAATATACTTAAAATACTAGAATCCTACCAAACTTATTACCTTCTTCTCTAGTGACTAGTGTTTCTTGAAGGTTGAAGCCCATCTATCTTGTGAATTTTGAAGAGATGGAATGATGAAGATGACCCGGCCCCTAGAATGAAGCAAATCCTTCCGTAGTTTCACGTCGTCGTCTTCTTCTTCCTCTCATCCTCTTTCCTCTGTCCTGCATTGCAAATCCCTAATTTTCAGTTTTCGTTCGTCTTTTTTTCACATATCACCCCCCGCCCCTTCCAAAATCATCCGTCTCAAACAAATCTCTCGCCTCTCCCTTGCTCAGTCAGCTTCGTTCCGGAGGAAATCAACGGCGGCGGGGCTTACTGCGGCAGCCATGTGTCTGCTTTGAAAGGTTTAAGGTTCTGCATCTACTGATGCTTTACTGAGACCACGAAACTAAATCTTGGAATCTTTCAATTAGCGATTTGAGGCGAACAGATAAGGGAATCCGGTGCGAAATCATCAACGCTTCGGTCGGAAAGGCGGAAGGGATGGAAAGAACGGCGAAGATCGCTCGCCGGAGAAGTTTTCTGGCTTATGAATTCACCTGCGGGTCATAATATCGTCGGAAAGGATATTCCGGTCAACATATCGTAAAATATCGTTGAATATTGCGATATTTTAACATATCGTGAGATCTCGTCAATTTCAATTTCTCGTCAATTTCTCGCGTTTCGATTTTGGTTTTGAGGACCCGAAACGTTCGCGTTTCGGCCTGCCGTTCCGCGTTTCTGAGCTGTCTCAATGCGTTTCGGGCTTTCTCTGAAGCTGGTGCCGCTGGCCCATTATTTGGACGGGCCAGAAGGGCTATTTAAGCTAGACAACATTGTATAGGCTAGGCCGAAGTGAGCAAGCCCAAACTTGAGTTGTAGGCCTGATGCCAGATTCGGGCCTGTTCGGCCAGGCCCAACTTCGGCCAACCCTGGCCCTAAAGCCGGTAAGCTGTAGAAACGTGTGGCCGAGGGGTGAAACGGCTGGAGAAACGTCGAAACGCGAAACGTTTCCTGTCCTCAAAACCAAAATCGAAACGCGAGAAATTGACGATAAATTGAAATTGACGGTATTTTGACGATATGGCGATATATCGCGATATTTTACGATATTTTGGGTTTCCGCGATATATTGCCATGCGGGTAGCGTAGATTCCCGAGAAATAGTCGAAATGAGCAGAAGAATACTGCAAAATTACATGAAAAACAGAGCGAATTATACAGAGAACTATGATTCTATGAACTACCAAACTAATTAACCTTTCGTCCTCTGCTGAAAGTTTATTTACATCGGAGAAACAGAGAGATAGCGGTCGAAAACGCCGGAAGATCGATTCCCAGCGGATTAGAGTTGCGAGTCCGCCGGCAAGGTGCTTCTCTCTCTGTCTCCATAAGCATAACAGCAGGCGGTTGCTTTGAGATTTTCCCTTTGTGGGGATTCATTCATTCTTCCCGCTCGCTGTTGCTGCTTTTCTGTCTTTCGCCTTCCCATGGATTCTTGTTCCGGCCAGATCGAGTTCCAATAAAGTTCAGATATTTGCCTGTTATTATGTCTCCCTTTCTCATTCAAATCGATTCTCTGATTTCCCTAATCTCAACTGTGATCCGACTACCCCCAACATCGGGGACAAATTGAAAGAGAAGCTCTGGCTAGATAAGGGATTGGAAGAACAGGGGAGAAAAGAGAAATGAAAGGGAACTGTTGGGAAGAAAGAAGTTAAATGAGCAATAATATTTTTTTTATCAATCAACCACCGTCTTTTATTTTTTTATAGCATTACTAGTTGGATTATGTTGGTTATCTTCCCTTGTAACATTTGTTCGTACTGTACCACGAGACTTTAATTTGTACAGGTCGGACATAGCATCTTGTGCTAAAAAAATGGTTGAAAATTGGGGGTCGTCATAGCATTTGAAACCATGACCTTACGTTTTTATGCTCTAATACCATATTAACGAACTAACCACTTGACCCCAATAACTCGAGTAGTTGAAAAAGAGACAATTAAACCTTTTAATCTCTTACATGCAATATGCAATATAAGAAACTACACTTGAGACTTTTTTTTGTGCGACGAGAAATTCGTCGCAGAAAGTGTACAATTTGCAACGAACTTATACCTTTTTTTGTTATTAAGGGCAGCCTTGGAAGCAACAACTACTTGATTCTCCAACATCTCCACCTTCTTAGAATTATAATCAGTTAAATGAGCAATAATATTTTTATCTATCAATCGCCATCTTTTATTGTTTTATTGCATTACTAGTTGGATTATATTGGTTATCTTCCCTTGTAACATTTTTTTATGTGAGGTTGCATGTACTACAAGAAACTGTACTTTTTCCGATAAACTTTTTTTTTTGCAACGACAAGAAATTCGTCGCAGAAAGTGCACAATTTGCGAGGAGCCTATGTTGCTGGCTGCATTTTTAGAAGCAGAAAAACCTTCTTTTGTTTAGGGCAGTCTTGGAAGCCACAAGTTCCTGATCCTCCAACGTCTCCACCTTCTTGTTCTTCTCTTCCACTAACTTGCTCAGATCGGACTCAATCATCTTGCTTCGTTCCAGTTCCTTCCTGCAAGCCGCCAGCTCCACCTTCTGCTCCTCCACTTCCTTCTTGCATGCGGTCAGCTCCGCGTTCTTCTCCTCCACTTCCTTCTCGCGCGTGGTCAGCTCCACCTTCTTCTCCTCCAGTTCTTTCTTGCACGCGGTCAACTCCACGTTCTTCTCCTCCATCTCCTTCTTGCATGTTGTCAGCTCCACGTTCTTCTCCTCCATCTCCTTCTTGCATGTTGTCAGCTCCACCTTCTTCTCCTCCAGTTCCTTCCTGCACGCGGCCAGCTCCACCCTCTCCTCCTCCAGGCTCCGCCGCAGCTCCTCCGCTTCCTCCGCAGCTCTCACCATTCCTCCCACGTCCATCATGGTTTCCCCGTTGAACATGTCGAGCCTGTTCCACAACGTGGTGGCGGTGGACTTGCAAATCATCTCTCGAGGCACCCTCACGCCGTACTTGGACCAGCCAAAGCAATCGTTGACCCGCAGGGACTTGGTTTGTGGATGGTTGATCTTGGTGACCACGCAGAGCCCGAGGCGGTTCACGTAGACATACACATTGTTCCCGTCTTCGATTCCGCTGAGCTCGCGAGCCAGCCCGCCGAGTTGCTCGCCGTCGATCGTGACGCCGAACACCTGCAGCGCCTTGTGTTGTTCCGACGAAGGGCCGACGCGGACGGACGGATGCTTGGCCAGGAGTGCTCCCCTCTCGTTGGTCTGAAGAGTTGTAGTGTTCATATCGCCCATGTGCTCGAAGTCGAACACAAGAAGATCGGCATTTGTACGTGGTGTGACGAATTGGTGGTCGGACTTCAAAATAAACGCCGCCATTCTCTATATGTTAAGGAGATCGAGGGATTGGTCGATGGAGCTTAATTCAATGGAGGGGTTTATATATGATATCAAGGGGATAATATATATACATGCAGTGGAAGGGAAGTAAGAAGAAACCCTAAGCTAATATCAATCACATAATATAATATTCCACATTTGCATGGGTGTCAAGGTAAGAATACGAATGAAGTAAAACTAAGGTACAAGAATTAAGAGATGCAAAAGATTGTTTGAAATGATTAACTAAGTAATGAATTATATGAGATTCAAGTTATCTATCAAGAATCTGATAGAAATGTGATCATCACGAGATCATTGTATGTAGAAGTTTGGAACAATATTAGAGGTTAAGTTCTTGCCACATTGCCAACTTGCGAAAATAAAAGTGATTTTACTTTCAATCCACATAATAAGAGAAATTATTTGAACAAACACTTTTTACTGTTTATTAAGAAAAAATAGATGACTTTCTCTCTTCGTGGTATTGTTCACAATGGGCTTTTATTCCTATAACCAATTTCACGGTAAGTTTTTTCTTTTCAAAATAGTAGGAAATAATATTAAATTATTTTTCTATCTTTTATTATTAGACCACATAATTAAAAGCACAAGCACATTTCACTAATTATTAAAAAAATAAGTGAACTTATTTTCTCTTTCCGCGGTAACAACCAGTTCTACGGTACTACGGTAAGTCTTTTTCACCTAATAATAGAAAAAATATTAAATTATTACTTTATGATTAACCAAAATTCCATGGTTATGTTTATAGCTAGGGGAGCTCCGCAGCGGGAGGAGTGATTCGGTAGGAGGACGGACGTCCAATTCGAGCTTCTACAGCAAATTTGGGCGAAGGATCCATCACGCGAGCTGAACTTATGTGAATCTGTATCGGATTGAAGGTAGCATGGGAGAAGGGCGTAAGGAAAGTGGAGGTACAATCGGACTCGAAGGCCGCACTGGCGCTGATTCAAAGTGCGCCGGAGGAGAGCCCGCACTACAACCTGCTAGTCGCCCAGATTCGTCGGCTCATCGGGAGGGAGTGGCAGATCAACCTCAAGCATGTGTTCCGAGAGGCTAACGTGGTAGCGGATCACCTAGCCTCGCGTTGGGACACTGTTTCAGCATCAGTGAACACCCGATCCCCTGCCACGACGTCGTCACTCAATCATTTGCTTCTACATGATGTACTGAACATTCAGCCCCCCTCGCTTTGTTCTAAGTTAACGGTTGGAGCGCCGTCTCGCTCCATTTTATTACCCAAAAAAAAAAAATCCGTATTTGTTAACTAAAATATTTTAACATGTCATCATCAATCCGCATTATGAAAAGGTTCTACAAGATTAGTTAACTTTGACATAACAATCTAATCATATGTTACTTTATAAATTTAATTATATTATTAGACCACACATTATAAAGTATTTATGTAACAATCAACCACGAGTCCACGATACATATAAAACATCATTTACAATATGTAGAAAAGAGTGATGAGAAACACTATTAATTATTAAACAAGCTCTCGGAGCTCCGTCCATTTAATAATAGTAGAAAAGAAAAGAGTGATCATGATAGGTTTTCAAACAGTAGTTTCTCTTTCTCCGAGCTGCTGGCCGTCCTGACGACGGTCGACCAACTCACGCAAGGCAGCCTTGAAACCTTGAAGTTGACTCTCCAACGTCTCCACCTTCTTGTCCTTCTCGTCCACCAGCTTGCTCCAAAGCGACTCGCTCTTCTCCATCCATGCCAGTTTCATCTTGCATACCGTCAGCTCCACCCTCTCTTCCTCCAGGCTCCGCCGCAGCTCCTCCGCTTCCTCCGCAGCTCTCGCCATTCCTCCGACGTCCATCATGGTTTCTCCATTGAACATGTCGACCCTGTTCCACGTGGCGGCGGGCGCGCGGATCAGTTCTTGAGGTACTCTCACGCCGTACTTGGACCAGCCGAAGCAATCGTTGATCCGCACCGCGTTGACGGATGGATGCTTGATTCCCGACATTATGCAGAGCCCGAGACGGTTCACATAAACGAACACATTGTTTCCTTGTTCTATTGCTCTGAGCTCACGAGCCAGCTCTCTCAATCGGCCTCCCTCGATCGTGACGCCGAATACTTGCAGTGCCTTGTATTGTTCCGATGAAGGGCCAATCGTACAGGTCGAACGACCGCCAATTGAGACGAATGTTCCCTGTCGGAAGAATTGAACATCATTCAGAACAGGCTTGAACAAGTGCACGTACAAGTTTTCACCGGTTCCGGACGGTGTAACGAATTGGTTGTCAGACGTCAAAGTAAACGCGGCCGCCATTCTTTATTATGTAGGTTGCAGAAGGGGACGGAGATCGAGCTGAATTCAATGGAAGTGCATGCGCAAGAGAAAAATATACAGAGGCCTGGGATTAAATAGCTAGGATATACATGCAGTAGAAGTGAAGTAAGTTGAAACGGAAGTAAGGGACAAGAATATATGCAAAGAGTTGGTTTTAATGATGAAACTGAAGCTAATCACAAGTAACCCATATGCATGGATGTGAAAGGTAAGAATGGGAAATGAAGTAAGGCAAAGGTCCAAGAATATATGCAAATTTTGTTTCGCCTAGTTAACTAATGGGTCGCGGTTGGATGTTGCGTATGTTAAATCATCGCGTATTATTTATGATTTACTATGATATAAATGCATGCACTGATACAATAGATGTATTTTGACATTACATTGTTCGATTGTTGAGATTATAATTTATGAATTGATCGTCGTGAAGTTACTTTACAAAAGAAATGTCACATTTGCCCTTCGCTTTTAATATAAAATAAAAGGAACGACTATATAAATGGAGAAAGAAATGTGGGCCCAAATACTAAACCAACAATCACAAGAATCACAACTTTTGTTGATTGTACAATCCGGCCCTCATTTTTGTTGATTGTAGGTGGGGCCCACACAAAACATAACATGCATTATTATTTTATAACTTGACACTTCCAAACGTTGTATCGTGGACAGTGCTTATATTTAACAAATACAACACTAACAATCAAAACTTCCAAACACAATATAAAAGAACAAATCCCAAATCAAATTCAAGTCTTATCCTAACATCTATCAATGAATCATGCAATATGATTAACCATTCATTATTTTTTGATCATTGTTGCAATCACAGGCTTAATTAATTAAAGGATAAGAATGCTAACTAATTAATTAATCCCATCCCACCCTAAAAAGCTAACTAATTAAAGGATAAGAATGAAGTGAAATTGATGTACAAGAATATGTGCAAAAGTTTGTTTAAAATGCTTAACTAAGAAAAGAATTATACAAGATTTAAAGGTTAATATATTTATATAACCCAATCTTTTTACATTTGATATATATATACGTATATTATACGTCGGGTGATCTAGCTATTAGATGCATTTAGATGAGCTCCGACCGATCTCAACGGTCAATTTTTGTTTTTCATTAAATCAAACTTCGGATTGGGTTTAGAAAATCGGTGTCTGGGTTTTATCCATTAGAGGTTAGAGTATAGTATCATACCCCAAACTCGATTTAATTCATGGTCTAGATCAGTGCAGTCAAAATCGCGCTTTAAAGCGTTAAAACGTACGATTTTATGTTTCTAGGGTAGGAAAACGTTTCAAATCACTAATAAAATCGTTTTTCACTCAAAATTGGTCAAAAGTGTTAGTAGAATCATTGAAATCGGATAAAAACGCGTTTTCAGACCGATTTTACCCGATTCCAAGCAAAAGAGAAAACTGTCTCCACCAAACCAAAACGACGCCGTTTCGATCACTTCGGACAAAAAAAAAAAAAGGGGATGGGGTGGATATTGGGCTGAGATCTTCCACAATCCCTAATCGTTCGTCTCATGTCTCACACACTCCAACGAGGTAGGCCCCGCCCTCCGCACTCGTCATCGCATGTCGCCGCCATCGCGAGGTAGGCCTTCCAGACTCCAGTGAAGAATCCGAAGCTGCTACAAGGCTCAACAATCGTCGCCGCCAATTTTCCAGCAAAGCTCTAGTCGTCGCACTCGATAGCTCCTCCAAGCCTCCAACGCGGCAGCGCCCGTCGCACTCATCATCGCCTATCGTAACTCGCTGGTGCCACAACATGTTAGTTTCCTTCTCTTCCTTGTCCTAACCCATCGCCACTTCACCAATGTCGGATTGCACATATCGTACAGCAGCTTCAATGTTGCTCCACCAGGTGATGCGGGCGCCAAATCGTGCCCAAACCATGATGCGGAGTTGCGGACCGTACAACAGCTTCAATGTTGCTTCTGTGGATTCTTTTTTAGGTTTCTGATGGTTTTCACTCCAACCCCCCCTTTTGATAATTTCTAAATTTTAGATCAATTTGAGTAGTTGTGTTTCATTGTGGATGTGATGATACTTTCCCTAGATTATCGAAATTGATTATCTTGTCCGAAATGTAGCTCCTATGGAGATATTCAAGCCAATGTTCTGATCCATTCCTTGCTTTTTCATACTTTTTTTATTGGGACATTGATTCTTTGTTTTCCGAATTTGTATAAGCTAAATGAAATTGGGACCAACTGATTTATTACATATACAACATCAACCGATACATATAAAACACCATTTAGAATACGTAGAAAAGAGTGATGGATGGGACACACTATTAATTAAACATGCTCTATTCCGAGCTCCGTCCATGATATAATAATAGTAGAAAAGAAAAGAGTGATCATGATAGGTTTTCAAACAGTAGTTTCTCTTTCTCCGAGCTGCTGGCCGTCCTGACGACGGTCGACCAACTCACGCAAGGCAGCCTTGAAACCTTGAAGTTGACTCTCCAACGTCTCCACCTTCTTGTCCTTCTCTTCCACCAGCTTGCTCCAAAGCGACTCGTTCTTCTTCATCCATTCCAGCTCCTTCCTGCAGGTCGCGAGCTCCACCCTCTCCCCTTCCAGGCTCCGCCGCAGCTCCTCCGCTTCCTCAGCAGCTCTCGCCATTCCTCCCACGTCCATCACGGTTTCTCCGTTGAACATGTCGAGCCTGTTCCACGAGGCGGCGGACGCGCGAATCAGTTCTTGAGGTACTCTCACGCCGTACTTGGACCAGCCGAAGCAATCGTTGATCCGCACCGCGGTGACGGATGGATGCTTGATTCCTAACATTATGCAGAGCCCGAGACGGTTCACATAAACGTACACATTGTTTCCTTCTTCTATTGCTCTGAGCTCACGAGCCAGCTCTCCCAATCGGCCTCCCTCGATCGTGACGCCGAATACTTGCAGTGCCTTGTGTTGTTCCGATGAAGGTCCAACCTTAAAGCTCGTAATACTTGTCAAGAAGAGTGCTCCCTGCCGGAATAATTGAACATCATTCAGAACAGGCTTCAACAAGTACACGTACAAACTTTCACCGGTTCCGGACGGTGTAACGAATTGGTTGTCCGACGTCAAAGTAAACGCCTCCGCCATTCTTTATTATGTATGTATGTTGCAGAAGGGGACGGAGATGGAGCTGAATTCAATGGAAGTGCATGCGCAAGAGAAAAATATACAGAGGGGGGGTTGATATTATGATATCCTGGGATTAATTATTTATATAGCTAGGATATACATGCAGTAGAAGCGAAGTAAGTTGAAACGGAAGTGAGGGACAAGAATATATGCAAAGAGTTGGTTTTAATGACGAACTAACAAAAGGATTGTATACGAGATCCTAATTATCTATCAAGAATCTGATAAAAATGAGAGGAGAGAAACTAAAGCTTATTTATCACAAGTAACCCATTTGCATGGATGTGAAGTAAGATGAAACTGAAGCTAATCACAATTAATAAGTAACCCATATGCATGGATTATGTGAAAGGTAAGAATGGGGAATGAAGTAAGGCAGAGGTCCAAGAATATATGCAAATTTTGATTTGCCTAGTTAACTAATGGGTCGCGTTTGGAAGTTGCGTATGTTAAATCGTCGTATTGTTTATGATTTACTATGATATAAATGCATGCACTGATATAATAGATGTATTTTGACATTACATTGTTCGATTGTTGAGATTATAAAATTTGAGCACTTCTACTATGCTATATAGTATTGGTGCTTTAATGCACAACTCAAAGTTGTACCATAACATAAAATGTATAAGTTTAGGTTGTACCATAAAGCAATTTGTACCATTATGTTATGGTACAACTTTACAATTTGAAGTTGTACCATCACATAAAGGTACAAGTTCAAGTTGTACCATAAAAGAATTTGCACAAAAAGTATAGGTACAATCTAAATTTGTACCATAACGTAAATGTACAATTTTAAGTTGTACCATAAAGGCAAAAACCTATAGCACCAATACTATATAGCATTGTAAAATTTCTCTATAAAATTTATGAATTGACCGTCGTGAAGTTACTTTACAAAAGAAATGTCACATTTGCCCTTCGCTTTTAATATAAAATAAAAGGAACAACGAATGTAAATGGGAAAAGAAAAGTGGTCCCAAATATTAAACCAACAATCACAAGAATCACAACTTTTGTTGATTGTATAATCCGGCCCTCATTTTTGTTGATTGTAGGTGGGACCCACACAAAACAATACATGCATTATTTTATAACTTGACACTTCCAAACGTTGTATCATGGACAGTGATTATATTTAACAAATACAACACTAACAATCAAAACTTTCAAACACAATATAAAAGAACAAATCCTAAATCAAATTCAAGTCTTATCCTAACATCTATCAATGGATCATGTAATATGATTAACCATTCATTATTTTGTGATTATTGTTGCAATCAATTAGGCCGAGAAGAGTTTCAAAATAATTCAAATAAGCAGAGTGTAAAACAGATGAGATCGAAGTAGTCATTCCTAGTGTTATTCTTTAATTACATTACCATAAATGTTATTCTTTAATTACATTACCATAGAAGTGTACATGAACGGGACCGGATGAACTAATTAGAGAGAAACCCAATAATTAAGCTTGATATTGGGAGCTCAAATTCACTGGACTAAGATCGGACTTTTATTTATTCTTCCTCGTGATTATGAAAAGGTTATGCAAGATTAGTCATGGATCAGGTGAGTAACCTTATGGTGAGTAACTATGAGTAACCCGCCCACATCAGCATCCTCTCTCTCCTGGAAAGCCTTTAATTTTCTCCTCCTTAATCTTTGACGGACGATTTCTCACTCGTTTTAAGTCGAAATTTAATTTTGTTTGCACAGTTAGATCAGATTAATTGTACTCTTCAAAATGATATCCACTTTGATATATTTTTCGAGCAAAAAAAATTGAGCCATTTTTTACCAGTCTATACCATATGGTATTGACTGGTATTGAAATAAGAGCATACCTATGGTTTGAAAAGCGTACCATGATGGTATGAACAAACCAATACTGTAGGATGATTGAATACATGATAGTAGAAGTATATTAATTGTCATTTACGACTTTTAACATTGTATACCATAAGATACCATAAAATACCACCTCGTACCAGGGTGGTATTGTATGGTTTGAAAAGTGTACCATGGTGGTATGAACAAACCAAGACTGTAGGATGATTGAATACATGATAGTAGAAGTATATTAATTGTCATTTACGACTTTTAACATTGTATACCATAAGATACCATAAAATACCACCCCGTACCAGGGTGGTATTGTATGGTAATGTGTGGTATTTTTTGGTCTTGTAATTTGTTCACCCATAAATTTGTAGATCCAATAGATCATGATGAACTCGTCCCTGCTGTGCAAACGTTTTCAAAAACGAATGAAAAACGAAGAAGATACCATATGGTATGCAGTTGGTACCGAGAGGCCAGAATATTTTTTTCCTCAAAAAATATTGAAAATTGATCTTATTTTGTAGAGCACGATGAACTCGTTCCATCTGTGCAAAAAAAATTAAAATCCGAGTTAAAACGAAAAAGATATGAGTCAATTAAGAAAGCTAGTTAAAATAAAAATGACATTTAATTCTCCATCCTTAGATCTGGATTTTCTAAATGGAGGGTCCAGATTTGGTTATTGATGGGTGCATAACCATGGGTTATGCACCCTATCTTGAGCCTGGACTTTGGCATAGCAATTTGTTACTTTCTAAATTTGATTTTATTATTAAACCATATTATGAAAAAAATTCATGTAACAACATTCTACATTGTAAGGAAGTGTTTAAATACCATACATGAACCGGTATAAAATTCAACATAACTTTCACTCAACAACTCAATTTATTGAGACCAACTGGTTTATTACATATACAACATCAACCGAAACACAGAAACACCTTTTAGTTACACTAAGTAGAAAAGAGTGATGAGCAACACTATTAATTATTAGGCTCTCGGAGCTCCGTCCATAGAATAATAAGTAGATTGAAAAGAGTGATCATGATAGGTTTTCAAACAGTAGTTTCTCTTTCTCCGAGCTGCTGGCCGTCATTACGACGGTCGACCAACTCACGCAAGGCAGCCTTGAAACCTTGAAGTTGACTCTTCAACGTCTCCACCTTCTTGTCCTTGTCTTCCAGCAGTTTGCTCCAAAGTGACTCGTTCTTCTCCAACGTCTCCACCTTCTTGTTCTTCTCTTCATCCATCTTGCTCCAAAGCGACTCGATATTCTCCATCAATGCCAGTCGCATCTTGCATACCATCAGCTCCTCCCTCTCCTCCTCCAGACTCCGCCGCAGCTCCTCCGCTTCCTCCGCGGCTCTCGCCATTCCTCCGACGTCCATCACGGTTTCTCCGTTGAACATGTCGAGCCTGTTCCACGCGGCGGCGGACGCGCGGATCAGGTCTCGAGGCACCGTCACGCCGTACTTGGACCAGCCGAAGCAATCGTTGGTCCGCACCGCCTTGATGGATGGATGCTTGATTCCCGACATTATGCAGAGCCCGAGACGGTTCACATAAACGAACACATTGTTTCCTTTTTCCATTGCTCTGAGGTCGCGAGCCAGCTCTCCCAATCGGCCTCCCTCGATCGTGACGCCGAATACTTGCAGTGCCTTGTATTGTTCCGATGAAGGGCCAATCGTACCGGTCGTAAGACCAGTTGAGTAGAATGCAACCTGTCGGAATAATTGAACATCATTCAGAACAGGCTTGAAAAAGTTCACGTACAAACTTTCACCGGAAACGATCGGTGTAACGAATTGGTTGTCAGACGTCAAAGTAAACGCCGCCATTATTCTTTATTATCTATGTTGCAGAAGAGGATCCAAGGGGACGGAGAGCTGAATTCAATGGAAGTGCGCAAGAGAAAAATATATAGAGGGGGCCTGGGATTAATTATTTATAAGCTAGGATATACATGCATGCAGTAGATGTGAAGTAAGTTGAAATGGAAGTAAGGGACAAGAATATATGCAAAGAGTTGGTTTTAATGATAAACTAACAAAAGAATTATACGAGATCCTAATTACCTATCAAGAATCTGATAAAAATGAGAGGAGAGAAACTAAAGCTTATTTATCACAAGTAACCCATTTGCATGGATGTGAAGTAAGATGAAACTGAAGCTAATCACATATTAATTAAGTAACCCTTATGCATGGATGTGAAAGGTAAGAATGGGGAATGAAGTAAGTCAAGGTTAAATCTTCGTATTGTTTATGATTTACTATGATATAAATGCATGCACTGATACAATATATGTATTTTGACATTATGATTTCTGAGTTTATAATTTACAAAGAAATGTCACATTTGCCCTTCGCTTTTAATATAAAACAAAAGGAACAACGGATATAAATGAGAAAAGAAAAGTGGGCCCAAATATTAAACCAACAATCACACGAATCACAACTTTTGTTGATTGTACAATCCGGCCCTCATTTTTGTTGATTATATAAGGGACCCACACAAAACAATACATGCATTATTTTACAACTTAACACTTCCAAACGTTGTATCGTGGACATCGCTTATATTTAACAAATACAACACTAACAATCAAAACTTTCAAACAATACATGCATTATTTTGCAGCTTCACCCCTCAGAAAATAATTGTAAAGGATTCGAGTTGTAAATTATTCTCGTCACATTACCATTTACGCAATGAAAATTATTTGTATATATGAACCGACAAGTCATATGAACCGACAAATTCCAAATAAAATTCAAGTCCTATCCTAACATCTATCAATGGATCATGTAATATGATTAACCATTCATTATTTTGTGATTATTGTTGCAATCGATTAGGTCGATCGAAAAGAGCTCCAAAATAATTCAAATAAGTCGAGTGTAAAACGGATGAGGTCGAAATTGTCATTCTTAGTATTATTCTTTAATTACATTACCATAAATGTTATTCTTTAATTACATTAGCATATAGAAGTGTACATGAACGGGACCGGATGAATTAATTAGAGAGAAACCCAATAATCAAGCTTGATATTGGGAGAGTTCAAATTCACTGGACTAAGATCAGACTTTTATTAATTCTTCCTCGTGATTATGATGATGATCGATCTACCATAGCCTTTTACGAAGATCAACCAAGGGCCTCGCGCAAGGCAGCCTTGAAAGCTTGAAGTTGATTCTCCTTCTCTTCCATGCCACCAGCTTGCTCCAAAGTGACTCGTTCTTCTCCAACGTCGCCACCTTCTTGTCCTTCTCTTCCAACAGCTTGCTCGAAACAGACTCCATCTTCTTCATCCATCCCAGCTCCTTCCTGCAGGCCGCCAGCTCCGCCCTCTCTTCCTCCAGGCTCCGCCGCAGCTCCTTGGCTTCCTCCGCATCTCTCGCCATTCCTCCGACATCCACCACGGTTTCTCCGGTGAACATGTCGACCCTGTCCCACACGGCGGCTGACGAGCAAAAATGAAGTAAAACTAATTAAGGTACAAGTCTACAAGAATATGATTACGTGCAAAAATTTTGTTTAAAAAACACTTTACTAAGGAAAGAATTATATCGGATTTAAGTTTTTTTTTTATAATGGTGATGATAGCATTAGAGCAAAAGGAAAGAGTCTGTACACGAAACAAAAAGGGACTAGCAGCACAAGATGTGCTAAGAAAAGACAAACCCAGAAAAACGATAAGAACAAAGAACAAAGGGGGCTTGGCGAACCAGAACGCCCCTGCACACCCTAAACGAATAAACACAACAAGAAGCTAGAAACGGCTCACAAGCCAGCACAAGGAAGCGACCTGCGACAGAAAAGGAACTGAAAGAGTAGTCACCCGCAAGAGGAGCGGGACAAAACAGACAAGTCAGTTCATTAAACGACGGCCCTGTGAACAGACTCCTCTGTTCGAATGAAGAAAGTTGTTGATCTTCTCGTTCAGCCACTGTCGTGCCTCTTCCTTGGTGATTTTGCCCATTACAACCGGCCATTCGATCATGGACTTAAAAGCTCTTCTGGCGACGGTTGTTACTTCCTGGCTTGAATCTTGAAAAGTTCGTCTGTTTCTTTCGAGCCATATCTGCCGGCAGACGGCGTGGAGAGCGCCGTAGTTGATCCATTCGTCTGTGTTGTTAGGGGAACTTGATTGCCACTCACTGATTGTGGAGGTGAAGTCTGCATTGGTGTTGTCAATTCTCGGGCATGCCTCTCTACATCGATGCCAGACTTCCTTCGCAAAATCACAATGCATGGGTGTCAAGGTAAGGAATGTGAACGAAGTAAAACTGAGGTATAAGAATATATGCAAAAAAAAAAAAAAAATTAACAAAAAATACTTACTAAGGAAAGAATTATATCGAATTCAAGTTACCAATCAAGAATCTGATAGAAACGTGACTCAGAGAAACATTGTACAAGTTTGGAACAAGATCGGATGTAAATTATTTTTGTTGCATGGCCATTTACGCAATTAAAGTGATTTTGAAAATGAATCGACCAACTATACGTAGTGATCACTGATCACCTATTTCTTCGATAGCATAGCTTATTTTTTCACGAATTCTCACTAATCTCATTAACCAATCAATTAAATTTACACATAATCATCATTTCTATCAACCGGGCATGTAATATGATCAACCACTCATTATTTTGTGATTGGTGCAATCAATTAGGTCGAGGAGGAGAGTACCAAAACAGTTCAAATCTGTCGAGTAAAATAGATCAGGTCGAAATCAACATCCTAGTGTTATTCATTAATTACATTACCACAAATGTTTACTCTTCAATTTACACTACCCTTAACAAGCAGTAATGTGAAGAGAACATTATTATTAGTTTTACAACGAAGGAACATCAACAACGACACATACTACATTTGGAAACACTATCACGTAAACAAGTTCTCCGCGACCGTCCTTTAATTTTAGCCTTTACGAAGATCAACCAAGGGCCTCGCGTAAGGCAGCCTTGAAAGCTTGAAGTTGATTCTCCTTGTCTTCCACCAGCTTGCTCCAAAGCGACTCGTTCTTCTTCATCCACCCCAGCTCCATCTTGCACACAGCCAGCTCCAACCTCTCCTCCTCCAGGCTCCGCCGCAGCTCCTTGGCTTCCTCCGCCGCTCTCGCCATTCCTCCCACGTCCATCATGGTTTCTCCGGTGAACATGTCGACCCTGTTCCACAAGGTGGCGGTGGACTTGCAAATCATCTCTTGAGGCACCCTCACGCCATACTTGGACCAGCCAAAGCAATCGTTGATCCGCATGGCCTTGACGGATGGATATGGTTGATTCTTGTGATGATGCAGAACCCGAGACGGTTCACGTAAACATACACATTGTTCCCGTCTTCTATTCCTGCCATCAACGACGAAGCCAGAAATTCGAATGAGCAGGAGGTTAAAAATTTACACAAAAAAAAAAAATCGAATTAACGAGGGCGACTAACGCTTTATCAACTACTATATTTTGTCATTTTAGTACAAAAAATTTACATGATCTTTAGAGTTCAGAGGGGTAGTTAACGCCTTATCAACTATACCTGCGAGCTCGCGAGCCAGCCCACCGAGTTGCTCGCCCTCGATCGCGACGCCGAACACTTGCAGCGCCTTGTGCTGTGGCGACGAAGGGCCGACGCGAACGGCCGGACGCTTTGGCAAGAGTGCTCCTTTTTCGTTGGTCTGAAGAGTAGTGTTCATGTCGCCCATGTGGTCGAAGTCGTAAACAAGAACGTCGGCGTTTGATGAAGCTGGTGTAATGAATTGGTTGTCTGACTTCAAAATAAACGCCGCCGCCATTCTTTGATGAATGTATATGTTGCAGAAGAGGAGCGGGGGATGGAGCTTAATTCTATGGACGCTGTAGTGCAGGAGAAATTAGGGTTCAAGCCCTACGTATATATATCGCATTAAGATCCATTTACATGGGGGTCAAGGTAAGAATAGGAATGAAGTAAAACTAAGGTGTAAGAATATATGCAAAATATTTTGTTTAAGAAAATAAATATACCAAGGAAAGAATTATATCTGATGCAAGTGAATTACATGTTATTTAGGAAAAAAATAAATCGAGAATTCATAAATAAATAAATAAAAAGATCGAGAATGGTGCTGATCATGACAGATCAGGTAGACGAAAGTGTCCATGACTGTCCCACTTCAGATAAAACTCCAACCTCACCTCCTCCTCCTCTTCCATTCTCCGCCGCAGGTTTCTGACCTCGTAAGAAGTCATCATGATCTCTCGAACATCCACCACCAACCTAGCACGGTCGAACATGTCCATAACGTTCCTCACGTTGTCAGCAGTAACCAAACAATCTCCCCCCTAGAGGAAGGAACGAATTCACGCCGTACTTGGACCAACCGAAGTAATCATCTAGTTGATAATCACGCAAGGAACCTCCATGATATGATGATATGTTATGTAAGGAAGTGACTAATATTCATATATTCTATCTTTTTCGAATAATTCGAGTTATTGGGAACAAAACGTGATTTCCAAGTCATCATGAACCACCAAATATTGAAAGATGATAATTTAAAGCCGATGGTATGACATGTCTCTCTAAACATCAAGCACATGAATTAACTTTTGTTTCGTGTGATCTCCAAATTAATAAATGAGTAACATTACCACTACAGTAAGTTCTTGTTTGCACACTATAACCTTCTCAAAATGCTTAGTGTAGTTTACTATTATGTAAAATATATATATTTTTTTATTAATAAGCCCAGACAAATCATATCACACAAGTTACAAATCGACATCCAACTTATTTATTTTCCATGCTATCATATAAGCATAATCTTTTGATACATATCCATGAACAGCAAAGTACGAACAATAGATACGACGACATCATTGAAAATGAAGAGAACCGGCCACCACATTATTCCTCGCCGCCGTGATGATCACCGACCAAGGCACCGACGGCGGCCTTAAAAGCAACCACTCGATCTCTCACCACCTCCGCCTCCCTCTCCTTCTCTCCCACAAACTCCCGCCACCGCGACTCCACCTCCTCGTTCCTCCTCACCACCTCTCTCTTCCGCTCCCTTTCCTTCTTCCACTTCTCCACCTCCAACTTCCCCTTCGTCACCTCTTTCCTCCTCTCCTCCAACCTCCGCCGCAACTCCTCACCTTCCTCAGCGCACCTCATCGCACCCCTGACGTCGATCACCACCGCTCCACCGTACAGCTCGTACCTATTCCGTACGTTGGAGACACTGGCAACGACGTCACGTGGAACAACGACGCCGTATTTGGACCAACCAAAGTAATCGTTCATGGCCAGCTTCCCGAACGCCGCGTGGTCGACGTCCGTGAAGAAACACATGCCGAAACGGTTGACGGACAGGCGATGGAGGATCGTGCCGCCGTCTGCTGCTTTGAAGGACAAGTCGTTCGCTAGGTCGGCGAGTTTCTGATTCTCGAACGTGACGCCCGCGACGACTTGTAGCTTCTTGTACGGACGACGAGGGCCGACGACGGCTCGGAGGGCGCAGTGGCCGGGGAGTGGGGCGGGTCGGATCCTGTCGAAAGCGTACGGGTCGACGGAGTACTCCATCACCGTGACGTGGCCTTGAAGGTCGAGTGATGGTGTGATGAATTGGTTGTCGGAGTTCAGAGTAAACACTGCCATTTTTTATTTTTTGGGGTCTAAGATGAAGGTAATGAATAATAGAGCAATTTGGTGGTCTTATAGTGCGTTTTTTATGATATGTTTACGTGGCTTTCCTCATGGAATTCCATGTTCTGAAGTAAGGTGGAACTTAAGGTAGCTAATCACCCGATCGTACGTACATGTAAATTTAACTAATTGGTTTCCTAGGTTTGGAGGTAAGAATATTCAAAAACAACTTAAAGCACTACAAGAAACTGCTCCTTTTGCGACGGATTCTATTGCGACGACGCAAAAATCATCGCAGAAAGTGAACATTTTGCAACGAATTTTGTATTTTCGTCGCAGATTGTGTTAATATTCTGTGGTAGGTGGGGTATAGGATTTTGCGACGGTCGATTATTTTTCACGACGACTAGTATCGTCGCAAAAAGTTTTGGGGACTTTGTGCGACGATTGGACGCCGTCGCAGAATATTCATATATTTTCTGCGACGCTCATCTTCGTCGCAGAATGTTTGAGACTTTTTGCGACAAATATCTGGCGTCGCAGAATATGTGAAAACTTCTGCGACGAAATTCTTTTCGTCGCAGAATATTTTGAGCTTTTCTGCGACGCTTATCTTCGTCACATAATGTTCGAGACCTTTTGCGACGATTGTTTTACGTCGCAAAATGTTCGATTCTTTTTGCGACGATTGTCTTCTGTCGCAGAATGTTCAAGCCATTTTGCGAATTAAGAATATTTAGGTATGACTTATGAGTACCTATGCACATAACTAAGTTAAAAAAAAAACTTATCGCATTCAATTGATTTGTAATTTTCATATTTAGAAAGTTTATTTTATAAAAGGCAACGAAAATATATAATTATTTTATGGATTGATAAATCTTGACATTTTTTTTAAACTCTACACGATTAGTTTGTAAATTAGTTGAAGATAACCTTTGAGCTCCGGTCCCATAAACTCTAGATGATTAAGTATTTAAGAGATTTAGACGTACATGGTGGTTTTTGAAATCTTAAGCTTGATTAAATGGGCAAAACCGAAAGAAAAGTAAATTCCACATCTGTTTTGTAGTAGCCTAAGTCGTTAAAACATTTGTCTTCACATAGACCTGGGCTGAAGGTCAGCTGTTCGACTCTCCATGGAGATTTTTTGGTGCGGGTTATTTGTAGGCATCGGAAGGGCATTTTGGTCAATTGAGTGGGTTGTCAGTATATAAAGGAAGAGAGGGTTAGTAAACCCTAGCCGCCCAACTCATCTTCCTCCTCTCTTCCAATCTTTAATTTTTCCCCTTCTTCCTCTCTCGTCTTCTCTCCCCATGTAGACAACAAAAATCTTGAAACAGTCAGTGGGAAATCTCCTCCTCTCGATTAGAAAAGCAAACTGGAAGAAAAGGGTATCGCCGGTAGCCTTGGGGTTCGTCTATGCTGAAGGAAGATTGACAGGGTGCCTGGGGTTTGGCCCTTGGCTGCGACAAATCGGCTCCCTCTTGATTATAAAAGCGAAGATCTGGGTAAGATTCGGCCTGCATGTGTGTTTTTCTTTTCATTTTCTGGTTCAAGAGAACGGGCAATGACATATTTCCTTCTGGGTTTTGGTTTAGAACGAGGGGAGAAGAAAAGGGGCTCTCTGGTGGCTTCCGGTGTCGACGGCGGTGAAAAGAGATTGACAGTTGGCCTGGATTTTGGTCTCTGGGCGCGGCGAATCGGGTCCAGCCGAGCAAGGACGACCAGATCTGCTCTTCCGAACGGGATATGCTCTGTTTTTAAAAAAATTGTTCAAGAGATCTGACTTAGCAAATCTGGATTTTGAATGAGGAATTGATAGTGTACTTAATTTGGGCAAATCTGCATTTTTAGGTTTGATGAGGTGCTTATTTGAGTTTTGACAAAAGAAGGAATCAGAAAACGAATACAAGCGAAAAAATTGTGACCTATACTGAAATAGCCCGAAATGAAATTGTGACCTATATTGAAATTAACCAGAAAATAAATTTGAATTAATTCGAAAATGGGTTTTCTTCGCCAAATCATTTAACTTTCTGCGACGAAATAATCCGTTGCCAAATAACCTTTCTTTCTGCAACGGAGCTATTTTCGTCGCAGAATCACCATTCTGCGACGGCATGATCGTCGCTAAATCATCAAACTTCTGCGACGAATTTGATTTTTCTGCGACGAACCAATTTTTTTTCGTCGCAGAACTTTCTGCGACGCTGTATAGGCGACGAAAGCTTTTTATTTTCTGCGACGGTTTAATCCGTCGCAAAATGATTTTGCGACGGATTTTAGGCTTTCTGCGACGATTTATTTCCGTCGCAGAAAGTGAATTTTCTTGTAGTGAAGTTAGACATCCAAAGTATTTATGCTATGTGAAAAGGGAATAATCATTCAATCAACATTACAAGTTAAGACAATTAATAAGAATCTTTGGCACAATTAATGGGCCACATGAGGAACTTCATTGGTAGCCAACAAGGATTGAGGGAGGTCGTTTTATCATGAAATAGTTGGTCTTCGGTTTGGAGGTCATAAACGCGAATGTCAACCATTGTAACATTCCATTAATGGCCTCTAACATCACGAAAAATGAAACATAGACACAAGTGAGATTTCATTCATATTAGAGTTCTTTTTAAAAAACTTTACTCGCCCCCTCAATATTATTATATGATTCATTTTATTACCTGCTGACGCGATCTTCTTCAGATAAGTCCATTAATTAATGTATTAACTATTTTTTTTTTTTTGAAAGGTGAATCTTTTATTCCAAATAAGAAACCAGGGGAAGCAAGCAATTTTACAACAGTGGTTCAATCAAGTTAGCATTTAGCAATAGTAATCCATTCCACTTGTAAACAACCGTCACGAGAGCAGCCTTGAATGTAAATAATCACAAACCACTACATTTTGCATTGTAATATTATTTTTATCAATTAATAATCATCTTTGTTGATTTATTACATCGATGTAAAGCATAATAAGACATACATGATAACGACGAATTAATTACAGATAAATTAAATAGTGAAGTTTGATGGTGGGGAAGTCGGATCGATGGATAGTACTGCAGTAGGAAGAGATTTTTATACTTCGTCGTGGTTGTGATGATGATCAACTAAAGACCCCAGAGCGGCCTTGAAAGCGAAAAGTTGACTATTCAACCCCTCGACCTCCTTCTCTTTCTCTTCTGCCAACTTTTCCAGTACGACCTTGCTCCTCCCGCTCCTCTCCACCGCATCGTCCACGCATTCAATCTCCTTCCTGCACGCCGTCAGCTCCAGCCTCACCTCCTCCGCCTCTTTCTCCGTCCTTTCCAGCCTCCGCCGCAGGTTCCTGGCTTCCTCGGCAGCCCTCATGATTCCTCGAACGTCCACCGCCACCTCAACACGGTTGTGGAACGCTTCGAAACTGTTCATCACGACACGGGCACCAATACAATAAGTAGTAGTCCCGTCCGGCGGCGCCGGTGGCAGGGGCGGTTCGACGCCGTATTTGGACCAGCCAAAGTAATCGTTGATAACGACGGACCTCCCCAAGGGGTGAACCGGGCCTCCTATGAGGAAACACTGGCCGAAACGGTTCACCCCGAGACGGTAGCTTCGGCTTCTTGTTTGGCTGGATTTGAAGGCCATGTCGGCCACCAACTCTTGGAATTGCTCCTCGCCTTCAATCGTGACGCCCCACAGTTGTAGCGCATTGAAGCCTGCCCTTCTGGATGGCCCGACGCGGGCTACGATCTTCTCAGGATCATATGACTCCCCAGCGTAGTTCATCACATAAACATCTGCAGATTTGCCTTCTCGAACGGTCACTGGTACGATGTAGCGATCGTCAGAATCAAAGCTAAATACCCTCATTTTTTTCCTAAGAGAAAAAAGGGAAGAATGCAGCTGTTGTTTATAACAATATTTGGCTGGGAGTTCGCTACGTGCACAAGATCTGTACCATAAATATCCATGTAATTAAGGTGACGTTCAACAAGTTAATTACTTTGAAGGGTGTTCATGGAATCCTGAAAATAAGAATAGCCATGGAGTAAAGTTTACATGGAAGAATATATGCAAATCTTGGATTAACTAGGCAAGGAAGGGATATCATTGTGCTAAATTGAGATGAAAAGAGACATTTTGGGATGTGCAGAAGTAAATTATTCCCGAATGAAGAAGTTGATTCTTCCACTAACTGTTTTTTTTATAGAAAAATTGGTGACCTCATTTTGCTATCGCAGTTAGAAACATAAGGAACATGCATACAAGGCAAAGCAAATAGGACCGAACATTCATAAGCTTCTCCATCTTCTTGATCCATTCCAGCTCCTTCTTGCATGCCGCAAGTTCCAAGCTCTTCTCCTCCAGTTGGTTCCTGCATGACACCAACTCCACGTTCTTTTCCTCCAAGCTACGCCGCAGCTCCTCGTTATTGGCTTCCACCGCATCAGATCCAACACTTGCTTGAACGCCCGCCTGAGGTAACTCCACACCGTATTTGGACCAACGGAAGCTATCATTGATCCTCGTCACAGTCTCCTGATCACTTCCACTTATTAGACATAGGCCAAGACGGTTCACATAAACAGTTGAGCCTCGCCGTTTCTCCATCGCGTAGAGCTCTTCACACAAGGATTGGAGTTTGTCGCCGTCAATTGTATTGCCGAACACTTGAATTGCTGTGCATCTGGTTGACGTCGGGAAAACAACTCCACAAGGGCGCCAATGATCAGAGGAACAAGGGGTTTCCTGAAACATCTTAATATCATTCACGTCACCATTGTAAGTGAGCACCGCGATATTTTCACCACACCATGGAATTGGAAAGAGGAATTCATTGTCGGACTCCAACCTAAATACTACTACTGACATTTTTTTTTTTTATCGTTGGGAATTCTATAGAATATGTTGTGAATAGCCGAAGCAAGCATTGCACCCTGCTACATTTATATAGAGGCGAAATTAAGCATTGGTGTGATGGTTCATCAGCCGATGCATTGTTTCTCTCTTCGCCAATCAAAGGTTGAGTGCCTCCTCGTTCTTCTATGCACGGCCTGCGCGCTGAACCTTCTTATAGAAAGAAGCAATGTTAAGTTGTGGCCGCCGTTGTAAAGCCGCGCTGTGACTTCCAAGGAGATGGCCTTTTAATGAATGGCCAATTAATCGAAACAAACCTACTCCCAAGAGACATAAATATTCGTGATTCCATTTGCACGACTTAGTGCATGCATGCATGCATGCCTGTCTCTTCGTAATCCCCGTTTTCGCTGCTTTCCAAGATAATCAAGATAATCAGTATTATTCACTCTTCATGTTCATGTTTCTCAAGGGAGATAATTAAATAATTTTTTTTCTTCCTTTTATATAAAAGGAAAGTAAGTAGTGATCAACCAATGAGTGTAGTGCAGCCTTTATATGGGAAAGTTAGTTTTTCATGGTTGCTCAGCCGACTCCAGTGGATGGGAAATCTTGCTATCTTACGTGCATGCATGCGTACGTTTATTCTATCTTCTCGAATGTGAAAGAAATTTGTGAAAGCTTTAAGGAGATTTCGGTAAACTAGCTACACTCCAATCCATAGTAAAATATGGTAAGAGAAATTTACGTATAGAATAGGTATGAGTATTTTACTTTGTCTTTGAGCAAATGTTACGTTTAATAGTACTTAATAATCGTAAATATATAAAATTAATTATTTTAAAATACATAAATATATAAATAATAGCAAAGTTAATAATTTAATTCATTAAATATGGATATTAAACGTAATATACGGGTTTTATACATGTTTAGTACCGTAGCCATCAAATGAACGGAAAAAATGAAACGGCTTGACAATAATACGGATACGAAAGTTTTAAACGGATAAAATACATACGATTACATATACGTGTATTAAAAGAAGTATTTACTGCTCCAATCCATATAACAACAAGCATGCTCTTAGGCTTGGAATTTTAAGTTGGATAAAATTCAAACTAACTAATCATGATTTTCGTCATGTCGATGTCCAAGAAAAGGTGCAAAATTTAGTAAAAGGGAAGCTAGAGCGAGTTTCTTTTAGATAAAATCGTTAATGGTTGAAAGATCCTTATTACTGATCAACCATGGATCTAAGGGTAGCCTTGAAAGCAAGGAAATGATCCTTGGCCATCTTCACCTCCTCCTTCTTCTCCTCCACCAACCAGCTCAGAACCAGCTCCCTGTTCTTGCTGCGTTCCAACTCCATGCTCTTCTCCTCCACTTCCTTCTTGCTTGCCGCAAGCTCCACGTCCTTCTCCTCCAAGCTTCGCCGAAGTTGCTCTTTGGCTTCTTCCAGTTCCTTCTTGCATGCCGCCAGTTCCACGTCCTTCTCCTCCAACATTCGCTGCAGTACCTCCTCGTCTTCTTCGAATTCCTCCTCACTGCTTGCTTCTCCCGCCACATGGGTTTCCTCATAAGACTTGTCGTAACCATTCCACAGGGAAATCCCTCGAGGAATCTTCACGCCGTATCTGGACCAACGAAAGCGATCGTAGGTCCACTTGTTCTTGAATGATAGAGGTCTGACCTCCTCCACCATCATGCAGTGGCCGAGCCGGTTCACGAAGACGGTGAATCTGTTTCTTTCCAGTGCTTTGAGGTCATTCAGCGCCTCTCTCAACATGTCTCCCTCGAGGATATCGTCATACACTTGGAGAGCGTCGTAGTAGGTTGGTCGAGCAGCATGCAAGCGAGCGTGGACTCGAGCAGCGCCGCAACGGCGGCAGGCTTCGTCGTCAGAGAGGCGTGTTGTGCGGACAATCTCGACGATTCTGCCACCAAACGAACCACCGAAGTTGTTCCAGTACCTGGTCACGTAAAGGTATTCGCCGCACACGGAAGGCGAAACGAATTCCCTGTCGGACAATTTGAAAACTGACATCCTGATCCTGATGATGATGTTTTGGTATAGAAGGGAAGGAAACTCGATTCGATAGAATTTGTTGGGTGATATGGAAAATTGGCTACTTATAGGTAGGGGTGGCTATACGGTCCGGTCCGGTTAAATTGGCCCAAATTGATCCGGTCCAGTCCGGTTTTTTTGAAAATATAAGGACCGAAGATTGGATTGGATACAGTCCAGTCTTGATCCGGTCCGGTCTTGACCCGGTCCGGTCCCAATTCGGTCTTGGTTTTATATTGAGATTGTGAGAATTTGAGTAGCCTAAGGCCTAAAAGGGTGAGGAGTTGGTTAAGTTTTGTACTAAGTGCAAAGGTTTGTGACCGTTTATGCAAATTACCCTTAAGTTTTGTATGTTGAGCTCTCTTATCCGGTCTTTATCCGGTTTTTTACCTCAAATCTAAGCCCAAAGATTGGATTGGATTGTTTACTATCCGGTCCCGATCCGGTCTCGGTCCGGGTTATACGGTCCGGTTTCCGGTTTTTCATCCGGTCCCGGTCCAAATAGCCACCCCTACTTATAGGGGGTGAAACCTTGTAATTGTAACGGTCAGCCAACGTAAGGGCAGAACAAAGGTACACTTTAATTGCACAGTCAAAACGCCGAGTCCCAATTGGTATACATATCGAACTCTTCGTAATTCCATTCGCATTTAATATCGCAACAAACGAAGTGGTGAATGTGGGGAAGGTTAACTAGCCATTGAAAGACACCTTTGACGCGTAACTAGATCTGACAAATTACGATTTACGAACCAGCCTGTTGACCCGACCTGAATCCAAATGAAAAATTGAAATTTTTTATAACCCGAAATCCAAATGACCTGAATTCGATTAATTTGTATGTCAACCCTTTAGACCCGTTTCATTTCATATGTCATTCCCAAACTGATATATAAAATCACTGATAAATTAGTGTGATGTTTAAAAAAATTCACAATGATTTTAAAGACATGTTTGGAATCAAAGGATAATCAAATATCAACGGTTTCTTATAGTATTATATATTACTCTTATGATTGTTTTTTAACGATCTGTGCAATTTGTATTTTATTTCATTAGCATAGAAGGATTCGAGAATATGTTAATTGACATGTGTTAGATAAATTATTATCATGCATATGTGAAGATTTGTATTCTTTAAAAAAATATGAAGCATGTTTGATATTGTTTCTGAGAGCGCTCATAACCTGAAATGACCTGTAACCAGACCGTAAACCCAACGAGTAGAGTCAATATTTGACCTGAAATTGACCAACCCCAACATGAACCTACCCATACCCTAAAGGCCCAACTCAAAATTACCCAACCCAACCCAATTGACAGGATTCATGTCACCATTACTGAAAACATAAACAGAAACAGATGCATCATTACATAAGAGCAAACAATTGTAATGGAGGAGCTTGTCACTCCGCGTTCTAATGATCATGATCATGAGCCTTCAATTTCAAAGCAAGAAGTTGGTTCGTCAGCCCGACAACCTTCTCCTTCTCTTCCACTAACTTGCTCAACGCCGACTCCATCTTCCTGCTCCACTCCAGTTCCTTCTTGCATGCAGCCAATTCCATGGTCTTCTCCTCCAGTTCCTTCTTGTAAGCCGTCAGTTCCTCCTTGCATGCCACTAGCTCCACGTTCTTCTCCTCCAGTTCCTTCTTGCACGCCGTCAATTCCATGCCCTTCTCCTCCAGTTCCTTCTTGCACGCCACCAGCATGGTAACATGCGGAGGTGACTTCACCCCGTATTTGGACCAATCAAAGTGATAGTCGATCCGCTGGAACTCATAATATGAAGACGCTCTAGTGATTATACGGAAGCCGAGACGATTCACAAAAGCACAACATCTTCTATCCCCTTCTTCTACTGCTCTTAGATCCTTCGCTAGCTCTTGGAA
Source organism: Linum tenue (assembly GCA_946122785.1). Lineage (NCBI taxonomy): Eukaryota > Viridiplantae > Streptophyta > Magnoliopsida > Malpighiales > Linaceae > Linum > Linum tenue. The sequence continues at coordinate 92,401,698 of CAMGYJ010000008.1, forward strand.
TTCGTCTCCCTCAACGGTGGTGCCAAAGACTTCTAGTGCCACGTATTCATGGTCCGGCCCAACGAAGACATAATAATCACTCAAAGACAAGAAGCATGCTTCTCCGACAGCCTTGATATCATTCATGTCACCATTGTAGCTGAACGCTACAATAAGTTCGTCACCAAGTGCGCAGATGAATTTATCATCGGACTTCAAGCTGAAGACTGTCGACATTCTGACGGTTGGAACAGTAGGTTCGACCGTCCACAGAGTTCTGCTATGATGTTTTTGTGAATAAACAGCATGAATCCTGTTCATGGCAGCCACCCTTTATATATTTTTTCCAATTGTGATGCTTCAGTAGACGAAAGGACGCCATAATGAACGTGCGAGGCAGATATATCGATCTCTTTGTAATTTCGATTTTCATGCATTCAATGGACTGACAAAATAGGGGCACGGAAGCGCTCTGTTATGTCTCTTCATAAATAATTTTATTGAACGGTGTGATAAATTTATCGTCGGACTTCAAGCGGAACACCGTCGACGACGTTCCGGCGGTTAGAATAGTAACTGCGTATCCAGAAATTCTATATAGGGGTGTCCTCTTTAAAAATTAAATTAAATTAAATATTAAAATTAAATTAAATAATTATTAAATATGAAAAATCTGACTAATAAAAGTTACATTAAAAGTTTAGACATGTTTCGTAAAATGGTAAAATACATTCGGTGTCTATACTGCTCAACAATGATCTTTCGACATATCCTACTAGAAAAGGGTATCCAGTAATTGGGTTTAATCATTAGGTTTTAAAAATAATTTGGGATAAGAATAACATTTTACTATTATATTTGGATCTAGAACACAATAACAAATGAGTTGTAGTGTAATTGAAAATATGTTTACTAATAGTGACAGTGTCTCAAGTTTAAATCACATAAACTACTACCTAAATATTATTTGTACTAATACGCAAACTACTATGGGAGGTTGGATAATCGTTTTCCCGAATTTTAAGGGTGTCCCATTACCACTTAAACATTTTTTTTCCTCATATACAAACTATTATCGAAGGTTGAATAATCGTGTTTCCAAATATTAGGGGTGTCCCGGGACACCCCTAGACATGCATGTATCCGCCCCTGACTCCGATAAAGAAACACAAGCTTAGGGTTTCTGACTCTCTGTAGGTCTATCAAAAAAAGCTACTAAGCCCTACCCACCCGCATCTACTACTGGGCCCAACTAAAATTAATAAGCCCACGATCTTGTACCAACGGGGCGAAGGAATATTGAGCCCAACTTCGAGCCCATTGAAACAATAGTAACAAGAGGCCCAAACATACCGCATCATTCACCCCCCACGGCCTCACGTTCAAGACCAATGAAAGCCGGCCGCGTGTAAAACCCGCCAGTTTGATCGAAATGGTTCCGCCGCGGGAAAATTCTGTGTCAATTTTCACTGTTTGGTCAGCCACACGCCGGGTGGGAAACCGGCGAACGACGGCGGCAATCATGTCGAGAAAGCATCGCGTACACAACGGGAACCCCAGCTTCTCTCTCTCTCTCTCTCTCAAGCGCCTCCCCAACATCATCATAGTCGATGTCAAGTAAATCAAATTCCTCCTCGCGAAATTAAATTCTTTTTTATTATTATTTGGGGTTTCGGGACTTTTGATCAAAATCAGGGTAGTTCCACTTCGGATTGTACCTCTTCAAAAACTCACAATGGCGTGGTTCCATGGTAGCTTGATCTAATGTTTTGATTCCGTCTGTCTTTCATTTATATGTTGAAACCTACTGGGTTTTTCACTTTTGTGCGACCTGTGATCGATTTTGGAGAATGAGGAAGTGGAGGGCTCATCAATGCAGCGTGAGAGTTCAAAATTTTTACAGTGATTCTGTTGTTGTGGGGATTTAAAAAAGAGGGCAAAGGTTCATAAAGCTTTTAGCTTTACTAAATTGAAGTGTGTAAACATAGATCAATGTAAACTAACACAGAAACTTCTTGCAGTAGGCGGGTAGAACAGAATGTCCGCCTAGCTTGAAGAAAGATTCACCTCGGATCGGGGCCAAGTGATTCACATGTTACTGACATCCATAAATTTTCCTTAGAACATATTGGTTTCATGGTGGTCCTAACTTCAGTAGTTCAGCAACTGGGATGTTTATTACATGGAGCATTAGCCTGTTAGCCAGGACAAAATAGGCAAGGCAACTTCGTTTATTGCTTTCTACTGGTTGTAGTGCTTTCAGTTCTTCATTTGCTGCTAGGAGAAAAGTACCATATTCTTTTGCAGGTCTAAGGCCCGACATGTCTCAGAAGGCTGGCAAATTATCTGCATGCTCACTCATAAATGACCATGAGAGAGGGAAGGATGACAAAGGAAAACTACATAGAATTTGGTTATCTATATCTTACACATCCTGACAGGTAACATAGTAATTCTTGTTCTATCTGTAAGGAGAAGTCCCGCCTTGAGTCTTAACCAAAGAATAGTATATACCATGTAAAGCAATGAGATTCCTGTGTGAACCTTCTTCTGCAATTTTGCCTTTGTTGATCACAGCTACGGTGTCTGCCTTCTGTATTGTGGCTAATCTATGAGCAACCACAACACATGTCCTTTCAACCATCATCTTTTCCAGTGCTTCCTGGACAAGGTTCTCCGACATGCTATCGAGTGCACTTGTCGCTTCATCCAGAAGCAGGATTGCCGGGTCCTTCAGGATTGCTCGCGCCAATGCTATTCTTTGCTTCTGGCCTCCTGAAAGCTGTACTCCTCTCTCTCCACAGTAGGTATCATACCCTTGTTTTAGGGAGCTGCATATGTATAGAGCATAAACATCAGCATTATGGGGAAAACATATTAGTATCTGCAAAAGCATCAAGATGAGAAGACACTAATTTAAGGCTTAGTAAATTGAGTTTTGGCTTCAAAAGTACCTGATGAACTGATGAGCATTGGCCCGGATTGCAGCCCTTCTGATCTCAGCTTCTGTGGCGCTGTCATTGCCATGAGCAATGTTATCGCGGATTGTTCCAGCAAAAAGAGTCGGTTCTTGGCTCACTAATGCAATGTAAGATCTCAACTTCCTCAAGTTGTAGCTCCTGATGTCACGTCCATCTATCAGTAAGGTCCCACCTTGTGGATCGTAAAATCTTTCGATAAGTGCAAGAACTGTTGACTTTCCTGAACCACTTGGACCTACAAGAGCTATTGTCTTCCCGGCTTCAATCTTCAGGCTTAGCCCTCTGAAGATTGGTTGATCTGGTCTTGTTTGGTAAGTAAAGAATATCTTGTCAAGCTCAATTTTGCCATTGATTGGTTTCCTCAGTTTTATCCCCTTTGGATCAACTGGGTCTATCTCAGTTTTTCTGTCCAGGATTTCAAACACCGATCTAATGGCACTGCCTCCTTTGGCGATATCAGAACTCATGCTCCCTGCATCAGCAATATTCTTACCAGTACTCATCAGTAGAAAAAATGCCTGGAAGAGGTGTTTAGGCTTTATCAATCCTTCATTCAACAGCTTCCCTCCGTACCAGTAAGTTAAAGCCATAGCTGCTGTGGTCAGGAATTGTGAACTACATAACCCAATACCTGAAAACCATGATTGTTTCACAATTTCCTTCTTGGGTCCTTCCATCGTTTGTGCAAACAAAGTTAATATCCTCCTTTGAGATGAAAAGGCAGTTATAGTTCTGTGATTGATGATTGATTCACTTGCTAACTGACTTCCCACTCGCTGTTCTGCACGTGCTTTTGCGGACAATGTCTTCATCAGCACACTTCTGGAGTAGAAACTTCCAATGATTAGTGGTTGTATTGAGATAATGACAATTGCTAGTCTCCATGTGACTATCAGGCTGACGATAAAGGCAATGGTAGCACTGAAGGAGATCTGAATCAGAAGTGACATCCGATCTCCAATTAAGGACCGAACCAGCTGTGCTTCATTGGCTAGCCGAGTACAAATGGCAGCACTTGTGTTGTGTTCTTGATCAAACCAATCGATCTCGAAGGTGAACATCTTCTCTACCATTTTCTCGCGTACCCTTTTCACCAATTTCTCACCCATGATTGCGAAGTTGTAATGCTGGATGATGTTGAAAGTGAAGCTGAGAACTGCAAAGCTTAAAAAGAGAAAGCAGTAGGTTATGATCTCTGACTTTATATTTTCTTCAGAGAAGTATACTGACAGAACTGATCCTAGACAATATGCATGAGCTGGTTGAATTGCTCCAACTGTGGCAGCTCCTAGGCAGCCAAGAAACCCTCTCCGCCATTCTGGAGCATTCATTTTCAGCAGCCTCCACTGTGATGACGATGAGGATGATGATGCCTTGCTGTTGTTGTCATTTTGGTGATAGGAATGTGTGTGGAGTGGAGGTTCAATGTTGATCGAGAAAACTGGGCTGAAGGAAGATGGGCTGCCGTGACATCCAGATCTTCCAGCACTAACGGGAGTTTGTGGAGGATGATATTTAGGGCTCCGATGGGTTCTGTTTGGTACATTTGGGCCTACTGCTGAATTCTTATCTACTGATTGCTGCAATCTCAACATTTTGGTATAAGCTCCTCCTTTCCCATTGTCCAAGTCAACGAGTTCGTCATGGCTTCCTGATTCAACTATCTCCCCAGATTGAAGAACAACTATCATGTCAGCATTTCTTACAGTTGACAGGCGATGAGCAACAATGATTGTCGTCCTGCCCACCGAGGCTTTATCAAGGGCAGTTTGGACCACCCTTTCAGATTCTGCATCCAATGCACTTGTGGCTTCATCTAGAAGGAGAATCTTTGGATTTCTGATCAGTGCTCTTGCTATAGCAATCCTTTGCTTTTGCCCTCCTGATAACTGAAAACCAAATTGCCCCACCTGAAACAATAAAGTAAGTGAGAGAAACATATCAGCAAACTTTTTGTTAAAACATGTCACTTTCCTTATCAATGAAGGAGCAAAAGCAGTATGTCATATTTACTTGTGTTTGGTATCCATTGGGTAACTTCTTGATGAAGTCATGTATGTTTGCAGCCATGGCAGCTCTTTCAACATGTTTCGTGGAAGCTTCCTCGTTGCCGAACAGAATGTTCTCTTGAATGGTTGTTGCAAACAGAATTGGCTCTTGATTTACCAGCCCCATTTGGGATCTCAACCATCCAGGATGAAGTTTCTTTATGTCATGGCCATCAAGCAATATGTTGCCTTTGACAGGATCATAGAACCTCTCCAGCAGAGCAACGACAGTCGACTTTCCTGACCCACTCCCTCCAACAAGCGCCACTGTTTCTCCATGACGAATTCGAAGGCTGAATTCACGGAGAACAAGAGATTCTGGTCTAGATGGATAGCTGAAATGAACATCCTTGAAATAAATGCTCCCTTTAATACGTGACAGGACCTTCTTCTCGTCATCTTCAGAGTCTATACCTGGGACCCTATCGACCATTTCATTGACCCTTGAAGCAGCCAAAACTGCCTGTGAGATGAATGAAAGATTGGGTAGCGCATTCATGATGGACCTGGAATCGCAAGAACATTCAAAAGAGCATTGATAACTGAGAAAGAAAGGAAGTAACTTATTGACAATACAAGCGAAGGAAAATAGAGGAAACTCACACTCCTCCAATGATGACACAGGCTCCCGAGACGAAAACAGCACCACCCTTTTGGCCCCTTTCAGTGACCAGATAACTTCCAACCCAAGCTTGGAAAGCCCAAGCTCCATATACCATCCCCATGCTTCCAATCAGAACCCCTTTAGTCAACCCTTGCTTGATCCCAATCTCCATGCTCCTGTGAAGTGCGTTACTGAATCTCCCCAGCGTTTGAGCCTCCCCTACATAGGAGTAGACGACCCGGATCGATGAGATTGCTTGCTCAGCAATCGTACCACCCATTTCATATGCTTCTTTGGATTTCCCTGCAAGTTTAACCAGCAGCTTTCCAAACCCCAGTCCAGGGGCAATAAACAAGATGGCGAATGGCAAGGCTGATATAGCCAGTTCCCATGAGAGCAAGAACGAGACCAGGATGCTGGCGATGAATGATGTGAGATGAGCCAGACAGTTTGGTATCTAGAAACACAGAAGGAGAAGAAAATAAACTCTCAAGCTACTTCGCATACATGAAGGAAAAACATATAGCAGAGTGTTATTAGGTGGAGAGTGAAGAAAATGAACCTTCTCAGCTATGGTGTCCTGGATTACATGAGCATCAGAAGAAATGACAGAGATGACTTGGAAAGTGCTACACGAAGCAGACTCTCCGTCGAAGAAACCAACTTCCTGTCTCAGCACTGCTTTAAGGTACTCCAACCTCATTCTAGATGTCTGCCTCTCGGATGTTCTTGTCCAACACAGTCCTTCCAAGAAAGCTGATGCACCAACTAGAATTGCGAGGAAGAGCAATCTCAAAGCATACTGTTTTTTTGCATAAGATCATCATCGTCACAAGAAAATGCATTCAGCAATGATCATTCTGTTTCTGGATAGGTAAATTTTAATTAGACAAAATTGCAGTGGTTTCCCATACCTTCTCGACGGTCTTGTTTGAACCATTCAACTGAGACCCGCCATAGTTGTTGATGACATCGCTTAGAATGTACATGGTAAGTGGAGTCATGGATCCATCCCCGATGCTCCCCAGAGTTCCAGCAACCATCCACACCATGTCTATCCAATCCGCATACCGGAAAAGCCCACCTTTGCCATTTCCCTTCATCGCTGTCTCTCTGTCTGTCTCTCTGTGATGATTGATTTCACCTGAGAAACACAATTGGAGCCATGTCTACAGTAGTGTTAATAGACAAAGAAGCGTCCGAAGAAGAACGGCTGAAGTGGGAAGAAGCTCCATTTCTTGTTGATTTTCTTATATAAACGAGGAGGGAAGTGCAAAGAAGATTTTTGTTCTGTCAATTTCTATTGGGTGGAAGTATTTCATTCGAAGCCGGCAATGCCTTTTGGAGGGTACAAGGTCGTTATTACAGTGTCAATATCGAACAGAAGGATATTGACGATTTCTTTTGGGTCACTTTCATGGCGGAAACTGCAATGTCTGGCCGTCGGACTGAGATGTCTATCATTTTGTCTATCATTTTTCTTCTTTCAGTCAGCTTCCCTTCGAATTTAACTGGAAATGGTGCCCCCTGGTGTGATGTCTGGATGATTATATTATTTTATTATTACTTGCGTCGGCAGGTGTACCATGGCGAAGGAAGGAGCTCGCCGGCGGGGAGAACCACCGGCGACAACACAATCCACGGGTTGTCGTATTTACGGCGACGCAGCGGCCAGGTTCGTTTCCCTCTGTTCTCCTCTCTTCTCTTCTAAACCCATTTCTCTATCCTGCCTTCTGAATTTCAATGTTCTGCTCTTCAACATCAGCAACAACGACAATGGTTTTGAATTTTTGCACTAGAATGTTGCTGCTGCCTGTAAAGTGTAGATCTTTTTACTTGATCAGTTTTTATCTGATGGTGCAGCAGGTTGTGAATTCACATATGCATTGTGGACTTTACATCAGGTGTTGAATTTCTTCATTTTAGAGGAATCAATTGGCTGATGATAATTTTTGTTAATTTGTAGAGGCTGAGAAGTGCTCCTATTAAGTGCTTGATTAAGACTTAAGAGGAAACAATAGCTTCAATGTTACGATTGCAGCTGTGATTGAGCCATGGTAAGTGTTTCAGCTCTTGGATTGGGGAGAAATCGAGTTCAAGTTTGCTGGTTTTTTGTGTTAGTTGGTTCTTAGATTCCTGGTCAAGTTCCAAACAAAAGCTGTAAATTTGTAAATTGCTTGATTCTGGAACTTCTTGGGCTGGTTGGACTTGGTCACTCAGTCTGTAGTCTGTACTCAAAGCTCAGCAGTCCTGGAACATAGCGCTTGTATTCAGTTAACAGATAAAAGAGTGATAACTGGAGGAAGGTCACTAGTAGATCCTTTTTAGGATAGTTTCGAGTACAAATGGCGCTTCGTCTCAGTCGTTATCGTCAATTCATCAGCAGTTCCACCATATGATTCAGCATATATCTAAAATCAGGATTCGGTTGATGTCCTCTTCTTGAGTTACTTCTGTTTGTTTGCTTGTCAAGCTCATTGGACGGCATCTAACTTATTTTTGTACTTTCTTTTGCAGTTACAGGAGTGATAACTGTCAGAAATGCTATTTTCTTCTTTGTGTGCAGCTCGATCTGCCAGATGGTGAGAAACCAGCCAATCTATCAGCAGTTCCACCACGAAGGTTTCCCAAACATATTCATCAAAGGGCTCAAAATCCCTTCCTTCATTTCTTGGAATCCCTACAATTCTATTGGTTATGTTGATCTGCAGCAAAGCCTTGACAAAGTGGATTCTTCCAGCAGGTTTCGAAGTTCGAACACCTTGAGGACCTCCATAAGATGAAGTCAATATGTTCTGCTGCTGAGGTTCTTCTCCCTTGCAAATGTTATAGGAAGTGCACCATAAGTTCACAGTACAGCAGAATAAGCAAGAGTTAGTGACAAACATACAAACAAACATGATTGGGCTCCTTAATATTTCGTTCGAAGTTATTACCTACGATATCTGTATACATGTGATGAACAACTTGGAAAATGATGGGATCGTATTCGTATGTTATCTGTCCCCTTTGGCCTGGAATTTCATCATATGATGATGTAAAGATTGGAATTCAAGCTAATCACTTTGTTCATGTTCTTGGTTATGAATGAAGGCAAGTCAATTTAGTGTTTTAAACTTTTAATTACCGCGGGAAGGAAAATATTGAGCCCGCACATCGGGCCCATAAAAATAACAGGGCCGCGCGGCCCAAACATGACCGTATCATTCGCCACAGCTTGAACCAATGAAACCTCGCCACGTGTATCACCCAGCCTCTTTGATCGAAATGGTTCCGCCGCGGAAATATCTCTGCCACTTTCCATTGTTTGGTCAGCTCCGCCGGGTGGGAAATCGGCGATCAACGGCAGCGGGAGTTCCAGCTACTACTACGGAAGCCATGTCTCGAGGCATCTCGTACATAACGGGGACCCAGCTTGTCTCTCTGAAGCGCCTTCCCAACATCGCCATAATCGATGTCAGGTAAATCAATTCTTCGCGACTACAGTAATCAAATTACTGTGCATTTTGGTTGATGATTTTGGTGGTTTGGAATTTGGAAGGGACGAAGAGAGGAGCTACGATGGACATATAGCGGGATCGCTTCACTACGCCAGCGGTAGCTTCGGCGATAGGATCTCTAATCTTGTTCAGGAGGTCAAAGGGAAAGACACCCTCGTCTTCCATTGCGCGCTCAGCCAGGTCTGTTTTTTTCTGATCAAGCAAAGGTTTTCCCCCCCAATTCTCGATCAGGTTTTTCGTACTTTGATCGAAATCGGGGCAGTTACTCTTTAAATTATAGCTCTTCAGCTCACAACTGCATGATTCCATGGATTGGTCTAGTGTTTCATTGCATCTGTAGCCATTTATCAGATGAATTCTAGTGGGATTTTGTACCATCTGTGATAGATTTTTGGAAGAGAATCCGTGAGTGCAGTGCGAGTGTTAGTATTTGAGGGTGTGGGTAGTTTAATGGAGAGAGAGAGAGAGCATGATTGATTCACTTGACTGCATATACCTTATCTTGGTCAATTTGGGAATGCTGTGAACTTGAACTTTGGTGGGAGGATCAATGGAAATGTCAGTAAGAAGAAGAGGGCAGAGGTTGAAAAAGCTTTTGGCCTTACTAACTTGTATTGAGCTGAGTTAGATCTATGTAGATCAACACAGAAACTTGTTGCATCAGGTTGGTAGTATATCAGAGTAACCTATACGAAGCTTCAGGAAAGATCTGCCCTTTGGCCAAGTTATTGATGCCAAAGAGGTCCACAGACATTATGTTAAGAATCCACTTAGTAATCAGAGAGATATATAGGCATGTTCCTTAATCCTGTGGCCACATGTCTCCGCAAAGTGGAGCTCATGTCCAGAAACAAGCAAAACTTAGGCTTTGTTGATGACAAGAAGATCAAATTACCAATGACCACATTTCTGAAACATTAACTAAGAACAAGTGTGTCCATTGTTTGCAGGTTCGAGGACCAACATGTGCAAAAAGGCTGGCAAATTATCTAGATGAGCTGAAAGAAGATGTAGGAATAAAAAACGTGATGGTGTTAGATCGCGGCTTCAATGGCTGGGAAGCTGCTGGTAAACCTGTCTGTCGCTGCACCGATGTTCCCTGCAAAGCTGGATGTCAGTGATTGAATCATCAACAACTCTACAAGTTCACAATCCAGGTCCCTGCTAAAGAAGCAACTCAATCGTACTACCATTGCCTTCCCTCTAATGTGGTCTAGATGACTAAACATCATCATTAACTCTATTTTAGCATTTTGGTTATTGTTATGATGATCCAAAATGCTGTCTGCAGTGCATATTCTGATAAACAGAAAAACTAGGAAAGATCTGTCAAATCCTGGATCTCCTTTACACACGTTTGTAAACACTAAACAGGGTATGTCTGGTTTCCGGCATTGGATTGCCTCGAATTGTTACACAATATGGTTGTATTTGCTGATGTTTTATATGGATGAGCTTGAATCATTTTTCTTAGCTTGTGATGTTCATCTTATGCCGGAAGTTGTAGTTGAGTAGTATACTGAATTGGTGCACTAAAATCAAATTGGTGCAGGACTAGATAAGTAATGAAAAGAAAGATTGAGGAGTAGAACTGGGAGAAAATAAAATATGGGACCGTTTGTCTATTTACCAAAATTTGAGTTAAAACGACGTCGTAAGTTTGGCCTAAGCTTACCCGCCTCTAAATCTAATTGGCGGAAAGCGGTCATCAATTCGCGGCTTCTTCCCTCCTTGGTGACTTCCGGTTTCAGTTTCAGACTTTGTTCCACAGACTTTCTATTTCTTGGCAGAGCCCTTCTGAATTCTCGAGGGAAAAAGATCTTAACTTCCGGATCTTTGGACTCGCCTCCACACCACAGTTATCTGTTTTTCAATTTCCTCAACAAAGGGTTCATTCGTGAAAGGAGAAGCAGAAGGAGAAAAGATGGTAAGCGTCTGACCTAATCTAAGGTTTCTGTTTGAGCCTAGAATGTACTAGGCGGTTGTGAGGCTCCGATCTGGACTCTCTCGCCTGATCTCCTCGGGAGTGGAAGAACCTGTGAGGCGGGGGGCGGCCCCCGGGATCTACGCTCCGACGCCCAAGTTAGTACGATATAATAGGCGGTTTATGGTATGTAGAGAGAGAGGGTTTAGAGAGAGACCTTATGGTAAGAGTGTGGGAAGGGAAGAAGAGGCCTCTCTAGCTTGGAGGGTTAGGCCTCCTTATATAGGGTGTGGGCTTCCTTGAGTGGGCTTGGGCCCAGGACGCTGTGGGCTTGGGCCCGTTTATAGTCGTGTTAGGCATATTAATCCATATCCCAACAATTGCCCCTTTACTTCTTGTATTCTGTAAGAATGGAAGGAGTAATATAATGCGTTAATCGTGTATTAATTTGCCTTACTTGCGGATCCGGATGATGCGGTTTGCCCCTTGTGTGAGTTGCGTGACCATTTCTTTTGCCCCTTGCTTATCTTTCGATGTCTTGAACTAAAGCTCTCAAGTCGTTAAGAGTTCCTTCGCTAGTCCATTGTTGTTACCGCTAGTAGACCATAATTGCGACCTAGGTAGGGTGGCCCCCACGGCTTGAGAGCTTTAACTCAAGACGCTCTTGTTTAGTGTTTCTTCGGCTTACTGGGGTGTGCTTCTGCTTCGCTTCTGGAGAAGCGCATTGTTTCTTCGCTTCCAAGGAAACGCATTAGTCCTTCGGCTTCTTGGGAAGTGCATCGCTCCTTCGGCTTCCTGGGAAGCGCTTTAGTCCTCAATTTCCTGGAAAGCGCATTAATCATTGGCTTTCTGGGAAGTGCATTGCTCCTTCGCTTCATGGGAAGCGCATTGCTCCTTAGGCTTCCTTGGAAGCGCCTCGCTCCTTCGCTTCTTGGGAAGCATATCGCTCCTTCGGCTTCCTCGACACGCATCGCTCCTGGGCTTCCTGAGAAGCGCATTTCTCCTCGGCTTCCTAAGAAGCGCATCACTCCCCGGCTTTCTGGGAAGCGCTTCGCTACTCGGCTTCCTGGGAAGCGCATCGCTCCTCGGCTTTCTGGGAAGCGCGTCGCTCCTCGGCCTCCTGGGAAGCGCGTCGCTCCTCGGCTTCTTGGGAAGCGCATTGCTTCTCGGCTTCCTGGGAAGCGCATCGCTCCTCGGCTTTCTGAGAAGCGCGTCGCTCCTCGGCCTCCTGGGAAGCGCGTCGCTCCTCGGCTTCCTGGGAAGCGCATTGCTTCTTCGCTTCTAGAGAAGCGCGTCGCTCCTCGGCTTCGTGAGAAGCGCATCACTCCTCGTCTTCCTGGGAAGCGCATCGCTCCTCGGCTTCCTGGGGAGCGCATTGCTCCTTCGCTTCCTGGTAAGCACGTCACTCCTCGGCTTCCTGGGAAGCGCTCCGCTCCTCGGCTTCCTGGGAAGCGCATCGCTCCTCGGCTTCCTGGGAAGCGCGTCACTCCTCGGCTTCCTGGGAAGCGCATCTCTTCTTTGGCTTTCTGGGAAGCGCTTTGCTCCTCAGACTTCCTGGGAAGCGCATTTCTTCTTTGGCTTTCTGGGAAGCGCTTTGCTCCTCAGACTTCCTGGGAAGCGCATTGCGTCCTCGGCTTCCTGGGAAGCGCATCGCTCCTCGGCTTCCTGGGGAGCGCATCGCTCCTTCGCTTCATGGGAAGCGCGTTGCTCCTCATCTTCCTGGGAAGCGCATCTCTTCTTTGGCTTTCTGGGAAGCGCATTGCGTCCTCCGCTTCCTGAGAAGCGCATCGCTCCTCGGCTTCATGGGAAGCGCATTGCGTCCTTGGCTTCCTGAGAAGCGCATCGCTCCTCGGCTTCCTGGGAAGCGCATATCTCCTTTGGCTTTCTGGGAAGCGGTTTACTCACTCGGCTTCCTGAGAAGGAAGCGCATCGCTCCTTCGCTTTATGGGAAGTGTTCCCTAGAGGGAGAATCGCTCGGAGGCGGGAAAGCATTCCATAAAGGGAACATGGCTCGGAGGCGGGAAGCATTACTCGTGGGGAGCCTCGCCTAGAGGCGGTTTTCGAGCCTTTCTCGGAGGCGGAAGGCATGAATCAATCACCGAAGGGTGCACCGCTCGGAGGCGGTTTTTTAGCCTTGCTAAGGGTGCATCGCTCGGAGACGGTTTTCTAGCCTTGCCCGAAGGCGGAAGACATGAATTAATCCCCCAAGGGTGCATCGCTCGGCGGCGGGAAGAATTTCCGAGAGGGAGCATCGCACGGAGGCAGTAAGCATTCTCCGGAGAGAGCATCGCTCGGAGGCGGGAATCTTCGAGCCTAACCCGGAGGCAGGAGGCGTGAGTCTTCAAGTATCCGAAAAAGATGCAAGTGGCTAAGGCCCAATATATTTAAAGTATAAATATAGCATAGACAGCGTCTAGCACAATAATAAGAATTAATCGCTTTGCACAAGATATATCTTTCTAAAATTGACTTAGCTTGTGAGACGCTGGAGAACGCTTGACTATTGGCTGCTGCATTGTTGATCAGCAATGCGTCTTGTAGCATACTGGTTGGCGTGGATATCTCTGAGCGAGAGGTCGGCGGTTCGAAGCCAGATTGGGGCGTTCTTCTTTCTTTTTTAATTATAGTCCTGGTTGGGCTGTCTAAAGCTGCCGGGCGGGCCTTCGATGGCTGTTCTCAATGGGAGGCGGCCCATTTGGGATTCAATGACGAGACTCGGGCCGCGTTGCACAATTGAGGGTGGTGGAGCTGGCTGACCTCGAGGCGGGCTCTGATTGGAGGCGGCCCATGCTTTTCGAATTCGAAGCGGGCCGAGACTTTGCCGTCTTGATGATGTGGCGGGCTTTGACAGCGTGGCTTGGACAGGGAGGCGGCCCATGTTGTCGAATTGGGACCGGCTTGGGAGGCCAAATGCGAAGCGGGCCGAGACTTTGCGGTCTTGATGATGTGGCGGGCTTGGACAGGGAGGCTTGGACAGGGAGGCGGCCCATGTTGACGAATTGGGACCGGCTTGGGAGGCCAAATGCGAAGCGGGCCGAGACTTTGCGGTCTTGATGATGTGGACAGGGAGGCGGCCCATGTTGACGAATTGGGACCGCCTTGGGAGGCCAAATGCGAAGCGGGCCGAGACTTTGCGGTCTTTTGTGGCATACTAGTCAACGTGCTTCAATGATGATGGCATGGGCCTGATTTCGATCGAAACTGGGCCTGATTGCGGGGAAACGCGCGGGCCTTGGAAGCGAGCCGCATTTGACGAAGTGGACGGGAAGCGGTTCTCAAGTCAGGGGCGGTCTTTGCTATGCGGAAATGGGCTGAATAAGGTGGGCCGCGTTGTGACGCAATCGGGCTTGGAGGTGGCCCCACACAGAATGCTGTCCTGACTTGGTGTGTGCCGGACGAGGAGAAGTCCGGGATGGCCGAATGGTGAGATGGGCTGGTTATTGACTGGCGGGCCCATGTTTACATATGCGTCTGTCTTCGTGGCAGTTCTTCCGATCATTCTTAGGAGCGTCCTTCTTCATGGGCGCTCTCTTCTTGCAGTTCGTGCTCATGAGCGTTCTTCCTCTTGCGCGTTCCTCACCAGACACCAGGCGTCTTGGACAGTAGGATGGAAGGCTTCGGTAGACATTTTAATGGCTGGGCATTATTTCTCTGAGGCGTTGGTTGCCTACGCTCGTTGCTTCAATTATTCTACTTCGCGTCGTCTTCATAGGGGCGCCATGCTTTTGGATCGGAAAGCCTTTCTCTTCTTTCAGAATGGTCTTTGAATTCGCGCCTCTGCTTCCGGGTTCCTTCTCGTTCTTAAGCTTCACACCAATGCGTTAACATGTCTCACTTCTCGATGCTGGTTGGCGGTTGGGTGCGCCTTCCTTGCTCCTTCGCTTAAGTTTCGGAGTTGGACGCCTTTGTTTTCTTCTTCCTCCTTCGGCGGTTCTGTTGAACTGTGCTTTCCATTTGCCTCGGGAACTACGCTTGCCTCGGGAGTCGGGAAAGTCGTATGCTTGCTCCTCCAAAAAGAGAGAGAGAGAGAGCCGTTGTCAGTGACTTTTGGGGAAGAGTGGGAGAAGACGTGATCGTGACTTGTGATGAGACTGAAAGGTCTCTTTCTGCTCCCTCGTCTGAGCTCCGGTGTCAAATCACCGTCGGCGATCGAAATAGTTACTGGCGGTGGTGGTACAAAGGTTGTGGACGTCGCGGTGGAGTGGTTGATGCTGAGGACGCATACATTGCTGGACCCATCTTTTTCTCTGATTCTTTTCGCAGCTCTCTTTGGATTTGGGCAAGATCCTTTTGTAATTTTGGCCGAATTTTGCCGCTTCTGCAGCTTTCTTCCTTGTTCTTTTCCGGCCGAGTTGGTGATGGCGAGCTTCGCCGGCAGTGGTGACCGGTGAACATGGTGGGCTGTGCTGGCGCAATATTGATTGCTGTTGCCGCTTCTACCTTGCTTCTTTCTTCTTTATCTTATTTTGATTCCCATCGCTGCACGATTGCTTCTCCTCTTCCTTGGGACGAAGCTTCTTTCTTTTGCTCCTGTGACTTTCTCGCGGGTCGCTGCCGTTACTTGTACTTGAACAAGGATCAATTTCTTCCCCCTCAGAAATCAAACGAAGTGAATACCAGAATCTAGCCCCACGGTGGGCGCCAAATTGTTTGAGCCTAGAATGTACTAGGCGGTTGTGAGGCTCCGATCTGGACTCTCTCGCCTGATCTCCTCGGGAGTGGAAGAACCTGTGAGGCGGGGGGCGGCCCCCGGGATCTACGCTCCGACGCCCAAGTTAGTACGATATAATAGGCGGTTTATGGTATGTAGAGAGAGAGGGTTTAGAGAGAGACCTTATGGTAAGAGTGTGGGAAGGGAAGAAGAGGCCTCTCTAGCTTGGAGGGTTAGGCCTCCTTATATAGGGTGTGGGCTTCCTTGAGTGGGCTTGGGCCCAGGACGCTGTGGGTTTGGGCCCGTTTATAGTCGTGTTAGGCATATTAATCCATATCCCAACAGTTTCCATTCCCCACATTTGTGGATTCGAATTCGATCTCAATTGTGCTTTACCAAATCAGGTCTGCGTAATGTGCTTGTTGCCTCTCTTCCTCGTTCCGATCGTTAATTTGCTGCCGCTGCTCTTCGATTTGATCATGGTAAGGATATTCACACGTTGAATATCCCTTTATTCTAATTATGGATCGGATAGAGGGAGTCGCCGGAGTTGATTGTTTGATTGGTTTTTTGCGGGATTTTGTTTTGTGGTAGGCGAAAATCTATGCGATGTTCGGATGGGAGTACAGGAAGCCGGAGAGGGCTCCTCCGGCGTGCCCTTATAAGCCTGCTGCCAGAAAGGACGATGGTAGCAATGTAAGTTCAAACAAGCTGATTTGCTCTCTATTGCAGCTCAATTCACTCTCAGATAGTAAGTATCGAATTAAACAAACTTGGAGGTTCTCTGTGTATTGAGTTGAATTGGATTGGATGATACCTTGGACAGTTCTCTTAGCTTCTTGTTTTGAAAGGTTTATATAGTTCAGCAAGTGTCGTATGGGAATTGTTGAAACCTGTATCATTTCTATGAACTTTTCTATTGCTTCAGTTAGTTTTATGGCCTGAGTTTCGGTAATTGGTACTGCCCGCGTAATCTTTGAACTTGTACATGATTTAAATGAGCGGGGTTGTTGGTTTTCCCATCAAAGTTTATGCCTTGATGAAGAAATGTTGAAGATGGGGCTTGACAAAACTGCAGGGGAAGCAGAACACGGATCATTTCAAGCAATGCTCTTTTCATGATTTATCGGCCTTTGATACCTTTTTTTTTATAGAATCGGCCTTTAATACCTTTGTGACTGTGATTTCACATGTTTCTGTGATGATAGCTGTCTGTTGTGAACCCCCTATCTTATTTCCTTTGCCCTGGAGTTCACCATGCTATGAAGCGGTGGTATTGTTTCTGGTTTGTTCACTGAAACTGAAGTCATGGGTTGATTGTGTTGTGGCACAGGTTTTGATAGAAAGCTTACCTGGGGATCACCCACCTGTTCAGAAACCTGTGGAAGTAGGAAATGGGAAGGAGGACTAATACTTATAGACAACTTCAGACGAACTCTCCATCTCTCTCTCAAGAAGGATCACCAACACCTACGGGAAGAAAAACTAGTGCTATGAGGTTCCTTGTACTTTTGTCATCGTCATAACGAGGTAAATGTTGTGTAATTGAGAATACTCGAGACTCCTGAAATGACACAAATTGTTTGCTGTTGTTTGTGTAAATGGGTATACCTCAAATTTCTGAAATGGAAAATTCTGCTGCTGTTTCTGTAATTTGAGTGAACTGTGAAATGCAGGCATATATTATTAAGATGATTGGAAGCTGGTAAACATTTACAGAACTTGTTACGTTAGCCCAGGTCATTCAATTTCCATGGTACAACAGAAAGGACTAAGCTTAAGTTCTCTTATGTTTTGTTTGTTAGAAACAATGATAAATTGTTGCTGTTCATTTTGTTCTCTACTTCTGCTTGTCGATCAACTTTAAGAACAAGTTCCGTGCACTGAGCTGGAATCCATGTATGAACCATATTGTTTCATTAATCCTTAGCAGCTCTCCTATAGATTTAGCTATTGATTGAATGAAGTCCTCCCTTTAGATACCAAGCTCTGATCTACAGGTTTTTTACTGTCTTATTTTACAATCACTGGTTTTAATCCAGCCGAAGTTCCTTGCTGACCACCTACTGGGCCAAGACCTACACCAGTTGATTGCTACTCTCTATATAGAATCCTTTATTCACTATTAGGTTATTTTGAAGCTGTCAAATCGGGGAGCTCAATTAGTACGATATTGTCCGCTTTGGGCAAAGCCCGCACGGTTTTACTCTTGGGTGTCCTCCCCAAAAGGCCTCGTACTAATTGGGCTAGGTGGACACTAATATACAAGGGTTCCTTCCCTTGTATTTCCGATGTGGTACTTGGATTGTCCCACAACAATCCTCCCCTCAAGACAAGGACCGCGAATTTCGTGTCCTCACCTCAGCGATTATCTTGATCCGCCAGACACCTTGTATCGATGGGCTTCTCGTTACAAGGATTTTTCCAGATGCAGAACTATCTTTGATCGGCTTTCCAGACGCGGACCTCCCTTGATCCGCATAGCCCAAACGTGGATATCTCCTGGATCCACCAAACCAGACGCAAATCGCAAATCCTGAGGCCACCAAACGAGGGTCCACCGAACTGACGTCCACCGCCCCGGATCCGCCAAACCAGGCTCTGATACCACTTGTCATAACCGGGCTGCTCAATTAGTACGATATTGTCCGCTTTGGGCCAAGCCCGCACGGATTTACTTTTGGGTGTCCTCCCCAAAAGGCCTCGTACTTGGATTGTCCCATAACAATCCTCCCCTCAAGACAAGGACCACGAACTTCGTGTCCTCACCTCAGCGATTATCTTGATCCGCCAGACACCTTGTATCGATGGGCTTCTCGGTACAAGGACTTTACCAGACGCAGAACTCTCTTTGATTTGCTTCCCAAACGCGGAACTCTCTTTGATCCGACAAGCCCAAACGTGGATCTCTCCTGGATCCACCAAACAGACGCGAATCTCAAATCCCGAGGCCACCGAATGAGGGTCCCACCAAACTGACGTCCACCGTCCCGCACCGAACCAGGCTCTGATACCACTTGTCAAATCGGGCCGCTCAATTAGTACGATATTGTCCGCTTTGGGCAAAGCCCGCACGGTTTTACTCTTGGGTGTCCTCCCCAAAAGGCCTCGTACTAATGAGCTTGATGGACACTAATATACAAGGGTTCCTTCCCTTGTATTTCCGATGTGGTACTTGGATTGTACCTTAACAGAAGCTTTTAGAAACCGTGGTTTTGGCTTAATTAATTAGCATGTTTCTTACTATTAGCAGTCGCTTTCTCTTGGCCATTTGTTATATATTTCCCACACCATATACCGCCACCGGCCAAAACAAGAACCTACCTGTCCAAAGCACAACCCATTCATTTCTTTATTCATTACTTGACCACGACTGATATGGCTGCTTTTGTTTATATAGGCTTTTCTAGTTCTTCTTGTATGACTCATATAGGCTGCCTGCGATGTTGTCTGTCTGCTTTAGAAAAGAAGAAGATATTTTACTCGTACTGGTTGGTTCGGTTTAACACGATGTGGTAAACATACCCACCATTGATCGTGGATTATAACCGGTCGGCTAAGGATATTACCAAACCATATTTGGACCGGATCATAAACGTTTATGGAATCGAGTCATGAGTTAACACTTAGAGTAAAAGGAGGGTTATGGGTCCTCCTAATTGGGTAATGGTTCAACCAATTAAGCCAAACCAAAACGTGAGTGATGGTGTCATAAGGTGGCGTCATGGTGGGATCAACATCAACCTTTCTCACAAACACACAAGAGTGTTAGTTCACATTATCAATCAATAATGTAATGATATGTTAACTAACTAGTAGTGGGTAACCTTTAATTCCATCAAATGGAAAGAAACCTTATAGTTGGGAATCAATCACTACCATCCCCCCCACTATTGCTATGTTCTCAATCTCAATTTATGTTAAATATTTTCTGGAGAATCAACCAGCGAAGAATATAGAAAAACCTACAAAGTCTATTATATTATGTAGAGGCGCTGGAAACCTAAAAATTGGAAACAGATAATCAGTAGTACTCACCAAAACGCTAAAAATATTGTCATTCCTATACATCTAACTTAGTTACGACCAGTCATTTAGCATTTCATACAACTACTCGTGATGAAGAGCAAGGCTTAGCCATTATTATCAGCCACGCATGGATACTCTGGTAATATACCAAAATGAATGTGTTAGACTCTAATCCAGACTCGATAAAATCATCTAACATGTAAGTTTGTGAAGAATTCAGGTTAATCCAATGGTAACGACAAGTGGATAAAAAGATATAGGAGAAGACTATGTTTGGCGACATCATCAAGTTCCAACTCATTGGATGAGACTTGACAGCAAATTCAGCTACATTACATTGGGATGACCTAAACAACCACCTACAATCTAACTGCAACAGACTTTCCACAAATAAGTTTTAAGAAAAAGGTCATGCATACATCATCGTTTGCAATAAACAAGTCCATAAAGCTTCACATATCTTAAAAAAACACACAATTCTGGCATAAATTGAAGCGCTGATATACACGTTACTCGTGAGGATTATGGTTTCATATAGTAGTAGTGTAATACATATGAAATAAAACCTATTTGATTTTGAGATTTGATTTGAAATCAAACGTCTATTATCGACTAACGATACTCTAAATAACACGATAAGTTTGAGATGTTGAGTTGCTACTTGCTAGTAAGATGAACTCCCAAACCATGAGTTTGGATATTATCAAGGTTGTCAACCCGCGGGTTGACCCGGACCCGGTCTAGCTAGTGGGTCAAGGGTTAATGGGTCAACCGTTTTAGCCCGGTTTGGCCCGGAAATATAGAAAGACTCATTATATTGTACTTATCCTCATAAATTATATAAAATCTTATCTAACATATGAGTTATAACATATAATATTACACCAAAATAACATATCATACTTAAATCCAACATATAGTGAAAATTCACACACTTATATAACATAAATATTCAAATGTTCAACTTAGTATTCCAAAGATTGAGTTAGGCGAAAAGAAAAATTGGAAAATAGGCACATTTCGCAAACTAAAGAAAAAAATGACACAATTTGACATCCAACCCGGTACCTTATAGCGGTTGGCCCGGCGGGTGCGTGCGGCCCGTTTTTCTCACTGGGTCAGGTTCAAATTGGGTCGACCCGTGGGTCAACCCGCGGGTTGACAACCTTGGATATTATACATTCTTGTGGTACCACTTGGCAATTGATTACTATTGTCTCTCTCAAACATAGCCAAAATTGCAAGTTGTCACATAGAAAAATGAAGCCTTCTATATAAATGCAAGGCCGGGCAAGAAACTTCATATGCTTCAAACAGCTGGACCACTAAACCCTACACTTGCTCACTCTCCCCACTTTATTGCAAAAAACCCTAAAAATAAACAAAGTCTAACCCACAAAAACTAAACGTGCTATCCCAATCCTAATCCAGTAAGGAAACACTAAACTAAAAAAAATATTATAATTTGGAAGAAAACAAAGTGAGAGATCCCCACCACCACCATCACAAACACCGTATGATTCCCACCATAACCTAACCCTAAACAAAAGAAAGGTCCTTCAAGATTCTCCATGTGCCATGGTGCTATTTAGTTCAAACTCCACATTAGATTCCTTTTTCCCAAGTCTTTCTTTATGTCTCTTACCAGCTTCTTGGATGAAACCAGTGCTTTTGTTAGGTTAACAAGAAGAGTTGACTAAGTGGGTTGCATGTGCCAACGCACTGTTCATTTAGATTTGACGATTATGAATCATTTGTATGATTTCGTGAAGATACAATTGGGTTTTGTATAATTCCTCATAGATCGACATAAAGGTAACAACTCATTTGATAAGAATTCATTCTCATATATAGTTATCAAGTCGTCAAAACTGATTGTTTCGATGTTGATAAATGCATAGCATATTCGTATATATATATCCTTGTAATTAAGGAGAGTGATATAAAATTATTAATCTTCTCTCAACAACTTGAGTTATTAGGACCAAATAGTTTATGACGTGATATTAGATCTAATTCGAGCAACTCGAGTTATAAGATTTATAAGTAACATTTTCTCAAAAACTCCAGTTATTTGTATCAAATATGGGTTATCACAATTGTTGATCATTAACATCAACTAAACACTGTCATGTTTCTGAAGTTGAACAAGTTCAATCCCACTCTAACCGATCTAGCCATGAACTAAACATGTATACATTGGTCTCACAAACAACTTGACAAATGGAGAGTCGAGAGACAGACAAGAAGGCAGACAGCAACGTTGTTTTATTGATTGATTAATGATTCTTGAATCTTGAAGGCTCCGTCACTTGAAGATAAGCACGTGACCTGGACCATCGCCCACTTAATCACACACGTGACGATGGCTCACTGTAGCAGCCTCCAGTCTCCACCTTCTACCGTCGGCGGTCGGCCACCGTCCCACTCACCGAGTCGCCGTCCGAGTCTGCGCGAGATATTGAGTCCCGAATTAATACGATAATTGGGCTCGTCGAGTATGGCAGTTATCGGGCTCCAACTTCTCCGTAACCGAGATGGAAAAAGGGTACGATCTGTGAACTGTGAAGACTGAAGTGGGAACCAACCCCAGGACCAGGAAGGAACCTTTTTACCTAACCCGCAGACCTGATAAAACAATGAACCCGTCGAAATTGACCAGTCAATTCTGGTTCTGACCCAATCCATATTATATGACCCTATCCCTTTAACTCACTAGACATTATAACTCAAACTCGCGATGCGATTACGATTCGATCTCAATATAAGACAATCACCTTCAAAACAAAGATAAGACGCTCGAAGCAAGTTTGACAAATCCATCTATATATAAAAATGGTCAGCAAAACTCACTTTGGTCATCCAACACTTTAAGAGATCGATTTTATTTACCTCTTAAATACTACTCTTCGTCTTTCTCACAAACATCTCAGAGATAGTTTCTTGTGCCATAAATCTCGGAGATAGTTTCTTGTACCATAACTATTGAGCCGAGTTTTAACACATTCTGGAGGAATTTATGATATGATTGCTGAATAAATTTTGTGATCTATGACTTGTTGAAAAAGAGGCTCCTGCTATTGAGAAAGTTCACATGTGATCTATTGATAAAAAGTAACTATACAATTTCATTAATCAAGTCAACGATTCTTTTTCCATTCCATCCTCGCTTGTGAAAAGAGACCATATCTAGCTATCATGTTTGTTTCCACCGAATCTATTCACATTTCGATAGAGATGTTGGGCCAAAAGGGATCACCCTCTAAATCAAGGCCCATGAGTGTCTAGGGCCCAAATAGGAAAAGGCCGAGGGAAGGTCCAGCGCCTAATTCGGCCATTCACGAAGGAACGGCTAGTGAGGGCCCAAGTGGTGACGAGGCACTAAAAGACGTCGCGGGCGTACCTCGGGGAACGAGTACGAGGAGTCGAAGTCTGACAGGGTGTCAGAACGAGCTATAAATAAGAGAGAACCGCCACATTTAAGAAGGGGCCATTTTTCACTCACTCTCTCTCTCTCTAGTAAACCTTTCTTCTCTCTACATTTCACTCTCTCTCTCTCTAATTACTCGTCTGATTTCTACTTACCATTCCCCAGAATACTCATTTAAGCATTGGAGAGCGTCCCCGGGCTCCGCCTCGGGACCTTTTCTTGCAGGAGACGGAAGCTCTCAAACTGAAGGATTCCCCCTCGTCTTAAGGAGTTAGTGGATTTCTCGCTGACCTCATCGAAACCGCCTGGCACTTTCTAGGCTCAAACAATTTGGCGCCCACCGTGGGGCCAGTTGAGACGTCTACTTCTTCTTGAGATGGCGGGGGATTCCATCACTCCCATGAAGGAGGTGATTGAACGGAGCACACTTCGAGGTTTGTCGCCAAATATTGAGGAGGAGTTAGAGCTGGAAGACCGAGTGAAGAGTCAGGGGGAGCAGATCACACAGATGCGGGGAAGTATAAGTCAAATACTCTCCCTAATAAAGGAGAGTCTAAGGCGGGACGAGGAGCCGGGACCATCCGCGACGCCCAGAGATAAAGGGAAGAAGAAGGCGGTGGAGATAGAAGATTCAGAGGACGAAGAAGCTGAAGAGGGAAGGCAAGAGGCTGACTTGAGCTTCCTAGAGGAGCACCTCCAAACAAGCTTCGGGAAGGGAGATGGGAGGACCAAGGGTCCGAGTATATTGCACAATCCGCTTTCGAAGAAGTTGTTCCGAAATCCGGTTCCCCCGAACTTTTCGTCGTTGGGACTTCCGACTTACAATGGGGACATGGATCCAAACGACCACCTTAGTGCATTCACCATGAAGATGCAGTTGATCAATGCCACCGATGCCGACTTATGCAAGGCATTTCCCGTCACCTTTGGGGGACGGTGTAGGACATGGTACACCTCCCTCCCTGAAGGAATCATAGACAACTTCGAGCAGTTCGCAACCCTCTTCACATCCAAGTTCGCATCTCAAATTCGGCGGCGTCTAACCGTCACGGCGCTGATCAACTGCACGCAAGGGGAGGGGGAAACCTTGACCCATTTCTACGATAGGTGGAATACCATCGCCTGTGAAATACAAGGCGTGACCCCAAATGTAGCGGCAGGAAGCCTGAGAATGGCGACGAAAAGCAAGGAGCTCCAAAGAGCGTTGATCAAGAAAGAACAAGACATAAAGACATGGCCAGATTTGGACAACTTGGTAAGGCGGGCAATCACGCTAGAAGACGCTTTAAACCCCGCCGATCGGGGAGGAAGGGGAAGAGAGGGGCGAAAGGGAAACAGATCTCCGCCTCGAAGAGGGCGGACACCGGAGCGGCACAATTATAAGGCGAAAGGGAAGGCAGTCGAAAACAAAAGGGAAGTTTACGCCACAGAGCGAAGCAAGGATGAGGCCCCACCTCGAAGGCAGCAGGAGGAAAGAACGCGTTATGAAGCCCAGAAACGGCCGGACGCCCCCGCGTTCAGAAGGTGGTGCGATTGGCACCAAAGAACTTCACACAACACCGCGGATTGTCGGGATTTTCTGTTGAGCCTCGCAAATCTTGCGCCCGGCGACCTACGAAGCAGGTTAGAAGCAAAGAGACAGGAAAGAGCCAGATCACCCCCCTTGAGGCGGTATAGAAGCAGGTCCCCAAGAAGACCACGGTCCGGGTCCCGAGGAAGAAGATCGAGGTCTCCCAGAAAGTCGCGGTCCAGGGACAGAAGGCAAAGGGGGAGGCTTCCGTCACCACCTGACGCGCCGCCCCCAAGGCGGCAACCCCGCATTGACGAAGATGACCTGGAAATAATCGCCATCTCTGGAGGAAGGAAGCGCCCCCGAAACCCTGAGAATGAGGCTCCATGCCTAACGTTGGCCAGCACCCACACCGCGGAAGTGGTGTTCCATGCGTCCGAGCTCGCCAACCCGGACGCCTCAGATGACCCGCTGGTTATATCCTTCCGCACGGGAAAGTACAAGGTCACCAAGACGCTTATCGATAACGGGAGCTCCGCCGACATTCTGTTCTTTTCGACCCTCAAGAGTATGAAGAAGGGGGTTGCAGACCTCAAGCCGTCCACAACACAGCTAGTAGGCTTCTCTGGTTCCAAGATAAAGGTCTTGGGCGTAGTCGTGCTGCGCGTGACAATCGGCGAGGGAAGTGTAACCAAGACCAAGGAAATGGAGTTTTACGTGGCGGACTGTCCGTCCGCGTACAATGCCATACTTGGGCGTAGCTTCTTAGCCACGTTCGGAGCTGTGGCATCCACATGTCATCAGAGGCTGAAGTTTACAGTGGGAAGCGGAGTGGGCTGCGTAAAGGGAAACACACAACAGGCTCGAGAGTGCTATCAAGCAACGATTAAGCAACTAGAAGTGGATTTGGTGGATACAAGAGGCGACCATCCAAGACCGGAGGCGTTAGAGGGGGATGTTGCAGTGCCCCTGATGGAGAGCGAGCCGGAAAAAACCGTGCGCATGTCCGCCCACCTAAATCCTGACCTGGCCGCAAGCATGCTACACCTCTTACGAGAGTTCTCCGATCTTTTCGCCTGGGGACCGGAAGATATGCCGGGTGTGCCACGCGAACTCGCAGAGCACCACCTCGCAGTGAAGCCGAACGCACGACCAATAAAACAGAAGCGAAGAAACATATCTGTCGAGAAGCAGATGGCATTGGAAGAGGAAATTCAAAAACTCCTCAAGGCGGGTTTCATTAAGGAGGTTCGGTATCCCACCTGGTTGGCCAACCCGGTTTTCGTAAAGAAGAGCTCAGGACTATGGCGCATGTGCGTCGACTTCACTAGCTTGAATAGCGCGTGCCCCAAAGACGCTTATCCCCTCCCAAGGATTGACCGACTCATCGATGCCACAGCCAATCACTCCATGTTAAGCTTCCTGGACATGTTTTCGGGTTATCACCAAATTAGCCTTGCAGAAGAAGATCAAGAAAAAACCGCCTTTATGACAGCCACCGGGAACTATTGCTGGGTAGTCATGCCTTTCGGCCTGAAGAATGCGGGTGCGACATACCAAAGGATGGTGGATGCGGTATTACGCAACCAGATAGGGCGGAACGTAGAGGCCTACGTGGATGACGTGCTGGTGAAGAGCAAAGAGGCGGGAACCCACTTACAGGACTTAAGAATAACCCGCCCGCGGCCCGCCCTGAGGGGCGCGGACTCGCTCATAACACGCCACCACGAAGGCAGAGCGAGATCCCACATAACGCGTCCCGGGACATGGGTTATTCATAAACGCTACCACGAAGCAGAATAACCCGCCCGCGGCCCGCCCTGAGGGGTGCGGACTCGCTCATAACACGCCACCACGAAGGCAGAGCGAGATCCCACATAACGCGTCCCGGGACATGGGTTATTCATACACGCTACCACGAAGCAGAATAACCCGCCCGCGGCCCGCCCTGAGGGGCGCGGACTCGCTCATAACACGCCACCACGAAGGCAGAGCGAGATCCCACATAACGCGTCCCGGGACATGGGTTATTCATACACGCTACCACGAAGCAGAATAACCCGCCCGCGGCCCGCCCTGAGGGGTGCGGACTCGCTCATAACACGCCACCGCGAAGGCAGAGCGAGATCCCACATAACGCGTCCCGGGACATGGGTTATTCATAAACGCTACCACGAAGCAGAATAACCCGCCCGCGGACCGCCCTGAGGGGCGAGGACTCGCTCATAACACGCCACCGCAAAGGCAGAGCGGAGTCCCCCATAACGCATCCCGGACATGGGTTATCCATAAATGCTACCACGAAGCAGTATAACACCTTGCAGGGGGGCGGACTCGCTTTTATCCGCCACCAAGAAGGGCACGTACGCATGCAAATCAGAATACACCGCCATGACGCCCCACAAAATAGGTGGAAATAAAAGGACAGCATAACGACATTCGATAAAAGGGAAAGGAAGAATTATGAAAAGCGAAGAGGCCGCATGAGAGCAGCCATTGTCAAGGAAACTGAAAAGTACTTAATACAGACGATTGTTCAAGGTCGAGGACATACTCGACCCAAAAAAGAAAAAGGTTAAACAGAATAGCTTAAGAGTTATCTACGCCACGGGAGCTCGCATCCTCATTCCCCGCATCCTCCGAGCCGACCACCCCCTCAGAATTGACGTCACCTTCAGCCTTTCCCCAGTCCACCACCGCATCCCACACGGCGTCTGTATCCCACGCCAGATATGGGTGCTCACGGCGGAACAGATGGCGGATGGCAGCAACCGTATCAGATATCGCCTTGGAGCGCTTGGCGTCGTCGATCTTGCGGAAGGCGGGAGATAGCAGATAGGACGCCACAGCTGACTTGGCTGCAAGTTCAACTTCAGTTTGGTGCCTGAGCACGCTTTCTGTTCGGTCCTTCTCCAATTCGCCCACACGCTCACGCAAGCGGGTTACTTCCGCCTCCAATCCCTCCTTGTCGGCCATCAGACTGTTCACCTTTTGGATTCCGCGAGATAGATCCGCACGGAGTTCCTTGGTGGTTGCAGCAAACTCCTTCTCCAACTCAGCCTTCACCTCCGCTCGCAATGCAGTGCGCCCCTTGATAGAGTCCGCCTCCAACTCTCCGATCCTTTTCCGCAGCTTCTCCGCCTCCACCTCCCCGCGCAAACTCGCCATATGGAGCTTCTCATTGGTCATCCCAATTTGGGACAAACCAACGCCAGCCTGCATGCAACTTAATTTTCCGTCGCGGCTACTACGAAAGAGGATAAGAGCGAAAAAAAAAATCGAAGTAAAAATGTACTTACCGCAAGAAGGAAACGGGCAGCGGTTCCCACCCAGTGCCTGCTGGAAGGATCTTCCACCTCCGTGTATTCGGGCGGGACGAGGAGCTTACCGGATAATTCATGAAGCATACGGCGAGCACAATCCTCTCGCAGGGAGGAGTAAGGAGAGAAGTCCACGGTCTCGGTCAACGATGTCGCCTTCGATTTCTTGCGGCCATCGTCGGGCTCACCCGCAGGACCTTCAGCAACCCGCTTCCCCGAATCTCGAGTTTTGCGGCCTGGTTCAGAGCTAGCTTGCACGGTCATTAACCCGCCCGCGCCGCTTGCCAGCGTGGTTTGCACAACAGGTGTGGGAGGCTTACTCAGTGGGACAATCGCCTTTGGAGGCGCAGAGCCGCTGGCAAGAGGTCCGGTCTTGGAAGCAACAAGTTTTCCCCGCCTTGGAGGCCTCGCCATCATCGCCACATTTCCAAAGTGCATGGCTGCAAAGAAAAGAGTCAGGAAAAAAGAATACAAAGTCAAGATATAAATGGAAGGCGTGACTATGATGCTACTGACCATCTCCAAAGAGCTCAACCAGTATTGACCTCACAGAATCGTTCCCCCCCAGCTTCAAGTTAAAGGGAGAGAAGTCAGCAAGTCGGGCGGCGTGATCCCTTTGCGAGTCCAATGTCCAAAGCTTGGCGTCCCAGTTCTCCTTTCGACCGTAGGCGTAACCCGTGCGAGGCTCCTTGTCACCCGAATACCATTGGGAAGTGGGCTTGGCATAGAAGAAGTCTTTAAACCAGGCCTTGTCAAGTTTGGGGGTTCCGGTTACAAAACCATATGCTTTATCCCGCCTACCGAATGACCAGACGTTGGAAACACGCCTAAGGCCGTATATAAAACGAAAGGCGGCAAAGGATGGTTCGACGCCGAGCCGCTTGCACGCCAACTTGTAAGCGCAGGCGTGGAAAATAATGGTGGGCGACAACCGACCAAGTGTACAGTTCAAGCACAGAAGCGTCTGAGTGATCAGGGGATCAAGGGGGAAGCGCAAACCCAACTTGAGCTGCTCTGTATATATGGTGATCCATCCCTTCGGGCAGGTGCCGGCTCGCGAGGTCGGAGAGGGGGCGGCATACTTCCAATCAGCAGGAAGCTGATGGTTCCTAAGGCGGGTTAAGACCGTGGTAGGCGTCAGTTTGCTGTATCTGTCAGGTCCTCGGTCGAATGCGCGAGCGGGGACTTCCCGTTTTCCCCACATATGCTCATGCAGGCGTATGTGGTAGGTGTTATCCGCCACTGCTGGATAACTCTGGTCCGACGAATCCTCCGAAAGATCAATGGAAGAGGAGGAAGCCCGCTCACGAGAATTTTGTTCATCGACACTCTCTTCATCAGAACTCACGCTCGCTATGGAGACGTCATCAAAACTTGCCAAGTTATCCCCCATGGCGGAAGCGTCTCCCCTAGGTGCTACATTTTCTACGCTCACACCCAAAGCAACATCGGTCAATTCATATGACCCATCCTCAAATCTACCCAACAAATATCGACCATCGTCGGACCAAGACCCACCGAAATCAAAATCTACCCCACTAAAATCCCAGTCAAGACCAAACGTACTAAAGTGCGATAAATCGTTCAAGGGAAGCATACCTTGAGCAGCGGCGGTTATTGGGTCCGTCACCGTGTCCGATGACTCCAGGTTGATAGCCAAAATTGGGGTTGCCGACGCGGCGGCGGCGGCGGCATTATCGGCGGGAACGGGATCGGCAACGACGGCGCCGGCGCCGCCCTTTCGCCGGCCGGGAGAGGATCCAGAGCCAGCAGAGGGCAGGGGGAGCGACGATCGATCTTCTCCGGTCATTATCACAATCACCAGGCAAATGCGGTCGAGAAGTAGTTGAGAAGGAGCAAGATTGGCTGCAACAATGGCGACGATGAACGGGGGAGATGGAAGAATAACCGACTGAAAAACGAGAGGATCAGAGCATCAAACAAGGGAGAAGAGAGAAAAATACCTTCAGATGATTCTCTGAGAGACTTTTAAATGAGGGCGCGATTTCCAGAAGCGACGGTTCGCTAACCCTAGAGAAGGGCTATATAGCGTAATCATATCAGCGAGGACCCCGGGGTCCGTGAAAACTCGTGTCGTCCGACACGTGGCGAAAGGACAGGATGGCCACAGGGCGGTTTTGCCCCCGATTGGACGCCCGGGGGGAGGCTTACCTGAGGCGGGTCCTTGATTTAGAGGGTGGTCCCGCCATGAGAACAAGAAACCAGCCGCCCAAATCCGGGGGCTTTACCCGCCTGCGGGACAAATGTTGGGCCAAAAGGGATCACCCTCTAAATCAAGGCCCATGAGTGTCTAGGGCCCAAATAGGAAAAGGCCGAGGGAAGGTCCAGCGCCTAATTCGGCCATTCACGAAGGAACGGCTAGTGAGGGCCCAAGTGGTGACGAGGCACTAAAAGACGTCGCGGGCGTACCTCGGGGAACGAGTACGAGGAGTCGAAGTCTGACAGGGTGTCAGAACGAGCTATAAATAAGAGAGAACCGCCACATTTAAGAAGGGGCCATTTTTCACTCACTCTCTCTCTCTCTAGTAAACCTTTCTTCTCTCTACATTTCACTCTCTCTCTCTCTAATTACTCGTCTGATTTCTACTTACCATTCCCCAGAATACTCATTTAAGCATTGGAGAGCGTCCCCGGGCTCCGCCTCGGGACCTTTTCTTGCAGGAGACGGAAGCTCTCAAACTGAAGGATTCCCCCTCGTCTTAAGGAGTTAGTGGATTTCTCGCTGACCTCATCGAAACCGCCTGGCACTTTCTAGGCTCAAACAAGAGAGACTATCAATAATCTCGAAAAACAAACACAAAGGTATGAAAAATGTTTTCTTTGTGTCCCTCCAACTAGTGGCTGCCAAGGTATGCCGGATCCAAACTTCTGAGTGGGACTCTTTGCAACTAGCAAACAACGGCCCGACCGCCCGACCAAGCCATGTCCTAGTGAAGGTCCGACCTTTGATTTGATTAAGCCATCAACCTTTGAACCGAGTAATGTAACATCTCGTCTCGTCTCGTCTCCGAGACTACCGGTCAAAAACTATCAACCTTACTTTCACAGTAACCAAACAACCAGGCAAGGACAACAACAACAAACTACAAGTAAAGCAAAAGCAAAAGAAAGCAGCACTTGAATCCTTCTCTTCTGTCTCTGCCGACTGCCCCTCATTTCTACCCGTTCCCTTCTCTACTCTGTTTCCTCTGCCTCTCTGTTTTTTTCCCCACTCCCACCAACCGAGGAAAAATCAAAAAAGAAGGAAGCTTTTTCTCACTGCTGAGCTCCCCGGCCGCCGGCGCCGGAGATGGGTATTCTCCACGACGACGTCGTAATCATCAGCCAGCCGGAGAAACCAGACGACCCCACCGTCATCACGGTCAACTGCCCGGACAAGACCGGGCTGGGCTGCGACCTCTGCCGCATCATTCTCTTCTTCGGCCTTAACATTGTCCGAGGAGGTACGAAAACAAACAAATAATCAGATTCAAACTTTTGCAGGGATTGTTTTATAAAATTTCTCGCCAATTAATCTTTTTTTTTTCTTCACTTCCACTCTCTTTCGCCGGCGGCGAAGATGTGTCGACGGATGGGAAGTGGTGCTACATAGTGTTTTGGGTGGTGGGAGAGAAATCGGCGGTTAGATGGTCGTTGTTGAAGAAGAGATTAATCGGAGCTTGCCCTTGTTGTTCTTCTGCTTCCGGGATTTCATATTACCGCGCTGAACTACAGCGCCCGCCCAAGCCGCCGGACGTGTTTCTCCTCAAGCTCTGCTGCTTTGACCGTGCAGGGCTTCTACACGGTGAGTAAATTCGGTTTAAAGATGATGTCTTTTCTTCTGGGTTGTGCTTGTTTTTGCTAGTTTTCAACTGGGTTTCTGTTGGGTGTTGAGGAATCACGGAGGAAAGAGAAGAAAGATGGAAGCTCTCATTTTTTACTTCTTATCAGAGTAACTGAAATGTTTGTGGTGGGATGATTTTGAAGGGAATCAGAATCATATGATTTCGTTCTTTTTTCACCCATGAAAGGGTTGAGTGAATCCTCAAAAGTGCTGATTTTTGTATGTGGGGTGGGGGGATTGCTGCAGATGTGACAGGGGTTCTCTGTGAGCTTGAGCTCACCATAAAGAAGGTGAAGGTCTCAACTACACCTGATGGCAAAGTGATGGACTTGTTCTTCATTACCGACACCAGGTATTTGCCCTAAGATTCCATGTCAAGAATAAGTTCATTTTGGAGGCTGAAGTTTGTACAAGAATTCATGGTATTATATGCATTCTGGTAGATGTTGCTTTCAGCAACATGAAAGGACATGACATATGAATTGAGTTTTAGTACTGAGGATTGGACCCTACAAGTTGAAATCTCTGTCCTTCACCTATGTTTATAAATGCGGCTGACTGACACTCTTACTTGCCTCTTTCAAAATTGAATGCACTTCAGTAGTACATCAGCATGAAATCCCCACCATGACAATGTTAAAATGGTACACTTTACATTCGGTCTTGTCATGTGATTCTTCTGGAAAACTCATCTGGAACTGGAATTATGCTGTCGAAAGATCTACTTGTCCGTCTGCTTCATAGGGTTTAGGTTTCATAATTGCAGCAAAAAGATTGTAGATTTCCATTGGTACGAGGCATCGAAAGAAACCATCTTTGTAAGCCAAGCTTTCTGCCAAATTCCTAGTACTGAACTTATGAGTCTGTTCTTGACCAGGGAGCTTCTACACACTAGCAAGAGAAGGGAGGATACATCTGATTGTCTCAAAGCTGCAATTGGGGAAGCTATGATAAGCTGCGACATCGAAATTGTCGGTCCAGAAATCACTGCATGTTCTCAGGAGTGTTCATTCCTTCCAAACTCCATAACAGATGGTCTCCTAATAGCAGATGATGATGATGAAGTTCCTAGTTCACTGACTTCAACTCCGGTTTCTGTCACCATGGACAACTCGCTGAGTCCGGGTCACACACTGGTACAAATCATGTGCAAAGATCACAAGGGCCTTCTATATGACATCATGAGAACTCTCAAAGATTACAGCATCCAGGTACAAGGAAAAATTTCGATCAATGGAAACAATCATTTAGTACAAATACGTGTTTGTTAAAGATTAGTTTGAATTTCAATGTAGTATGAGCAGTTTGGAATTTGGTGAATGGGGCTGAGTTTTCTTTTCACGTCTTCATGTTGAACAGATTTCGTATGGGAGGTTCACCACGAAGCAAGGAAGGAACAACTGCGAGATAGACCTATTCATCGTGCATTCCGATGGCAAGAAGATGGTCGATCCAAGCAAGCAGAAGGCGCTGGCCTCTCGTCTGGAGTCAGAGCTACGTCGCCCTCTCAGAGTAGCTCTCGTCAGTCGAGGTCCTGATGCCGAGCTGATAGTTGCAAACCCAGTCGAGCTATCTGGCAAAGGCCGGCCTCTCGTGTTCTATGACATCACCAAGGCTCTCAAGCAGCTCAGCACATGCATCTTTTCGGTACTGACCTCTAACCTCTATCGCTCTTTTTACTTAACTCTGTTCCAATTTGTTCCTTCCATGAGAAGCTATGTTCCTTCTGAAATCTGCAGGCCGAGATCAGGAGGCGAATGATTGGAGACCGCGAGTTCGAGGTGTACAGAGTGCTGCTGGACGAAGGGGAAGGATTGCTGGTTCCGAGAAGCAGAATTGAGGAGGGAGTTTGGAAGATGCTGATGGGTTGGGAGTGAGTGAGAACTGAAGCTTGACTGTTCAAATGATTCATACTCTTAACATGGCCGCCGGCTGCTGGCCGCCACGTGTCTTTGATGGGTTGGTGGGTTGTGGCAAAATGTAGATATGATGTGTAAAGTAACTAGGAGTATATATATGTGCAGCAGGAAGTTGTGTAATGTTGGGGCTTTTTGCATTCACAGAAGCAATATCCAATTGTAATTAAATCTCCTTTAATGTATCTCTCTGTCTCTGCTCATCAAGTTGCTTAGCTGGAGTTCCTATAGGGAAGAGCTTAGTTTCAGTGTGAACTTTGACATGACAACACTAGATGGATAAAACATCCTCTTTATCGTCGTGATGTCGATAATGTATTGTACCAACCGATCATATCGACTAAACCAAAAGAAGCAAATCGGATCAGTATGATCTTGTTACAAGTTTTCTTACTGTTTGCATAATTTATTTTGCTAATTTCATGAGTAAGATTTCACAAACATTTACAATCGATATGATCTAGACCGGCCCAACCCATTTACAAGAACCTCTGCGTTTATCTGTAAAGTATCTTACTGCAATTATACCCAGGAAGAGAGAATCTCTCTTAACTATAATGGAAGCACAGAAAGAGGAAACTTATTGGCTCAAGCTATGGAATGTTCATGCATGTAATTAGAGGAGAAAATCATGCAAGAGATCCAATTCCTTCTCTTTTTGCAAGTTACAGAACTTGGAAAATTTTCAAACCCTTTTTCGTTGACTCGTTGCTTAGATTCGGTTTAGTCAAATTCCCTTTCCTTAGTAGAAAAAGGCTAAATTCCAGCAATAAGCATTCAATGCAACTCATTCCATGGCTGGATTTCTTCTTCGACTTGCCATCAATCATCACCACTTACCATAATCTCAGCAACTCAATTACTATTATAGAGAAGACCAGAAAAGGAAACTCTGCCTATGTTCTATAAAACCAATCTTCTCCCCATTAGTCTTTCCATTCTTAGATCTAACAATCAGCAATGGCACTTTGGCGCAGAGAGGAAGCAGAGTTCTGGCTCGACCCGAGCTACCCGCGAATTTCTACTCAAGAAGCTCTCGACGAAGCATGGCGTTTGATGGGAGAGGAAGAAGAACAAGAAGAAGAAAGAAAGTCCATCGTTCATGTCAAGATAGATTCCAACTCTTCCTGCAATCCTTCGATCCTCTCGAAATCGAACTCGAAGGGATCGAAGATTCTCAGTGGCTTACAGAAGGTGGTTAGCTCTCTCTTGAGACTTGGTAGATCAAATAAATCAAGCAGCAAAGCTGCTTCTTCTTCATCATCTTCTTCATCAGGTTCTTCATATTCCCCTGCTGCTGAGAGTGACGAGTCCTTCACCTGTCAGGATTCGGGAGTAGCGAACGACCCAGCTTCATGCTTAGACGACGTCGTGCAGGAGGAAACGCAGCGTTTGGTACGTGATTCCGCCGCTTCTGCTTCCGCCTCCAGCTCCTCGACTAATACCTCGGATTCCAACACCGGGGAATCCTCATTCGAAGCGGATTCATCGTCTTCGTCAATGGCGGCGGCGGATTTTCTGGCTCTTGAGAAGACTCAAGGTGACGGGGCGACGGTGGTCTCGCCTCCTAGACCGGACTTGGTGATGATTGAGACTGACGAGCTAATTCTTCCCGTCTTCCCGGAGAAGACGGTGGCTCCGGCAGTTGGCGATGTGGAGCAGCCATCGTTGGCTGGTTTCGCGAAGAAGAGGAAGAAGAGGAAGGAACCCAAGCGAAGAAGGAGCACGACATTGCCAATAGCGTTATGTTTCCCGGTTCTATGGGTTTAATTAGCTAGGGGATAGAGGTAGCGATATTGAAATCATCTTAGGTATTGTAGTTAGTTCTTAAGTTCTTACACATGACTGATAGCTCTTGATGAATAGAGACATAGCTTATAACTTCTTAATTTTTTTACATTTCCGTTCAGGTGATTAATAACTTCTTAACAATAAGAAAAATAGCTCACAACTACATAGAGTCGGAGCTTAATGGCTCGCGATATTATTGAGATGCCGAAAAGATTGAATTTGTTGATGATGTTCATTTTCCTCCTGTTTGATATTGAGTGCAAAGTTCCACCTAATCACGTTTAGCCGTCTAGGCGACACGTAAGTCTCACCTTATCCCTTAGCCACGTTCTCGATACCTAACTAGCTATGAAACCCTTAGACGAGACTTTTTGAACCATGCACTTATAGATGAATAACAAAATGAAAAACAAAATAATAAACCTACGGTTATTTGAGAAACCGTAGACTTACTTCAAAGAGAACTAGATTGCTTAATAAAATGAGGCAAACTAGCATAAGTATGTCCAATTATCAATCAAAATAGTCAACTCCGCACTATTTGAGAATGAATAATACACGTCTAGGACAAATTGGGATAAATCAGATTGCACGAATCAAGTAAATTGAGCATCTTCAGTCCTGAACATCAAGTTAAACGTTTAAACCCCATTAAGGGCTCAAATTAGCCACCAACCATTACAAATACAAACTTACACACGTAAAAACCAATTACATCGATGACACTAAAGTAACAAGAATGACATGAGCTGAAAACTGTTAAACAAACCAATAGGGGAAATTTGTCGGCTATAACTATACATTCTCCAACGTGTTACAACTAGCATTTTGGTTGATGGTAAAATAGACTAAAGAAACCAAAGTAGAATGACTGAGCTTTGGTTCTTGTGTCATATATTTTGGTTTCAGAGCTTCCAGTAAATACCCAGTTTGTGCAAGACTCCTGAAACCACTGCCCAGAACGTGATCTGTGCAAATACCACGTACAACAAGGTTCCCACCCTCTCTGATTTCCACACGTCGTTGAACACGTGGTCTTGGATCCAGTACACCTGTCAAAATTTGCAAGCAAACACTAGATTGTTACAACTTCAAATCTTTAATATCACACGTCGGATATGTTCATGGCTAGGCTTTTTTACCAGGGTGTTGTCCGGTGACTTGTAGAACCAGCCATTGATGAAGCCTTCAAAGATGCCTTGAGCAGCCATTACGTAGACCAGCATGGCGTTCATCCCTATCCATTCCAGGAACAGGAACGGCATCCTCCACCCCCACATATCGATCTGCTCGAACGAAAATACGCAACAGAGAGATCAAAAGAAGCTTATTTTGGTCGACAACGAAGAATTCAAATGTGAGGATGGCAGCAAAAGGTATACCAGTATGTAGAATCCAGAGAATACGAGACCGGCAGCTCCACCGGTGAAGCAGACGTAGCTGAAGCTGTAGAGCTGTTTGTTCATCGGAATAGCTAGAAAATATCAACAATCAAGTGAGCCGATTGAGGCATTTTTACTTCGGTTCTTTGTTTTTCAGACGGAAGGAAGGAGGCTTACCATCGGTGAAGTGAAGAATGATGGCGATGATAAGCAGGCCGACAGCCATTGAAACCCATTGCTTGAGCCTCTTGGAATTCTCCTGCATTGCAGTTTGGTAGTCGCTAGTTTTAGAAATAGAAGAGGGAAAATGGTTGGTTCAAAAGAATGAGGAAGTAGAAGTTGTATGTTATCACCTTGAAATGGATCAAAACATGTCCATAATGAATGCCAATGGTCCCCGAGAGGATGGCAGAAATCGAACTGAGGGGAAATAAAAGATAGGAGCAGCCAGTCAGTTACTTCTTCGTCAAGTTTCATGGTTGAATGTTATATCAAACTTTGCATCTTAAACAGGGTGGATATGATAACTGACCTCAGCAAGCCTTCGGGTTCGAATGGGCCGTGGCACCAAGCAGGAGCATCATCCCGGAGATCGCCTGAGCTAGGAGCGCTGACAGTGCAAGCCTATTGAAGAAGAATCACACATGAGTCTTACGCGAATTCGAATGATTGCGTGAGACTAAAATTGGGTGCTGAATACAGCTGGAGAATTATCAGCGTACCTTGAGACGGCGCCATTCAGGACCACCATAGAGATGGTTAACACCCCAGACTGCTCGATCTACGTGTCCAACAGCATTGCAGGCTGGTCCTAAATGACCTCTCATTCCGCAGTTCACCTACAAATTACAGACAGAAGCCAACATTATTTGATATGAAGATCCTTCTAATTAGTGGTCGGAAATGGTCATTGATCCAAACATCGATTACGTCAGATCCGATTCAGGTTGACCGAATCGTTTCCCACCCCTACTTTTTAGTCAACTAACTCTAACTTTCAAGCTGAGCTAAGAATTGGGTAGTGCCAAACCGTATATCTCTTCTGTTCATCATGGTTCACGAAACTCCAGTCGGGAACATAGAGCGCAAATGTCGTGATCATGTAAATCAGGAAAGAAATGAACCCTCCAAGCCTGCAGTGAATTGCAGAGAAGATCAACATCAACTTCTGAAATAAGCCAATATGGTGAATGAATGTAGCTGAGCTTTAAGTTTGTTTTCTCACCACTGCCATCGGTATGCCGTGAAGATAGAGAAATGCCCAGGATTCAAGATCTTTTGTCTGTGCTTGATGGTGAACGTCTCTACCAGAGCCACAATCATGTATACCAACGCAATTCTCTGGAGAATGCCACACCATCTGATGAGCTTCATGTCTACTCCATAAGCGAGGTCACTTGGAGCGTGTGAATATCCTCCTGTAATTCATCAGGTTTTAGTTTACAGCATACTTATCAGACCTAACCCACAGATTGCAACTAGCCTTCATGTTCTCTATAAGTCTTACTCTATAGGCTGGGAGATTTGAGGTTATGAATGGAATATCACTACCTTGCAACAGAACTCCCCAAAAGAGAAGCTTCAATGTCCTTGAGAATATCCTCCTTACGGCGTCCCTCTTCTTAGGTACTCTCTGCAACATTGACATCAGAAATGTTAAGCAACTTTCAGCAGCTACATTATTACTGAACAAAAAGCAGAAGAGAAGATGGAGTGTGGGAATTGTGTACCTTTAGGGCCAGAGCTATTGCCATGCCAACAATGAAGAGGAAAAAAGGCATCACAAAGTCTGCCAATCTACAGCCATTCCATGGCGAATGATTAATCAGAGGGTATGCTTCTCCGGCATCATCTACCAGAATCATCAACTGCAGATAGATTCATGCAAACCTCTATCAGAAAACAAGCATGCCCTCCAGGTTTAGCAAGTAATGTTAGGTAATGATCTTTAGAACTGGAAATGTTAACCCAATCATTCTGACACTTACCACTACTGTTAGCCCTCTGAATACATCCAAAGTTGCAACCCTCTTGCTCTTCTGCTTTTCAGGTTGCTGCTCTTCTTTTTCTTCAGCTTCCGGGTGTTCAGAAACTTCATTCTGCTGCTTTTCTCCATTGCCAAGTGATTCCCTGTGGGCAAGCCCCTCTTCCAGATTCTTGGGATTCTCCATTGCTTCGTGGTAATGAGCTTTGGTATTGGCTACAAGAACGTTTTGTGGAGCTATATTAATAACACTGTCAAATAATATATGAGCCAGAGAACGTCCTTAGAAACAATGAAAGCCGGCTGATAAAACCATAAAGGACAAAAAAGATGATAATATGGCAGAGAGGCCAATCAAAAGGTCCTAGCGCTAGCAATAACCAGCTAACCAAACACAAGACAACTGTCCAATACAAATATTGGATACCGGTCAGCTGTCAAATTTACATCTTTTGTTTACCATGAATCTCTGATATGATAGGCTTCAAATGGGCTAAAACGATGCCGCGCGCAAAAATGGAAACTACTCTTGTTTTGTTCCTATAACTTGGATTTCGTCAGAACTTGGGAGTGGAGGGGAACCTTCCCGGCCATCCACGAAATCAATTTTCCCCCTCTGCAATGCGACAAGGTTATGGTAATAGACTATACCAGCAAAACATGATTACCGGATCATGTTGTTGTCGCTTTTCTAGTGAAACAGCCGATCGTAGTGAACTTAGTTTCTCTTTATTAAACCTGCCTAAACACTTATATTAAGGTTATTTGCCCTGACGGATCCGCTGCCGAAGTTCACGCCACCTCTACTAAGCATTTCTTTAGTATTAGTGTTTTGAGGAATTAGCTACGTTTGAATCTTTTCTTAACACATAAAGAACTGTACTAAATAAATGGTTATACAAAATCAGCTGGATGGATCGTCTAACCTAGTCCATGCATTTGTCAGTTTGTACCTCATTCTGAAGCAAGCTGAACCGGCGCAGCAAATGCCAGTTCCCTTTTCTGCCATAAAGCTTCTCTAACGCCAGCAACTTTTCAGTTTTGAACAATTCTTCAACTAGTCTTGCTTTAAACGCTTGGCGATTAAGAAGAAAATAAGAGCAAATTGCTGAGAAGAAACCTTCAGTACCCGGAAGAGATGCTGAAGAAACAGAAAGCTTCAACATGTCAATAGATCCTTCAGAGCCCTGCAAGAACAAGGCCATATATGGATAAGATCACAGGACTATTTTTTCAACTTTCAAGCAGAAAATGCGATGAACACCAATTTTGTCTCAAACTTATCTTGATTACGAGATTTTCCAAGGACGACCAATTTAGTATTGAGAATGTCATTTTCGCAGGTCGAAGAGGCTTGAATCAATCAAATGAATAGTACACACACAAACTGTTCAGATATGTTTATATTGAATCTGCTTCTGATTCCTCTCCAAACAGATAGGACCAAACGCATAGACCCATTTCTGAGCAAGATGTCAACTCTTTCCACACAGGCTTCCAACTTGCTCCCGAGAAATCGTCACTCATGGCTTGACTCTAACTAGCAGATAGCTCTCAGATGCAGCAAAGGAAATCCTATGAGCTCTAACCCTATCCTCGAACATGTATAGGACCCAACAATTACGAATTCATCATATAAACAGCAAACCATTTACCATTTTGAAGCCCCGCGAGAAGGGAAAAGAGAACCCCCCACCAATGGCTGATGAGGAGAGCTCACTTGTTGGAGGGAAATCAGAAGCTTCGGCTCTCAAGTCCTTTCCGGCAGATGGTTCATGGTATTCGCATCACTCCTAATCAGTTTCCAGCCCCATCGGATCCCTGGTTTCGAGAGTGAAAGTCGCCGGCCGTTCGTACGACGACGAAGCCACGAAGCAATTGGAACGATTAGGGCTCGTGAGGGAACCCGGGAAAGAGCTAAACTGTGCCGGAGCGAGCTGCTTCCGCTCGGCGCTTCTCATTATCGCGGCAGCCAGTTTTCTAGGTTTTCTCGTTTCGATCCTCCTGGTTTGGAGGACGAAGGAGTTTTACAAGAGCGGTGTGTACGCGAAGTTCAGAGGAGATCAAGAGGCTAAGGTAAGGCGTCGGGGAATGAAGCTGTACCGCCACGAAATCCGGTAGCTGATTCTTCGTCGGAGGCTGGGGAAACCGCCGCCGGCGATCTCAAGTAAATGACGGTACGAATGATCCCTGACCCTGAATACCGCGAAATTTGGAGTTGGGAAATGGGGCATATTTGAAGTGTTTTAATTTGCTTTGCTCCCGGACTTGGGCCTTTGTTTTATCTTAATTTTGGGCCGAGGAGCTAAAGAGCGTATTACTATGGGCTTCCAGTCGGGCCTCCTGAACGCAATAAGTTGGGCTTGGAACGGAGCAGTTATACAAGTTGGATATTTCACAACCAAAGCACAATTATGAATTTGAAATCAATTGAAATCCAAACCATAAAAAGGTTGATTGCAACCGATGTACCAGCAAGCACTATTTGAAGTTGAAGCCAGCAAAAGTCATATTAGCTCACAGATGGATCTTTTCCCTTTTTTTTTCCCTGCCAAAGCCACACCAATAATTAGCTGTAAAAACTTATCCATTTAGGTATTTTGGCCCAATGCGGTCCTCCACAATATTTGTTTTTAATTTTTGGCTAACTATAAAGGAAGCTATATTGTCCTTTTCATCACAAGTCAAAACAAAATTAATAACTAAGTTTTGAAGGTTTATTTTCAAAGAAACAAATATCTAACAACTAAATCACTAATTAAGAAGAAATAACCAGTTCAATAAAATGCATTAACTTAAGCCACTCCATGACTCCAAGTCAAATGTGTAAACTTTTGGATAACAAGAAAGCATATTTCTTCAATCCAAAAGCTAATATGACTCAATCACATATAAAATCATGAATTTCTCATACCATATCAAAAAATAGACAATCTTATCTATTTTAACATATGGTATGATCAATACACAACGCTGTAAAATTTGACATTTACTTTCGTAACTCTAATGGATTAGAAAAGCAATATATCTCACAATCATGCCTTTCCAATTTGTTACTATTATTATTTCTCATTTTGATTTATTCTCATTTTGTTCTCCCAAGTTTAAACATTTTTATTTTCTTTTCTCTCTCATTTCCTTAATTATCTCCAAGCACGCTGCCCACTCTCTATTTTCTCTCTCTTCTTCCCCTAAAATTATCAGTTTTTCTCCTCTCCCGCAACTTCTCTCTTCCCCCCTTTCCTTCCTTCCTTGTCGGATTAATCCAATCGGCCGCCGCCGTCGTCGTCCGATGCATATTAAACTGACCACCACCAAAGAATCTTCTCCGGCGATCGGTTCCAAATGACTGCTCATTCCGATTCGGGCACGCTCAATTTCCTCGGCTGCTCGATTGGAAACTCGGTACAATTGCTCCTTCAATCCTCCTTCTCTTAGATCCATAATCATATGTTCCCCCCTCTCGAGTTGGATCGTTCAGGTAGTTGATTGAATCTTAGAAACAAAAGAAGCTTGTTTCCCTTCCCCTTCATGGCGCCTCTAATCGGAGCTCGATAAACGGCCGTTGTTCCGATTACCGCCTGAGCTGAAAAGGGATTGGGGAAAGAAGGCTGCTTGCTCGCTCTCTTTCTGTTTTGGATACTAGGGTTAGGGCTGTATCTGTGGAGGGATGTTTAAGAAGATCATTAAAGGCGGGCGGAAGCCGTCGAAGTCGGACGACGGGTTCGGGAACACTGGGCACCACCGCACCGCGTCGGGAAATGTGGTGGTTAACCACGCTTCGCGGGGTGGCACCGGGGCGGCGGTGCCCGCGCCGGCTTCTCCGGCGATGTCGACTCCCCCGCCTATGCAATCCGTGGAGCCTCTCCCGCTCTTTCGGGACGTCCCCGTGTCGGAGCGGCATAATCTTTTCCTCCGGAAGCTCCAGGTTTGTTGCTTCCAGTTTGATTTTGGGGACACTTTGAGATCGGTGAGGGAGAAGGAAATCAAGAGGCAGACGCTGTTGGAGCTCGTGGATTTCCTTCAATCCGGGTCGGGCAAGATCAATGAGGTCTGCCAGGAAGAAATGATTAGGATGGTCTCTGTGAATATATTTCGAAGCTTGCCTCCCAATTCCCACGAGAGCACAGGGCAAGTGCCCGCTGATCCTGAAGAAGAGGAACCGTATTTGGAACCTTCCTGGCCTCATTTGCAGCTTGTTTATGAGCTCGTGTTGAGATATGTTGTCTCTTCAGATACAGATACCAAGGTTGCCAAAAGGTATATTGATCATTCATTCGTATTGAAATTGCTGGATTTGTTTGACACCGAGGATCCACGAGAGAGGGAGTATTTGAAAACCATCCTTCATAGGATATATGGGAAGTTCATGGTGCATCGGCCTTTTATTAGAAAGGCAATAAACAATATCTTCTACCGATTTATATACGAGACAGAGAGACACAGTGGGATAGGGGAGCTTCTTGAGATCTTGGGGAGTATCATAAATGGGTTTGCTCTGCCGATGAAGGAGGAGCATAAGTTATTCCTTGTCAGGGCACTTATACCACTACATAAACCGAAGGCTATATCTATATACCACCAGCAGCTTTCTTATTGCATTACTCAGTTTGTTGAGAAGGATTACAAACTAGCAGATACGGTTATAAGGGGTTTATTGAAGTATTGGCCAGTGATCAATTGCCAGAAGGAAGTTCTTTTCCTAGGAGAACTCGAAGAAGTGCTAGAGGCAACTCAACCTGCAGAATTTCAGCGTTGCATGGTTCCTCTGTTCAGACAGATTGGTCATTGCTTGACTAGTTCACATTTTCAGGTTTGCTAATACTACTCTCTCTGGTAATTATCTGCATATGTTAGAATTATTTGGATTATAATCTTGGTAGATAAGGTCTTTTCCTTTGTGTGGTATGGGTTGGAGGAAAAACACATGGCTTGCGGTGGCATTGGTCATCTTTTGTTCTCTGCTGCTTAGTTGTGACATAAGCAAAGCTGCCTATTGTGTGCAATCCAAGTAGTAATTTCTTTGACATGGATGGGTGTCTAATTTTTCTCAACTCCCATCATAACGATGAAGTTTGAAACAATTGGGTCTAATATGGTTTAATTGCCTAATAGAAACGTGTGCCACTACCTAGTTTGTTCATTTTGGTAGATGCCAAATAACAACCTAGCACCAACTGGTCATGATATCTATGCGCCTAAGCCATGTGGCGTGAACTGACAGGCTAACTTCCTTTTTGGTATAACATGATTCTGATTTGGTCA
The DNA here is from genome assembly GCA_946122785.1 of Linum tenue. Classification (NCBI taxonomy): domain Eukaryota; kingdom Viridiplantae; phylum Streptophyta; class Magnoliopsida; order Malpighiales; family Linaceae; genus Linum; species Linum tenue. Next base: position 92,445,856 of record CAMGYJ010000008.1, read on the forward strand.
GTTGTTCTATCTATTGAACTTTACATGGGCAATATATAAGTGTTTCCTGAATGATCTAGTTGTGGTCTTCCGTCTGTGAACAGTTAAATCTTCTTCTGCCTCCTTCTGCTCTTCTTGAGATTCCCATTGACAAAAGTGCTATGACATGATTAGATGATAAATATTGTGAGTCTCTACAAATGGCAACTGGGTGTAATGTTTCTTGTCGCCTTAACCTTCAATTTAAGGGCTCTTAAAACCGAGCTAAAGATGTTTCTACCATTATGTTAAGGCTGGTTAGAATATTTTTGCAGTCACTGGAAGTATCCAATGCACACTCTTCTGACTACTGAACAAGTACAGACGTATTTGTCCGTAAAGATTTCGCCTTTCCACTAAAGAACATTTCGGATATGTTTGTTCCAATGAGGGCCATGAAATATTTTTATATTTTAGTAGAATGGAATAAGTGTGTTTGCCAAGCTGATGAACTAGTTCTTGGCTGTAACTCATATGCTCGGAGTACACTGTGATTCTAGTTCATATCTGGGATTCTCTTACCTATTACTGAGCTCTCTTCACCTGTAGGCTATTTTTGATGGATGATTAGCCTTATACATGTCGAATAAAATGTTTTACCAAAGCTCAAAATTTTCTTTCTGCAGGTTGCAGAAAGAGCGCTGTTCTTGTGGAACAACGAGCACGTCGTGGGGCTAATCGCACAGAATCGTGGAGTGGTACTACCAATCCTCTTCGATGCCTTGGAGAAGAACATCCAGACACATTGGAATCAGGCTGTCCACGGGTTGACAGTCAACGTCCGGAAGATGTTCCTGGAGATGGACACCGAGTTGTTCGAGGAATGCCAGAGGCAGTACGAGGAGAAGGAGTCGAGGGCGAAGGAAGTGGAAGAGCAGCGGGAGATGACGTGGAAGAGACTCGCTGACGTGGCCGGTGAGCGAGACAACATGATCACTGCTTGACACGCCAGCAAAGGAAAATTCATCTCCTCCCCAGTCTCCAACCAGTAGGGAATGGAGGGAAGAAATGGGCGATTAATGGAAGTGCTCATCTCTACCCCCATTTTGATCATGCCCTATTCTTTTTTATTTTATTTTTTGCTCCCCCTTATTTTTGTTGATCTTCAATATCGATTTTTAAAAGATGTCAAATTACAAGAAAAGCAGCAGGAGCAGTAAAAATTGTAATTTTTAAAAGTGTTGTTTAGTAATATGCTTGCTGCTACATCCATCCAGAATCATATCTCCTGGGTGAGCTTTTGGAGTTCTTTCCCTATTTTATTTGGTTAGTTTTAGTTACTTATTTTTACTTCCAGATTTTATTTATTGGGGGGGTTTCTTTTTTTGACAGACTAGTAATTTTACTGAACTTTAACTCAGTTGTTTCCACTCATATATGTAATGTTGTTGCTCAATTTTTCTCTGGATCATGAGTGAATTTGCTTCTTTAGCTGTTGTTTGTTCATCTTGCTGACCCACAGTTAAAATATGAGTTCTTAAGGGTTAGAACTTGGAACGACCCTAGTATAGGCTGATTTTTATGTCATGTGGATGAAGCATCGATCAATCACATTGTTTACGGTGCGATTCTACTGAGCGGATGTAAAATGAAGTTCTTGCTCTTGGTTTTTATATACGAGAAGTCGAGAACATTGTGAAGACTTGATGGTTACTTTATTGAGATCATATTCGAGTTAAAGATGAAGTTTTTCAAACTAATTTAATTTGATATCTGCAGGACAACTTGTTTATTTTTATGTTTATTTTTGTGCCATAGAATAATTATTCCACTTTCCTTAATTCCTTTCATAGTCGAACAATTATTATCAAATTTCATCCACTAAAACAAAATCCATAACAATTTTCCTGGCGGCAGAAGTTTCGAAAGGAGAAGAAAAAAGGCCCCATCCATTCTTTCTTTTCTGTGGTAGTTCATTAGTACCGTTTGTTTTTATCCATTCATCTCCTTCTTTTCTCCGCTTCCATTCGCTCTTTAATCTCACCAACTAAAACCCATTTCAACGTTCCATTTCAAGCACCTGAAAGAAGAAGAGGCTGATTATGTCGAAGAAAGCAGGCGCGCCGGCGCCGTTGCAGAAAGACGCGCCATGGCGGGTAACAACCTCCAAACCGATTCCCAGAATCCACCACGCCCCTGTTCTCCGCGTCTCCCATAACCCCTACTCCGACTACGCCATTTCCGTCATGAAGGTACACAACAGTGGAAAAAAGCTCCCTCCATTGCCGCCGTTAACTTCAATGCTTCTTTCCTTGATTGCGGTGGCTAGGTGTTTGATTTTCCTTGTTTGTGCAGCATCCTAATCCAATCGGAAGTGGATTGGCAGATGATGCGATAGTGGAAGCAGCTGGCCCCGATTGCATTGTTCCGGGCCAGATTACCCCTGTTCGATTGCTTGGCGTGAAGGTCTGTGGAATTGGTTAATTGGGTTTCTCATTATTCGATCATATGAACTGTGTGTTTGAGCTGTCAAATTCTGGGAAATGATTCCTGTTGCTCCGAATTGAACAGGTGTGGCCTGTTGAAGTAGACTTGAAATTCCTGGAACCAGTGGGGCGGGAACTCAAGTTGCTTGGGAAGGTACTGCTTTACCACCATTGTTAAATGATTTCGGAGAAAGTTACTTGCTTTGGCTGCAATATGTCCAAATCTCCGATTGAGTATTTTGTAGTTGAATGGTGAAACTTGTGGTTGCAAATACTTGAGTCTTAAAATCTAATTTTCAAACTGAAAGTTATGCCCTTTGAGATCTAGCAATCACCCTGACTTTATGTAATAACCTTCCTGTATACTCTTTGTATCAACTTGGATGGCAATTAAGGTGGCTCTACCATAGTGGGCCATTTTGAGGGGAGCAAAGATAACTCCATTAATCCTCGTCTGTTGGCAATAGCTCTGGATGTTGTGGCCCCTATGGTAGTTGCTTTTACACATCTCGGTCACTTGTCTCCACTTCTGTCACTCAGTTCCCTTCTATGCATGTCGAAGGGAATCTGTAAAGTTAAATGTTTACTCGTGTCATCAGATCGAGAGAAGAACAAGAATGCTTAGGATGTGGTTTTATGATGGGCTGACTGGATAGTTGGGTTGTGATGACAGGAAGTCTTTTCTGTTTCCATGAAGCCACAAAATTTCTGATAAACCCATATTTCGTATACTTGGTACTATGTAGTATATCTGATGCCTTGTGCTTGATGTGGATATCACTAGGCATCATAATCCTTGAGTGCTGAATCATTAAATTTGTTTCTTCCCAGATTTGAGCATTTCCAATTTAGTACTTATTTTTGCTCTACTATCTCGTTGATTGATTGTGTTGCTAACTTGACCTTCAGTCACTATTGGACTTATATCATAAGCTATGTTGCAGTCATGTCGTTGTGTTCTGGATCTCACGGTTCATATATTGGATTGCTCATCATTGCAGTTCATGGACAATGCTGTTGACCTGATGAACAAATCCTTCATCGACCGCTAGTCTGTGGGAAAAGTAACCATTTGCTTGCAAGCTGCAGTTTTGATTCATTCCAATAGCAGAAGTGGGATAAAGCAGAGAGATTCTATAGATAAAGATGTAAACTTGTGATGTATTCTCATTCCTTACTAGTCCTAGTTATTAGAGCCTGATACCAAGAGTTACAGAATTGCTGGATGTCTCCAAAAATGGGCAGGAATTATTTCTCCCAATAAATACTGTCTCTGTGTCTCATGCCATATATAATACACCGCTTTAGAGAACTTATATACTCAGCCATTTCCTTATTGTGATGATATATCCTCTTTCCTTTGGATCAATGCACCTTTTCTCCAGCCTAATTATTCCTTTTGGTCTTCTTGATCACAAGCTACATAAACAAGGTAGCCTTTCTGTATTCTACTGGGTTTTCTCCCATTTTTATTGAAGTTAAGGACGATGGGTATGAGATGTGTTAAATGTTTGGTCACCAACTTCACACTTACAGAGTGCCTTCAGTGTTTGTTTATTCTGCAAATCAAGAAGAAAAGCTACAAGAAGATCTTAAGATAGAGATCCATTTTTAGCTACCTTCCAAAATCCTCATCTCAATCCCATTCCTCTTTCGCCCATTAAACAAAAAGCTTTTCTGAGTTTTCTCCTATCCTCTCTTTTACAGAACCAGTGACGTTAAGTTATAAGTGGAACTGCAGCATCTATGTAGCACAACTAGGAGCTTTTCAAGAGCCAAATATAGTGATGCATGAAAAGCCATTCCTTTTTATCCTTATTCTGCCATTTCATTTTTTCTCTTATGTACTTTATTAGTTTATCAACATTCGATCTCCAGCTAGGCTATGGTGGGTTCCCCACGAACACTAGTGTTTTCCCATGTCACAAGTTTCTGGTTTTCGTCACCCACCACAAGTTTTCACTTACTATAAAAGGGTGTAAAAACCTCTCTGCAATTCGGTGTGCAGAAGAAAAATAACAGCCAATGGAGCAAGGTGATAATAGCTTGAGGAAAGGGCCATGGCTAGAGGAAGAAGATGAACAACTAGCCAGGCTTGTGAATGTGTTTGGAGAAAGGAAATGGGACTCCATAGCTAGAATATCTGGTATATAAAGCTTGTTTCTTTGGTAATACTTCGATCATGATAAGATTGAAGAGCAGAGTGATCTCATGGGTTCTTTTGGTTTTGCTGCAGGTTTAAGAAGAAGTGGAAAGAGCTGCAGAATGAGATGGCTGAACTACCTTCGTCCCAACCTGAAACGTGGTTGTATTAGTCCAGAAGAGGAGCAGATCATCATCCAACTCCACAATCGATGGGGAAACAAGTAACTGTTAAAAGTTCCCATGGAAATCAGTTAAAAGAAATAATCCTTTTTCCTCCATTCTGTTCTGACTTTATCCTTGTTCATAACATGGTTAGGTGGTCGAGGATCGCTCGAAGCTTGCCAGGAAGAACAGATAATGAGATCAAGAACTACTGGAGGACCCATTTGAGCAAGAAGAATACACAATTACAAGAAGAAGGAAACTTTCAGTGTAACTCCAACGCAAGCCATAATCCTGAGCAGGATTTTCCTTACCAGACAGGGAATCCAAGCAGTAGCTGCAACTTGGCATACTGCGACATTGTTCAGAATGGCTCGGCAATGACAGGAGCAGACCAATATGATCTTTGGAGTTTGATGGAGTCGCCATACGAGACGAGATTGTATGATCACTGGATGTCTGAGATCAGTTGCGGTGAACAAGAAGAAGCCAAATTTGGAGGAGGTCGTAACTATGGATGGAACTACTCTGAAGTTGGTGAAAGTTGCATGATGGATTCTCTGTGGGATATGAGCTGAGGTTAATTAAGAGAGACTGATCTTGTTGATCTCTGAGTAGGAAGGACAATGAGAGAACTTGGATGCTGTCAAATCAGACTCTTGTTTTGAAAGCCTATGTATATAACTAACATGCAACTTCTTCATAAGAAAGTTTCTGTTCTCTTCTGTTTTAATTCTCCTGAAAACTAAGCTCATAAAGTACATGTCTGTCTTTTGTTTGTGAAGGATTAGTTTATGCCATGTGCCTTAGGATCATGTTGCCAAACGCAGTGAAGGAGGCATTTGACATGAGTTACAATGCATACAAGTAATTTAAATTACGTACACAACTATGAGTATGCACATACATTTTTTTAATGAAGGAGAATCCAAACATAGATGTTCAAAACCCAATAAACTCATCATGGCAGGAGATTCGGATATACATTCCTAGCATTGATCATAAATAATGTTTTCACATCGTGAAAATCAAACCGAAAACACACCATATCAATCTCATGTCTTACCATTTCTACTATTCCTATTTGGTTTACCACAAATATACTTCGACACATGTCTAAAATACACATTTATTCCATGCTAGACCAATACAAATCAATATCTTCACAAGTAAGCATACATGCTACAAAATTTGGTTTAACCTCTAACATATTGTTTTCTTCATTTCCAAGCATAGATACATTCACTATTAAACTTGTACATGTTAGAGATGTAAATACGTATACAATAAATGCATAACACACACGAGACATCAAACACCTTCGAGCCGAAATCAATTGAACCGAGCTTCCGAAACACACCGAAAGCCCCAAAGAAAAAGATTTTCTCATTCTAGATGTTTTGATAATCTCTCGAAACTATAACCCTACTCTCTCTCGATTGTCCTCGTTCCTCCCAATTCTCTTCACATTTCTTCCACATTCAAAACGATTGTATAAAAGGAACACCAAGCAAAACTCGATCATACTATTATTCTAAGCTAAGGCTTAAAAACAGTACACATGAGGAAAATGAAGTTGTAGGGTTTACTTTGGTCGAGCATCCGTCATCTCCTTGGAGAATGGATAATGTTGTTAAAACAAGCATGCAATTGGCTATAGATAGGGAGCTAAGGAATACCAAATTAACAAACCAAAAACTTGACTAAGTTAAGAGAACTGGAGCTGATGAGCAATGAGTTGAGGTCACAGCTAGTAGAATGACCTACCAGCTACTACCTCAGCCTTTCTTTCTTTGTCTTGTTCTTCTCTTTTGTGCTAACTCAAAACAGAAAGAAACTATTAAAATGTTTCTTTAATTGTTGTGAACATTTAAAATGTTTTGGTCACAAGTTGAATGTTGATAATAATGTATGGAAACTAACCCTTTTTGCCTTTGATATCCCATCCATAGAGCCAATCTTTTCTTGTTTGGTCCCTCCTTTCTCATTTTCATTTAAGTACAATATCCACATTTGGGCAATCCTTTTTCTAGAACAAAAAAGTGTTATTTTCCTTTCTTGGGTTGGAGACAACATATATACTATTTCTCTTATGCCATGCTTGGACCAATCTTCTTCAAAGATATGGTTGGATTTGCACATCTATTCATCCTCTTAAAGATTATGGAGGGTTACGTATTCTTTTGTGTTGTTCAAGAGGATGAATTTTGTATGATTAATAATGTGATGGTTGATGTTTGAAATGAGATGTTACAGATAATATTCTTTTATCAGTTACGTAATGAGGTTGCATCAAGTTCAAGTTCATAAATTTTCTTGTCAATCTCAAATCACACATTAAGATGGGTGTTGCTCTAGTGAATGACTCTAAACACTACTACCTAACTATTATAATTTTACTATGGACAGATAAACTTTACAAGTCTCCTAAATTGTTAAATTGAGATTGTAGAAAACACTTCCTAAAAAGAAATGGCTCATTATTATTTGTCCTTACACTCTATTTTAGAAGTAAAGGACATAATTGATGAGGCTTTGTTCTACAAGAACATCCACTACCTTATACCAACTTGGCTTGCCTTTTTTCTCACAAGTTGTTCAACTCTAACAAGTACCCTATTGTCATGATATGCCAAAGATTCATAAGATCTTCAAAAACCCATCATCCAAAATTCTTTAAAAATACCCAACAAGCATAAGAACACACTTCTTGATAGAGTTGGATCCAAGGAAAAATGTTAGATTGCAATGTTGCATAGAATTTTTTGGTCACCAAACATTATAGTACACTTGTTTTCTTTCCACAACATAATTGCAAAACAAGAAAGCAAAAAATGACTTCTAAATCTTCCTTGCTATAGCATAAAGGTCAAGCAAGAAATCGCCACAAATAAAGATAGAGACCTCAGGAGGATAGTCGGCGAAGACGGAAGGTCGCCGCCGGCATAGTCGTCGGAGTAGTCGTCGTTGTTTCCTAACCCGGGAGTTCCTCCGTTGGGCCCGGTCCCCCACTTCCCCAAATTGTTGTCCCTGTCCAAACCAAAACGTCATGAGGCCCAACCGAAATTTAACAGTAAGCCTACTACAGGCCCAGGCCCAAGCTCAAAATAATTTCTATCTTGTATACAAACCTGAGGTGCTTAACCGAAACCTAATGAATGAGAATTAAAGGGCCGAATTGTAAGACTAAATAACACAGACACGAAATTCGAGGAAAGAAAATGGGAAGGACCAAAAGAGTGGAAAAAGGGCGCGTGAATAATAATATAGCGGGACCGGCCGGGAAATCAGCAATCAGTTCAAAACAGGAAACCATCGACGAAAAATACCTGCCGCCGACCCCAAGAGCGCCGGCGTGGAACGTCAGTTGGCCGATGAGATCCACAGATTTCGGGTCCACACTGTAAGCCTTCTCATACTTCACTTCCAGTTCTTCTCCCGACGACACGAAGAAAGCTCCGTTCACCATCACGTCCCCTTCCGACCGCCAGTTCCAGTCCTTCCACTCGCCGTCGCCGGAATCTAGCCTCTTCGTCACCTGGGAATCCCCAATTCCACCCAAGTAAAGTAAAACCCCCCAAATTCCCAACTCCGATTTCGCCCCTATTGAACCCAATTTAAAACTTTTGGGTGCGTACCTGCTTCGCATTAGGGTTTGAAGGAGCGACGTAGCGATTCCCCTGGCTGTTAATCGTCGGGTGCCCACTCCCTCCAATGGCGTACATCTCCCACTCCGTGAAATCGTTGTTCACAACGTGAATGTACCCTCGCCGGCACCGGGGCATTCGCTGGACGAGCTGTTCGCCGAAGTGATTGAAAGCGATGGTGACCTGCATCCCGGAATCCGGCAAGTATTCGTCGCTGTGACCCAGCAGCATTACCTCGTTGTGGTGGGAGAAGAAGTTGTTGGAGATGGTGATTCCGGTGGAACCCATCACGGCGTCGATTAGCCCGTCGGTGCAGTGAGATAGAGTGCAGTGGTCAATCCAAATGTCCTTTGCGCCGAAGATTGAGATCCCGTCGCCGTCTGATTTGGTTCTGTAGCCGTAGTGCGTCGGACTCGACCTTACATTTGTGTTACCTGTGGAAACATGGGGAAAACAGAGGAAACACTTGAAAAATTGACGAACTAGAGCTGGAGCTATCACATTGTTAAATGGTACGGCCGTGTTTCTTGACTGACCTGAAGGAACACAATGGTGAATGTGGACGTTATGGATGATCACATTGCTGATATACTGCAAGGTAATGCATCCGCCGCCAGTTATGTGAACATTGGCGCCTCGGCCGTCGATGGTTTTGAAGCTGTTGAAGATGAGTTCTTGTTCCAGCTTGATGTGCATGTTGCTGGGGAACACAATCCAGAGCGGCTCCTCCCGAATCACGGCGTACCTTAAGGTTCCCGGTTTAGGGTTGACTGCATCGTCGTCGGAGGAGTCAGTGACTATGTAATAGTCGCCGTTCTTGCCTCCCATTGCGTACTGGCCGAAGCCAATGGCGCAATCAGCCAGCCGCTGGCGGTTGTTGGGCCAGTCCGGGTCGCATTTCCAGCAGTCGTCGATTGGGTTCCCGGTGAAGCAAAGGGGAGAGGAGGATTGGTCTCTCTGGGTAGTTTGGAGCATTTCCCTTCTAAAGACTGAAGCATTCACTCTCCTGCAAAGCATGAAGCGAACATTTTGAATAGAGGTAAACAGAGGACCATTGTGGTAAGAAGAAAAAGAAGAAACCAAAGGTGAAAACGTTTTGCTTTCTTCTGCATTTTGTTTCTTTTACCTTCTAACTTCTTGAGCTACGAATTCAGGGTCAGGGTGGGCAGATGGGAGAGTGAGGTTGAGCATTGCCCATGGGAGGTGTGGGAAGGAGCTAAGGAGCAAAACCAGAACAATGCTGGTGATTTGCAGCATTGTGTTAGGTTGGTGGTGAGTTATTGCTCCTTTGGCTTCCTTTCTTTTCCCACTTTAGTGTGGTTTGTGAGAGTGAAGAAAAAGATAGTGTGGGTTTTGAGTGAAAGAGTGGCTCTTTTATTGGGTGAGATAAAAAAGAGGTCTATGAAGCTAGCTGACTCCTCATTTCTTCGTTGCATGTTTAATCATGGGAAACCGGAACCTTTTTCATATTTCACTTAAACCAGAAGCCAGAACCAAAAAAGGAAGGGAAGATAGTGAGAGAGAGAGAGAGAGAGAGAGAGCTTCCACTAGAGAGAAGGGAATCAGGCCCATCTCGAGGAAAATGGTCTGCTGCTAGTGCTAGTGTTCACTCATGAAGCTCAGCTGGACATTTCAGTAATTTCATGTCGAACTTACCATCCATTCTGAAAATGGCTCGAATTCTTTACCTCTCAAAGTGCTTTCCAATGGAGGATTTATGGGTATCCTCAAAAGTCAACAATCATCATCCAAAAGGGCAAGTTTGAATTTCATTGCTCCTTGCTGGGCCTATCTCTCTCTGTTTTCTTTCGTCTTCTCCATGAATTGTTATCATTGATTCCATTAAACAGTTTCTTGTAGAATTTATTATGCAACATGGATATGATATTAATGTGATCCCACATTCCAATACAGGTAACAGTACTCCTCAAACATCTCTGTTGCGGTTTGGAGACAAAAGTCCGCACTGATTCAGGAAGCCATATTGATTGGCTCGTGGAGCTGAGCTGAGTGGCTCGGTTCTGGTTTGCGGGTTTCATGGTTGGTTCTTGTATCAGTTTTTCGTTTAGCTCTCCTTTCCATAAAGAAAGACGTGGAAATGGGGACAAGGAGTGCCATTAAAAAATGAAGGGGAAAATATCTGCGCTGCTATGCCAATGCTAACAGCAGGTAATGGAAGAAAAACCCTTTAGCTCTCTTTTGGACACTCTTTATTGGTCCTTCCCCTGCTTTTCTTCTACTAGCCCCTGTTTTTGGGGTCCTGGGTAATGCCTGAATCTCTGCCTCTCTCTTCGTGGATTCCCTTTCTACACAAATATCATAGTAGAAGAAGAGAGCTTCTCACTTCTCAGTTCTCAGTTCTCATTTCTCAGTTCTCACCTTCTTCCTGGTTCTTTTCCATGCCCTATGTAAAGTGACTGGTCACACTTTCAACCAGAAAAGAAAGATAGTTTGATTAATAGGGTCCATATAATCATGTATGGATAATGCAAGTTGGAGGGGTATAATTCATAAAGCAGGAAGAAGAAAAACTTGCCCTCTGTGTATTATCCTACAAGGGTTTTGATTGAGACATGATCATTTTTAAAGGGTTCTTTTGAATTTGGGGCTCACTAAAGCAAGTACAGAGACCAAATTTATAGTATATTCCTTCCCTCTGTAGTGTGCCAAGGAATTAGTTTTAGGATAAGCTATATAACAGATATCTGTTGTGCCATTGTTGCAGGAAATCCATCAACTATTTTCTCTTTGGAAGTGGAGTGCTTGCTGTTGGGTCCAGCTCCTGAAAGGTTGAGGAATTTGATCAGATGGGGATGGAGCTTTTCTTCTGTGAATGTTGTAGGCGGAGACATGTAGGGTCCAAACATTAGAGTAATCTATGGTTGGTTGGTGAGTTGGATTTAGCCTATGAGCACAAAATTTGTTTGCAGGGGTGAAAAAAAAGGAGGTACTTTGAAGTACCTCATTTGAGTATTCAAAGGGTAAATTGCATAGTTTGGTCACTGAACTAGTGAACTATACCAATCCTCGAACCATGGGTGGCAAGTCTGGGAAGTGTCCATGTTTTCCCACACCTACCTACCACTTGGCCGAAGGAGGATTGATGAGCTTCACTTACCTCGGTTATCATACATAAATTAATATACATCAAATTACTAGTGTTTCCATGGGAAGTTCAATCACTCTCAAGTAAACATACATTGTATAGTTGAAGGCATGAAAATAGCGGGAAAAGGAAGGTATTTTAAAATACCTCTTTTGGTTGTGAATGGCTAATTACACTGAACCGTGGTGGCAAAGCAATGAGAATCACTACAATGGGTAAATGCTACATTTGGTCATGGAGATTATTAAATCATGTTATGTTTAGTCACTAGAAAAAATTAATATAAATTTTGGTCACTTGAATAACTGAAACATGTCACATTTAGTCACTCTCCCGTTAGTTTCCGTCCAACTCCATTAACGAAGTTGGACGGAGAATAACGGAGAGTGACTAAATGTGACATGTTTCAGTAATTCGAGTGACATTCATAAAAAAAGTAATTTGAGTGACCGGAGTTTGACGGAGGCGAACGGGAGAGTGACTAAATGTGACATGTTTTAGTAATTCGAGTGACCAAAATTGATATTAATTTTTTCAAGTGACTAAACATAACACGATTTAGTAATTCCAATGACCAAATGTGGCATTTACCCCTTCTACAATGCCTTCCACTAGGCCAATAGAGAATTTGTAATCACTAATGTCTTGAAATTTCTACATGTTGGTCAAATTATAACTGGAAATCCAATCACGTGCTAAATTCTAATAGGAGATACTCGAGCATGATTTACAAACTAGAAAATACTAAATAACATATGCTCTAATATTGGTAATAGAGAAACATGATATGAATATTGTGAGATTATCGATGGTCAAATAAAATATATAAAGTTTAAATTGTACTATTGAGAAATATATAATCAAATAAACAAGAATATAACTTATTTCTTACTAATAAACGAAATAATATGATACATCGTAATACATTATTGGAAAGTTGATCATCTTCTACGTTGTGTTAGACAAATAAGACACCAATATAAGATGCTAGGGCATTGATTGTGCACGCCCTTGATCAAAGCAATAATGCCTCATTAAGAGCACGAGTAATAAAAAGAGATCATGGTAGCTTGTAAGTAGCAAGCTAGTTAACTTGCATCATACCAGGGCTCTAACTTACTGAAGTTAATGTGGAGAAGAGTTTGTAACCGTTTCAAAACTCATGTTATGATTCAAGGTTCCAAATTATTTACCAACCATTAATTTGAAAGGCGACGATTCTATATAAAAGTAAAGTATCAAAGTATTTGTTCGTATTACATTATCATATATCACGATGACGAAGTGATATTATCCAACATATATATAAAGTATAACCTAACCAACCTCCAGGTTAGTTTATGGTATCAACAAAAGACAAGTTTTGTGTACTTTTATGCGGTAATGTTAGTTTCTTCCCCTCCATCCTTTGGGAACACGAACCCTCCATGCCACTGACCTTGTTGGACTTCTCGTCACTCACCACTCCCAACTCCCCCATGGAAGAGAAGAGGTAGTTAATTCTAGTTTTTTTACCGTTAATCCGAGCCTCTATGTGAATACTTTATGGAGAGCCGTTTCCATTTTTATGGGGCCAATAAAGACACTCCCTTTGGAATCTATCAAAAATGACCCGGAATAAATTCGTCCAAATCGTTCACTCAATGGACTTAATCATCGTTGAAGAATAGACTCAGAAAGAATTCGTGATCTGTAGCCTTCAAAATCCAAAGAAAATGGCCTTTCGTCGTCCTAAAAATTACGAAAATGTCATTCAAAAATAAATTTGCCAAAATCGGTGCTTAATAGACTTATCATCCATGGAGAATAGGATCAATAGACATCATTATCGGTGGGAATAGCCACGGCCTGATTCTGTGATCTGCAACTTCCAGAATCCAAAGAAAATTGCATTTCGACAAAATCGCCTAAATCTGTGATGGTACCCCTTTGGAATCTGCCAAAAATGGACCCGGAATAAATTCGCCCAAATCGGCGCTTAATTGACTTAATCATCGTTGAAGAGCAGACTCAGTCCGAATCCATGATCTGTAGCCTTCAAAATCCAAAGAAAATGGGCTTTTGTCGCACAAAAAATTAAGAAAATGGCATCCGAAAATAAATTGGCCCAAATCGGTGCTTAATGGACTTATCATCCGTGGAGAATAGGATCAATAGACTTCATTATTGATGGAGAATAGCCTCGACCTGATTCCGTGATCTGCAGCCTCCAGAATCGAAAGAAAATGACATTTCGAAAAAATTGTCCGAAATCTGTGATAGTACCCCTTTGGAATCTGCCAAAAATAGACCCGGAATAAATTTGCCCAAATCGGCGCTTAATGGACTTAATCATCGTTGAAGAATAGCCTCAGGCCGAATCTGTGATCTGTAGCCTTCAAAATCCAAATAAAATGGCCTTTCGACACCATACGAAAATGCCATCCGAAAAATAACTGTCCCAAATCGGTGCTTAATGGACTTATCATCCGTGGAGAATGGGATCAATAGACTTCATTATCGGTGGAGAATATCCTCGGCGTGATTCCGTGATCTACTACCTCCAGAAACGAAAGAAAATGGCATTTCAGAAAAATCGCACGAAATCTGTGACGGTACCCCTTTGGAATCTGCCAAAAATGGACCCGGAATAAATTCGCCCAAATCGGCGATTAATGAACATAATCATCGTTGAAGAATAGACTCAGGCCGAATCCGTGATCTATAGCCTTCAAAATCCAATGAAAATGGCATTTCGCCGCCTAAAAAATTACAAAAATGTCATCCAAAAATTAAATTGGCCCAAATCGGTGCTTAATGGACTTATACTTCGTGGAGAATAGGATCACGCCGAATCCGTGATCCGTAGCCTTCAAAAATTGACCAGGAATAAATTCGCCCAAATTGGCTCTTAATAGACTTAATCATCGTTGAAGAATAGCCTATAGTCGAATCCGTGATATGTAGCCTTCAAAATCCAAAGAAAATGGCCTTTCGTCGCCTAAAAAAATTACGAAAATCCCATCTGAAAATAAATCGGCCTAAATCGGTGCTTAATGGCTTTATCATCCGTGGAGAATAGGATCAATAGACTTCATTATCGGTGGAGAATAGCCTCGGCCTGATTCCGTGATCTGCATCCTCCAGAATCGAAAGCAAATGGCATTTCGGAAAAATCGCCCGAAATCTGTGATGGTACCCCTTTGGAATCTGCCAAAAATTGACCCGGAATAAATTCGCCCAAATCAGCGCTCAATGGACTTAATCATCGTTGAAGATTAGCCTCAGGCCGAATCCGTGATCTGTAGCCTTCAAAATCCAAAGAAAGTGGCCTTTCGTCGCCTAATAAATTACGAAAATGCCATCTGAAAATAAATTGGCCTAAATCGATGCTTAATGGACTTATCATCCATGGAGAATAGGATTAATTGACTTCATTATCGATGGAGAATAGCCTCGGCCTGATTCCGTGATCTGCATCCTCTATAATCGAAAGAAAATGGCATTTAGAAAAAATCGTCCGAAATCTGTGATGGTACCCCTTTGGAATATGCCAAAAATGGACCCGGAATAAATTCGCCCAATTCAATGCTTAATGGACTTAATCATCGTTGAAAATTAGCCTCACGCCGAATCCGTGATCTGTAGCCTTCAAAATCCAAAGAAAATGGCCTTTCGTCGCTTCAAAAATTCCGAAATGCCATCTCAAATGAATTGGCCTAAATCGGTGCTTAATGGACTTATCATCCATGGAGAATATGTTCAATAAACTTCATTATCGATGGAGAATAGCCTCGGCCTGATTCCACGATCTGCAGCCTCCAGAGTCGAAGATAATGGCATTTCGGAAAAATCGCCCGAAATCTGTGATGGTACCCCTTTGGAATCTGGCAAAAATGGACCCAGAATAAATTCGCCCAAATTGGTGCTTAATAGACTTAATCATCGTTGAAGAATAGCCTATAGTAGAATCCGTGATCTGTAGCCTTCAAAATCCAAAGAAAATGGTCTTTCGTCTCCTAAAAATTACGAAAATGCCATCCGAAAATAATTGGCCTAAATCGGTGTTTAATGGACTTATCATCCGTGGAGAATAGGATCAATAGACTTCATCATCGGTGGAGAATAGCCTCAGCCTGATTCCGTGATCTGCATCCTCCAGAATCGAAAGAAAATGGTATTTCGGAAAAATCGCCTGAAATCTGTGATGGTGCCCCTTTGGAATCTGCCAAAAATTGACCAGGAATAAATGCGCCCAAATCGGCGCTTAATGGACTTAATCATCTTTGATGATTAGCCTCAGACCGAATCCGTGATCTGTAGCCTTCAAAATCCAAAGAAAATGGCCTTTCGTCGCCTAAAAAATTACGAAAATGCCATCTAAAAATAAATTGGCCCAAATCGGTGCTTAATGTACTTATCATCCGTGGAGAATAGGATCAATAGACTTCATCATCGGTGGAGAATAGTCTCAGCCTTATTCCGTGATCTGCATCCTCCAGAATCGAAATAAAATGGTATTTCGGAAAAATCGCCTGAAATCTGTGATGGTACCCCTTTGGAGTCTGCCAAAAATTGACCAGGAATAAATTCGCCCAAATTGGCGCTTAATAGACTTAATCATCGTTAAAGAATAGCCTATAGTAGAATCCGTGATCTGTAACCTTCAAAATCCAAAGAAAATGGCCTTTCGTCGCCTAAAAAAATTACGAAAATCCCATCTGAAAATAAATTGGCCTAAATCGGTGCTTAATGGCCTTATCATCCGTGGAGAATAGGATCAATAGACTTCATTATCGGTGGAGAATAGCCTCGGCCTGATTCCGTGATCTGCATCCTCCAGAATCGAAATAAAATGGTGTTTCGGAAAAATCGCCTGAAATCTGTGATGGTACCCCTTTGGAGTCTGCCAAAAATTGACCAGGAATAAATTCGCCCAAATTGGCGCTTAATAGACTTAATCATCGTTAAAGAATAGCCTATAGTAGAATCCGTGATCTGTAACCTTCAAAATCCAAAGAAAATGGCCTTTCGTCGCCTAAAAAATTACGAAAATGCCATCTAAAAATAAATTGGCCCAAATCGGTGCTTAATGTACTTATCATCCGTGGAGAATAGGATCAATAGACTTCATCATCGGTGGAGAATAGTCTCAGCCTGATTCCGTGATCTGCATCCTCCAGAATCGAAATAAAATGGTATTTCGGAAAAATCGCCTGAAATCTGTGATGGTACCCCTTTGGAGTCTGCCAAAAATTGACCAGGAATAAATTCGCCCAAATTGGCGCTTAATAGACTTAATCATCGTTAAAGAATAGCCTATAGTAGAATCCGTGATCCGTAACCTTCAAAATCCAAAGAAAATGGCCTTTCGTCGCCTAAAAAAATTACGAAAATCCCATCTGAAAATAAATTGGCCTAAATCGGTGCTTAATGGCCTTATCATCCGTGGAGAATAGGATCAATAGACTTCATTATCGGTGGAAAATAGCCTCGGCCTGATTCCCTGATCTGCATCCTCCAGAATCGAAAGCAAATGGCATTTCGGAAAAATCGCCCGAAATCTGTGATGGTACCCCTTTGGAATCTGCCAAAAATTGACCCGGAATAAATTCGTCCAAATCAGCGCTCAATGGACTTAATCATCGTTAAAGATTAGCCTCAGGCCGAATCTGTTATCTGTAGCCTTCAAAATCCAAAGAAAGTGGCCTTTCGTCGCCTAAAAAATTACGAAAATGCCATCTGAAAATAAATTGGCCTAAATCTGTGCTTAATGGACTTATCATCCGTGGAGAATATGATTAATAGGCTTCATTATCGATGGAGAATAGCCTCGGCCTGATTCCGTGATCTGCATCCTCCATAATCGAAAGAAAATGGCATTTCGAAAAAATCGTCCGAAATCTGTGATGGTACCCCTTTGGAATATGCCAAAAATGGACCCGAAATAAATTCGCCCAATTCAATGCTTAATGGACTTAATCATCGTTGAAAATTAGCCTCACGCCGAATCCGTGATCTGTAGCCTTCAAAATCCAAAGAAAATGGCCTTTCGTCGCTTAAAAAATTCCGAAAATGCCATCTCAAATTAATTGACCTAAATCGCTGCTAAATGGACTTATCATCCGTGGAGAATAGGATAAATAGCCTTAACTATCGGTGATGAATAGCCTCGGCCTGATTCTGTGATCTGCAGCCTTCAGAGTGGAAGGAAAATGGCATTTTGGCTCCTGAAATCTGTGATGGTACCCCTTTGGAATCTGCCAAAAATGGACCCGGAATAAATTCGCCCAAATTGGCGCTTAATAGACTTAATCTTCGTTGAAGAATAGCCTATAGTCGAATCCGTGATCTGTAGCCTTCAAAATCCAAAGAAAATGGCCTTTCGTCTCCTAAAAATTACGAAAATGCCATCCGAAAATAAATTGGCCAAAATCGGTGCTTAATGTACTTATCTTCCGTGGAGAATAGTATCAATAGACTTCATCGGTGGAGAATAGGCTCAGCCTGATTCCTTGATCTGCATCCTCCAAAATCGAAAGAAAATGGTATTTCAGAAAAATCGCTAGAAATCTGTGATGGTACCCCTTTGGAATCTCCCAAAAAATGACTCGGAATAAATTCGCCCAATTCGGTGCTTAATGGACTTAATCATCGTTGGATCAATAGATTTCATTATCGGTGGAGAATAGCCTCGGCCTGATTCCGTGATCTGCATCCTCCAGAATCGAAAGAAAATGGCATTTTGGAAAAATCGCCCGAAATCTGTGATGGTACCTCTTTGGAATCTGCCAAAAATTGACCCGGAATAAATTCGCCCAAATCAGCGCTTAATGGACTTAATCATCGTTGAAGATTAGCCTCAGGCCGAATCCGTGATTTGTAGCCTTCAAAATCCAAAGAAAATGGCCTTTCGTCGCCTAAAAAATTACGAAAATGACATCTGAAAATAAATTGGCCTAAATCGATGCTTAATGGACTTATCATCCGTGGAGAATGGGATCAACAGACTAAATAATCTGTGGAGAATAGCCTTGGCCTGATTCCGTGATCTGCATTCTCCAGAATCTAAAGAAAATGGCATGTCGGAAAAATCGCCCGAAATCTGTAACAAGACCCCTTTGGAATCTGCAAAAAATTGACCCGGAATAAATTCGCCCAAATCAGCGCTTAAAGGACTTAATCATCATTGAAGATTAACCACAGGCCGAATCCGTGATCTGTAGCCTTAAAAATCCAAAGAAAATGGCCTTTCGTCGCCTAAAAATTTACGAAAATCCCATCTGAAAATAAATTGGCCTAAATCGGTGCATAATGGACTTATCATCCGTGGAGAATGGGATCAATAGACTTCATTATCGGTGGAGAATAGCCTCGGCATGATTCCGTGATCTACTACCTCCAGAAACGAAAGAAAATTGCATTTCAGAAAAATCGCACGAAATCTGTGATGGTACCCCTTTGGAATCTGCCTAAAATGGACCCGGAATAAATTCGCCCAAATTGGCTATTAATGGACTTAATCATCGTTGAAGAATAGACTCAGGCCAAATCCGTGATCTATAGCCTTCAAAATCCAATGAAAATTGCATTTCGTCGCCTAAAAAATTACGAAAATGTCATCCAAAAATTAAATTGGCCCAAATCGGTGCTTAATGGATCCTCCATGGTCAGCATCCTCCAGAATTGAATGAAAATTGCATTTCAGAAAAAATAGCCCGAAATCTGTGATGGTACCGCTTTGGAATCTACCAAAAATTGACCCGGAATAAATTCGCCCAAATTGGCACCTAATGGACGAAATCATCGTTGAAGATTAGCCTCGCGCCGAATCCTTGATCTGTAGTCTTCAAAATACAAGGAAAATGGCCTTTCACCGCCTAAAAAATTACGAAAATGCCATCTGAAAATTAATTGGCCTAAATCAGTGCTTATTGGACTTATCATCCGTGGAGAATTGGATCAATAGACTTCATTATCGGTGGAGAATAGCCTCGGACTGATTCCGTGATCTGCATCCTCCAGAATCGAAAGAAAGTGGTATTTTGGAATAATCGCTTGAAATCTGTGATGGTACCCCTTTGGAATTTGCCAAAAATTGACCCGGAATAAATTCGCCCAAATTCGCCCAAATCGGCGCTTAATGGACTTAATCATCGTTAATTATTAAACTCACGCCGAATCCGTGATCAGTAGCCTTCAAACTACAAAGAAAATGGCCTTTCGTCGCCTAAAAAAATTACGAAAATGCAATCTGATAATAAATTGGCCTAAATCGGTGCTTAATGGGCATATCATCCGTGGAAATTTGGATCAATAGACTTCATTATCGGTGGAGAATAGACTCGTCCTGATTCCGTGATCTGCATCCTCTAGAATCGAAAGAAAATGGCTTTTCGGAAAAATCGCCCTAAATCTGTGATGGTACCCCTTTGGAATCTGCCAAAATTGACCCGGAATAAATTCGCCCAAATCAGCGCTTAATGGACTTTATCATCGTTGAAGATTAGCCTCATACCGAATTTGTGATCTGTAGCCTTCAAAATCCAAAGAAAATGGCATTTCGTCGCTTAAACAATTACGAAAATGCCATCTGAAAATAAATTGGTCTAAATCGGTGCTTAATGGACATATCATCCGCGGAGAATGGGATCAATAGACTACATTATCGGTAGAGAATAGCCTCGGCCTGATTCCGTGATCTGCATCCTCCAGAATCGAAAGAAAAAGGCATTTCGAAAAAATCGCCTGAAATCTGTGACGATACCCCATTGGAATATGCCAAAAATTGACCCAGAATAAATTCGCCCAAATCAACGCTTAATGGACTTAATCATCGTTGAAGATTAGCCTCAGTCCGAATCCGTGATCTGTAGCCTCCAAAATCAAAAGAAAATGGCCTTTCGTCTCCTAAAAATTTACGAAAATGCCATCTGAAATAAATTGGCCTAAATCAGTGCTTAATGGACTTATCATCCGTGGAGAATGGGATCAATAGACTACATTATCGGTGGAGAATAGCCTCGTCTGATTCCGTGATCTGCATATTCCAGAATCTAAAGAAAATGGCATTTCCAAAAAAATCGCCCGAAATTTGTGACGGTACCCCATTGTAATCTGCCCAAAATTGACCCGGAATAAATTCGCCCAAATCAGCGCTTAATGGAATTAATCATCGTTGAAGATTAGCCTCAGGCCGAATCCTTGATCTGTAGCCTTTAAAATCCAAAGAAAATGGCCTTTAGTCGTCTAAAAAATTACGAAAATGCCATCTGAAAATAAATTGGCCTAAATCGGTGCTTAATGGACTTATCATCCGTGGAGAATTGGATCAATAGACTTCATTATCGGTGGAGAATAGACTCGGCCTCATTCCGTGATCTGCATCCTCCAGAATCGAAATAAAATTGCATTTCGGAAAAATCGTCTGAAATCTATGATGGTACCCCTTTGGAATCTGCCAAAAATAGACCCAGAATAAATACGCCCAAGTCAACGCTTAATGGACTTAATCATCGTTGAAGATTAGCCTCAGGCCGAATCCGTGAACTGTAGCCTTCAAAATCCAAAGAAAATGGCCTTTCGTCTCCTAAAAATTACGAAAATGCCATCCCAAAATAAATTGGCCCAAATCGGTGCTTAATGGACTTATCATTCGTGGAGAATAGGATCAATAGACTTCATTATCGGTGGAGAATAGCCTCGGCCAGATTCCGTGATCTGCATTTTCCAGAATCGAAAGAAAATGGCATTTCGGAAAAATCGCCCGAAATTTGTGATGGTACCCCTTTGGAATCTGCCAAAAATTGACCCGGAATAAATTCGCCCAAATCAGCGCTTAATGGACTTAATCATCGTTGAAGATTAGCCTCAGGCTGAATCCGTGATCTGTAGCATTCAAAATCCAAAGAAAATGGCCTTTCGTCGCCTAAAAAATTATGAAAATGCCATCTGAAAATAAATTGGCCTAAATCAGTGCTTAATGGACTTATCATCCGTGGAGAATGGGATCAATAGACTTCATTATCGGTGGAGAATTGCCTCGGCCTAATTCCGTGATCTGCATCCTCGAGAATCGAAAGAAAATGGCATTTCGGAAAAAATAGCCCGAAATCTGTGATGGTACCCCTTTGAAATCTGCCAAAAATGGACCCGAAATAAATTCGCCCAAATCGGCACTTAATAGACTTAATCATCGTTGAAGAATAGCCTCAGGCCGAATCTGTGATCTGTAACCTTTAAAATCCAAAGAAAATGGCATTTCGTCGCCCAAATAATTACGAAAATTCCATCCCAAAATAAATTGGCCCAAATCGGTGCTTAATGGACTTATCATTCGTGGTGAATAGAATCAATAGACTTCATTATCGGTGGAGAATAGCCTTGGCCTGATTCTGTGATCTGCATTCTCCAGAATCGAAAGAAAATGGCATTTCGGAAAAATCGCCCGAAATTTGTGATGGTACCCCTTTGGAATCTGCCAAAAATTGACCCGGAATAAATTCGCCCAAATCAGCGCTTAATGGACTTAATCATCGTTGAAGATTAATCTCAGGCTGAATCCGTGATCTGTAGCATTCAAAATCCAAAGAAAATGGCCTTTCGTCGCCTAAAAAATTATGAAAATGCCATCTGAAAATAAATTGGCCTAAATCAGTGCTTAATGGACTTATCATCCGTGGAGAATGGGATCAATAGACTTCATTATCGGTGGAGAATTGCCTCGGCCTAATTCCGTGATCTGCATCCTCGAGAATCGAAAGAAAATGGCATTTCGGAAAAAATAGCCCGAAATCTGTGATGGTACCCCTTTGAAATCTGCCAAAAATGGACCCGAAATAAATTCGCACAAATCGGCACCTAATGGACGAAATCATCCTTGAAGATTAGCCTCACGCCGAATCCGTGATCTGCAGCCTTCAAAATCCAAATAAAATGGCCTTTGGTCGCCTAAAAAATTACGAAAAATGCCATCTAAAAATAAATTGGCCCAAATCGGTGCTTAATGGACTTATCATCCGTGGAGAATAGAATCAATAGACTTCATTATCAGTGGAGAATAGCCTCGCCCTGATTCCGTAATCTGCATCCTCCAGAATCGAAAGAAAATGGCATTTAGGAAAAATCGCCCGAATCTGTGATGCCCTTTGGAATTTGCCAAAAATTGACCCGGAATAAATTCGCCCAAATCGGCGCTTAATAGACTTAATCATCGTTGAAGAATAGCCTCAGGCGGAATCTGTGATCTGTAGCCTTTAAAATCCAAAAAAATGGCATTTCGTCGCCCAAAAAATTACGAAAATGCCATCCGAAAATAAATTGGCCCAAATCGGTGCTTAATGGACTTATCATCCGTGGAGAATACAATCAATAGACTTCATTATCGGTGGAGAATAGCCTCGGCCTGATTCCGTGATCTGCATCTTCCAGAATAGAAAGAAAATGGCATTTCGGAAAAATCGCCCGAAATCTATGATGGCACCCCTTTGGAATCTGCCAAAAATGGACCCGGAATAAATTCGCCCAAATCGGCGCTTAATAGACTTAATCATCATTGAAGAATAGCCTCAGGCCGAATCCGTGATCTGTAGCCTTCACAAGCCAAAGAAAATGGCCTTTCGTCTCCTAAAAATTACGAAAATGCCATCCGAAAAGAAATTGGCCCAAATCGGTGCTTAATGTACTTATCATCCGTGGAGAATAGGATCAATAGACTTCATCATCGGTGGAGAATTGCCTCAACCTGATTCCGTGATCTGCATCCTCCAAAATCGAAATAAAATGGCATTTCGGAAAAATCGCCCGAATCTGTGATGGTACCCCTTTGGAATCTGCCAAAAATTAACCCGGAATGAATTTCGCCCAATTTGGTGCTTAATGGACTTAATCATCATTGAAAATTAGACTCACGCCGAATTCGTGATCTGTAGCCTTCAAAATCAAAAGAAAATGTCCTTTCGTCGCTTAAAAAATTTCTGAAAATGGCATCTCAAATTAATTGGCCTAAATCGGTGCTTAATTGACTTATCATCCGTGGAAAATAGGTTCAATAGACTTCATTATCGGTGGAGAATAGCCTCGGCCTGATTCCGTGATCTGCATCCTCCAAAATCGAAAGAAAATGGCATTTCGGAAAAAATCCCCGAAATCTGTGATGGTACCCCTTTGGAATCTGCCAAAAATTGACCCGGAATAAATTCGCCCAAATCGGCGCTTAATAGATTTAATCATCATTGAAGAATAGCCTCAGGCCGAATCTGTGATCTGTAGCCTTTAAAATCCAAAGAAAATAGCATTTCGTCGCCCAAAAAATTACGAAAATGTCATCCGAAAATAAATTGGCCCCAAATCGGTGCTTAATGGACTTATCATCCGTGGAGAATAGAATCAATAGACTTCTTTATCGGTGGAGAATAGCCTCGGACTGATTCCGTGATATGCATCCTCCAGAATCGAAAGAAAATGGCATTTCGGAAAAATCGCCTGAGTTTGTGAAGGTACCCTTTGGAATCTGCCAAAAATTGACCCAGTATAAATTCGCCCAAATCGGCGCTTAATAGACTTAATCATCGTTGAAGAATAGCCTCAGGCCGAATCTGTGATCTGTAACCTTTAAAATCCAAAGAAAATGGTGGCATTTCGTCGCCCAAATAATTACGAAAATTCCATCCCAAAATAAATTGGCCCAAATCGGTGCTTAATGGACTTATCATTCGTGGTGAATAGAATCAATAGACTTCATTATCGGTGGAGAATAGCCTTGGCCTGATTCTGTGATCTGCATTCTCCAGAATCGAAAGAAAATGGCATTTCGGAAAAATCGCCCGAAATTTGTGATGGTACCCCTTTGGAATCTGCCAAAAATTGACCCGGAATAAATTCGCCCAAATCAGCGCTTAATGGACTTAATCATCGTTGAAGATTAATCTCAGGCTGAATCCGTGATCTGTAGCATTCAAAATCCAAAGAAAATGGCCTTTCGTCGCCTAAAAAATTATGAAAATGCCATCTGAAAATAAATTGGCCTAAATCAGTGCTTAATGGACTTATCATCCGTGGAGAATGGGATCAATAGACTTCATTATCGGTGGAGAATTGCCTCGGCCTAATTCCGTGATCTGCATCCTCGAGAATCGAAAGAAAATGGCATTTCGGAAAAAATAGCCCGAAATCTGTGATGGTACCCCTTTGAAATCTGCCAAAAATGGACCCGAAATAAATTCGCACAAATCGGCACCTAATGGACGAAATCATCCTTGAAGATTAGCCTCACGCCGAATCCGTGATCTGCAGCCTTCAAAATCCAAATAAAATGGCCTTTGGTCGCCTAAAAAATTACGAAAAATGCCATCTAAAAATAAATTGGCCCAAATCGGTGCTTAATGGACTTATCATCCGTGGAGAATAGAATCAATAGACTTCATTATCAGTGGAGAATAGCCTCGCCCTGATTCCGTAATCTGCATCCTCCAGAATCGAAAGAAAATGGCATTTAGGAAAAATCGCCCGAATCTGTGATGCCCTTTGGAATTTGCCAAAAATTGACCCGGAATAAATTCGCCCAAATCGGCGCTTAATAGACTTAATCATCGTTGAAGAATAGCCTCAGGCGGAATCTGTGATCTGTAGCCTTTAAAATCCAAAAAAATGGCATTTCGTCGCCCAAAAAATTACGAAAATGCCATCCGAAAATAAATTGGCCCAAATCGGTGCTTAATGGACTTATCATCCGTGGAGAATACAATCAATAGACTTCATTATCGGTGGAGAATAGCCTCGGCCTGATTCCGTGATCTGCATCTTCCAGAATAGAAAGAAAATGGCATTTCGGAAAAATCGCCCGAAATCTATGATGGCACCCCTTTGGAATCTGCCAAAAATGGACCCGGAATAAATTCGCCCAAATCGGCGCTTAATAGACTTAATCATCATTGAAGAATAGCCTCAGGCCGAATCCGTGATCTGTAGCCTTCACAAGCCAAAGAAAATGGCCTTTCGTCTCCTAAAAATTACGAAAATGCCATCCGAAAAGAAATTGGCCCAAATCGGTGCTTAATGTACTTATCATCTGTGGAGAATAGGATCAATAGACTTCATCATCGGTGGAGAATTGCCTCAACCTGATTCCGTGATCTGCATCCTCCAAAATCGAAATAAAATGGCATTTCGGAAAAATCGCCCGAATCTGTGATGGTACCCCTTTGGAATCTGCCAAAAATTAACCCGGAATGAATTTCGCCCAATTTGGTGCTTAATGGACTTAATCACCATTGAAAATTAGACTCACGCCGAATTCGTGATCTGTAGCCTTCAAAATCAAAAGAAAATGTCCTTTCGTCGCTTAAAAAATTTCTGAAAATGGCATCTTAAATTAATTGGCCTAAATCGGTGCTTAATTGACTTATCATCCGTGGAAAATAGGTTCAATAGACTTCATTATCGGTGGAGAATAGCCTCGGCCTGATTCCGTGATCTGCATCCTCCAAAATCGAAAGAAAATGGCATTTCGGAAAAAATCCCCGAAATCTGTGATGGTACCCCTTTGGAATCTGCCAAAAATTGACCCGGAATAAATTCGCCCAAATCGGCGCTTAATAGATTTAATCATCATTGAAGAATAGCCTCAGGCCGAATCTGTGATCTGTAGCCTTTAAAATCCAAAGAAAATAGCATTTCGTCGCCCAAAAAATTACGAAAATGTCATCCGAAAATAAATTGGCCCCAAATCGGTGCTTAATGGACTTATCATCCGTGGAGAATAGAATCAATAGACTTCTTTATCGGTGGAGAATAGCCTCGGACTGATTCCGTGATATGCATCCTCCAGAATCGAAAGAAAATGGCATTTCGGAAAAATCGCCTGAGTTTGTGAAGGTACCCTTTGGAATCTGCCAAAAATTGACCCAGTATAAATTCGCCCAAATCGGCGCTTAATAGACTTAATCATCGTTGAAGAATAGCCTCAGGCCGAATCTGTGATCTGTAACCTTTAAAATCCAAAGAAAATGGTGGCATTTCGTCGCCCAAATAATTACGAAAATTCCATCCGAAAATAAATTGGCCCAAATCGGTGCTTAATGGACTTATCATCCGTGGAGAATAAAATCAATAGACTTCATTATTGGTGGAGAAGAAAATTCAATCCGAAAATAAATTAGCCTCAGGCCGAATCCGGGATCTGTAGCCTTCAAAATCCAAAGAAAATGGCCTTTCGTCGCCTAAAAAATTACGAAAATGCCATCTGAAAATAAATTGGCCTAAATCGGTGCTTACTGGACTTATCATCCGTGGAGAATGGGGTCAATAGACTTCATTATCGGTGGACAATTGCCTCGGCCTAATTCCGTGATCTGTATCCTCCAGAATCAAAAGAAAACGGCATTTCGGAAAAGCGCCTTAAATCTGTGATGGTACGTACCCCTTTGGAATCTGCCAAAAATGGACCCGGAATAAATTCGCCCAAATCGGCGCTTAATAGACTTAATCATCATTGAAGAATAGCCTCAGGCCGAATCCGTGATCTGTAGCCTTCACAAGCCAAAGAAAATGGCCTTTCGTCTCCTAAAAATTACAAAAATGCCATCTGAAAAGAAATTGGCCCAAATCGGTGCTTAATGTACTTATCATCCGTGGAGAATAGGATCAATAGACTTCATCATCGGTGGAGAATTGCCTCAACCTGATTCCGTGATCTGCATCCTACAAAATCGAAATAAAATTGCATTTCGGAAAAATCGCCCGAATCTGTGATGGTACCCCTTTGGAATCTGCCAAAAATTAATCCGGAATGAATTTCGCCCAATTTGGTGCTTAATGGACTTAATCATCATTGAAAATTAGACTCACGCCGAATTCGTGATCTGTAGCCTTCAAAATCAAAAGAAAATGTCCTTTCGTCGCTTAAAAATTTCTGAAAATGGCATCTCAAATTAATTGGCCTAAATCGGTGCTTAATTGACTTATCATCCGTGGAAAATAGGTTCAATAGACTTCATTATCGGTGGAGAATAGCCTCGGCCTGATTCCGTGATCTGCATCCTCCAGAATCGATAGAAAATGGCATTTCGGAAAAAATCCCCGAAATCTGTGATGGTACCCCTTTGGAATCTGCCAAAAATTGACCCGGAATAAATTCGCCCAAATTGGCGCTTAATAGATTTAATCATCATTGAAGAATAGCCTCAGGCCGAATCTGTGATCTGTAGCCTTTAAAATCCAAAGAAAATAGCATTTCGTCGCTCAAAAAATTACGAAAATGTCATCCGAAAATAAATTGGCACAAATCGGTGCTTAATAGAATTATCATCCATGGAGAATAGAATTAATAGACTTCATTATCGGTGGAAAATAGCCTCGGCCTGATTCCGTGATCTGCATCCTCCAGAATAGAAAGAAAATGGCATTTAGGAAAAATCGCCCGAATCTGTGATGGTACCCCTTTGGAATCTGCCAAAAACTAACCCGGAATAAATTTCGCCCAATTTGGTGCTTAATGGACTTAATCATCGTTGAAAATTAGACTCACGCCGAATTCGTGATCTGTAGCCTTCAAAATCAAAAGAAAATGTACTTTCGTCGCTTAAAAAATTCTGAAAATGCCATCTCAAATTAATTGGCCTAAATCGGTGCTTAATGGACTTATCATCCGTGGAAAATAGGTTCAATAGACTTCATTATCGATGGAGAATAGCCTCGGCCTGATTCCACGATCTGCAGCCTCCAGAGTCGAAGATAATGACATTTCGGAAAAATCGCCCGAAATCTGTGAGGGTACCCCTTTGGAATCTGCCAAAAATGGACCCGGAATAAATTCGCCCAAATCGGCGCTTAATAGACTTAATCATCATTGAAGATTAGCCTCAGGCCGAATCTGTGATCTGTAACCTTTAAAATCCAAATAAAATGGCATTTCGTCGCCCAAAAAATTACGAAAATGTCATCCGAAAATAAATTGCCAGAAATCGGTGCTTAATGGACTTATCATCCGTGGAGAATAGAATCAATAGACTTGATTATCGGTGGATAATAGCCTCGGCCTGATTCCGTGATCTGCATCTTCCAGAATCGAAAGAAAATGGCATTTCGGAAAAAATCGCCCGAAATCTGTGATGGTACCCCTTTGGAATCTGCCAAAAATGGACCCGGAATAAATTCGCCCAAACCGGTGCTTAATAGAATTAATCATCGTTGAAGAATAGCCTATAGTAGCATCCGTGATCAGTAGCCTTCAAAATCAAAAGAAAATGGCCTTTCGTCTACTAAAAATTACAAAAATGCCATACGAAAATAAATTGGCCCAAATCGGTGCTTAATGTACTTATCATCCGTGGAGAATAGGATCAATAGACTTCATCATCGGTGGAGAATAGCCTCAGCCTGATTCCGTGATCTGCATCCTCCAGAATCGAAAGAAAATGGCATTTCGGAAAAATCGCCCGAAATCTGTGATGGTACCCCTTTGGAATCTGCCAAAAATGGACCCGGAATAAATTCGCCCAAATCGGCGCTTAATAGACTTAATCATCATTGAAGATTAGCCTCAGGCCGAATCTGTGATCTGTAACCTTTAAAATCCAAAGAAAATGGCATTTCGTCGCCCAAAAAATTACGAAAATGTCATCCGAAAATAAATTGGCACAAATCGGTGCTTAATGGACTTATCATCCGTGGAGAATAGGATCAATAGACTTCATTATCGGTGGAGAATAGCCTCGGCCTGATTCCGTGATCTGCATACTCCAGAATCGAAAGAAAATGCCATTTCGGAAAAATCGCCCGAAATCTGTGATGGTACCCCTTTGGAATCTGCCAAAAATTGACCCGGAATAAATTCGCCCAAATCGTCGTTTAATAGACTTAATCATCGTTGAAGATTAGCCTCAGGGCGAATACGTGATCTGTAGCCTTCAAAATCCAAAGAAAATGGCATTTCCTAACCTAAAAAATTACGAAAATGCCATCTGAAAATAAATTGGCACAAATCGGTGCTTAATGGACTTATCATCCGTGGAGAATAGGATTAATAGACTTCATTATCGGTGGAGAATAGACTCGGCCTGATTCCGTGATCTGCAACATCCAGAATCGAAAGAAAATGGCATTTCGGAAAAATCACCCGAAATCTGTGATGGTACCCCTTTGGAATCTGCCAAAAATGGACCCGGAATAAATTCGCCCAATTCGGTGCTTAATAGACTTAATCATTGTTGAAGAATAGCCTCTGGCCGAATCTGTGATCTGTAACCTTTAAAATCCAAAGAAAATGGCATTTCGTCGCCCAAATAATTACGAAAATTTCAATCCGAAAATAAATTGACCTAAATTGGTGCTTAATGGACTTATTATACGTGGAGAATAGGTTCCATAGACTTCATTATCGATGGAGAATAGCCTCGGCCTGATTCCGTGATCTCCATCCTCCAGAATCGAAAGAAAATGGCATTTCGAAAAAATCGCCCGAAATCTGTGATGGTACCCCTTTGGAATCTGTCAAAAATGGACCCGGAATAAATTCGCCCAATTCGGCGCTTAATAGACTTAATCATTGTTGAAGAATAGCCTCTGGCCGAATCTGTGATCTGTAACCTTTAAAATCCAAATAAAATGGCATTTCGTCGCCCAAAAAATTACGAAAATGTCATCCGAAAATAAATTGCCAGAAATCGGTGCTTAATGGACTTATCATCCGTGGAGAATAGAATCAATAGACTTGATTATCGGTGGATAATAGCCTCGGCCTGATTCCGTGATCTGCATCTTCCAGAATCGAAAGAAAATGGCATTTCGGAAAAAATCGCCCGAAATCTGTGATGGTACCCCTTTGGAATCTGCCAAAAATGGACCCGGAATAAATTCGCCCAAACCGGTGCTTAATAGAATTAATCATCGTTGAAAAATAGCCTATAGTAGCATCCGTGATCAGTAGCCTTCAAAATCAAAAGAAAATGGCCTTTCGTCTACTAAAAATTACAAAAATGCCATTCGAAAATAAATTGGCCCAAATCGGTGCTTAATGTTTTTATCATCCGTGGAGAATAGGATCAATAGACTTCATCATCGGTGGAGAATAGCCTCAGCCTGATTCCGTGATCTGCATCCTCCAGAATCGAAAGAAAATGGCATTTCGGAAAAATCGCCTGAAATCTGTGAAGGTACCCTTTTGGAATCTGCAAAAAAATTGACCCGGAATAAATTCGCCCAAATCAGCGCTTAATATACTTAATCATCGTTGAAGAATAGCCTATAGTAGAATCCGTGATCTGTAGCCTTCACAAGCCAAAGAAAATGGCCTTTAGTCACCTAAAAAATTACGAAAATGCCATCTAAAAACAAATTGGCATAAATCGGTGCTTAATGGACTTATCATTCGTGGAGAATAGGATTAATAGACTTCATTATCGGTGGAGAATAGCCTCGGCCTTATTCCGTGATCTGCATCCTCCAGAATCGAAAGAAAATGGCATTTCGGAAAAATCGCCCGAAATCTGTGATGGTACCTTTTTGGAATCTGCCAAAAATTGACCCGGAATAAATTCGCCCAAATCGGCGTTTAATGGACTTATTCATCGTTGAAGATTAGCCTCAGGGCGAATACGTGATCTGTAGCCTTCAAAATCCAAAGAAAATGGCATTTCCTAACCTATAAAATTACGAAAATCCCATCTGAAAATAAATTAGCCCAAATCGGTGCTTAATGGACTTATCATCCGTGGAGAATAGGATTAATAGACTTCATTATTGGTGGAGAATAGCCTCGGCCTGATTCCGTGATCTGCATCCTCCAGAATCGAAAGAAAATGCCATTTCGGAAAAATCGCCCGAAATCTGTGATGGTACCCCTTTGGAATCTGCCAAAAATTGACCCGGAATAAATTCGCCCAAATCGTCGTTTAATAGACTTAATCATCGTTGAAGATTAGCCTCAGGGCGAATACGTGATCTGTAGCCTTCAAAATCCAAAGAAAATGGCATTTCCTAACCTAAAAAATTACGAAAATGCCATCTGAAAATAAATTGGCCCAAATCGGTGCTTAATGGACTTATCATCCGTGGAGAATAGGATTAATAGACTTCATTATCGGTGGAGAATAGACTCGGCCTGATTCCGTGATCTGCAACATCCAGAATCGAAAGAAAATGGCATTTCGGAAAAATCACCCGAAATCTGTGATGGTACCCCTTTGGAATCTGCCAAAAATGGACCCGGAATAAATTCGCCCAATTCGGCGCTTAATAGACTTAATCATTGTTGAAGAATAGCCTCTGGCCGAATCTGTGATCTGTAACCTTTAAAATCCAAAGAAAATGGCATTTCGTCGCCCAAATAATTACGAAAATTTCAATCCGAAAATAAATTGACCTAAATTGGTGCTTAATGGACTTATTATACGTGGAGAATAGGTTCCATAGACTTCATTATCGATGGAGAATAGCCTCGGCCTGATTCCGTGATCTCCATCCTCCAGAATCGAAAGAAAATGGCATTTCGAAAAAATCGCCCGAAATCTGTGATGGTACCCCTTTGGAATCTGTCAAAAATGGACCCGGAATAAATTCGCCCAATTCGGCGCTTAATAGACTTAATCATTGTTGAAGAATAGCCTCTGGCCGAATCTGTGATCTGTAACCTTTAAAATCCAAAGAAAATGGCATTTCGTCGCCCAAATAATTACGAAAATTTCCATCTGAAAATAAATTGACCCAAATTGGTGCTTAAAGTACTTATTATCCGTGGAGAATAGGTTCAATAGACTTCATTATCGATGGAGAATAGCCTCGGCCTGATTCCGTGATCTCCATCCTCCACAATCGAAAGAAAATGGCATTTCGGAAAAATCCCCCAAAATCTGTGATGGTACCCCTTTGGAATCTGCCAAACATTGACCCGGAATAAATTCGCCTAAATCAGCGCTTAATAGACTTAATCATCGTTGAAAAATAGCCTATAGTAGACTCCGTGATCTGTAGCCTTCACAAGCCAAAGAAAATGGCCTTTCGTCTCCTAAAAATTACGAAAATGCCATCCGAAAAGAAATTGGCCCAAATCGGTGCTTAATGTACTTATCATCCGTGGAGAATAGGATCAATAGACTTCATCATCGGTGGAGAATAGCCTCAGCCTGATCCCGTGATCTGCATCCTCCAGAATCGAAAGAAAATGGCATTTCGGAAAAATCGCCCGAAATCTGTGATGGTACCCCTTTGGAATATGCCAAAAATTGACCTGGAATCAATTCGCCCAAATCAGCGTTTAATGGACTTAATCATCGTTGAAGATTAACCTCAGGCCGAATCCGTGATATGTAGCCTTCAAAATCCAAAGAAAATGGTCTTTCGTCGCCTAAAAAATTACGAAAATGCCATCTGAAAATAAATTGGCCTAAATCGGTGCTTAATGGACTTATCATCCGTGGAGAATAGAATCAATAGACTTGATTATCGGTGGATAATAGCCTCGGCCTGATTCCGTGCTGCATCTTCTAGAATCGAAAGAAAATGACATTTCGGAAAAAATCGCCCGAAATCTGTGATGGTACCCCTTTGGAATCTGCCAAAAATGGACCCGGAATAAATTCGCCCAAACCGGTGCTTAATAGACTTAATCATCGTTGAAAAATAAATCCGTGATCTGTAGCCTTCACAAGCCAAAGAAAATGGCCTTTCGTCTCCTAAAAATTACGAAAATGCCATCCGAAAAGAAATTGGCCCAAATCGGTGCTTAATGTACTAATCATCCGTGGAGAATAGGATCAATAGACTTCATCATCGGTGGAGAATAGCCTCAGCCTGATTTCGTGATCTGTATCCTCCAGAATCGAAAGAAAATGGCATTTCGGAAAAATCGCCCGAAATCTGTGATGGTACCCCTTTGGAATCTGCCAAAAATTGACCCGGAATAAATTCGCCCAAATCAGCGTTTAATGGACTTAATCATCGTTGAAGATTAGCCTCAGGCCGAATCCGTGATATGTAGCCTTCAAAATCCAAAGAAAATGGCCTTTCGTCGCCTAAAAATTTACGAAAATGCCATCTGAAATTAAATTGGCCTAAATCGGTGCTTAATGGACTTATCATCCGTGGAGAATAGGATTAATAGACTTCATTATCGGTGGAGAATAGACTCGGCCTGATTCCGTGATCTGCAGCCTCCAGAATCGAAAGAAAATGACATTTCGGAAAAATCACCCGAAATCTGTGATGGTACCCCTTTGGAATCTGCCAAAAATGTACCCAGAATAAATTCGCACAAATCGGCGCTTAATAGACTTAATCATCTTTGAAGAATAGCCTCAGGCCGAATCTGTGATCTGTAACCTTCAAAATCCAAAGAAAATGGCCTTTCGTCGCTTAAAAAATAACGAAAATGCCATCTGAAAATAAATTGGCCTAAATCGGTGCTTACTGGACTTATCATCCGTGGATAATAGGTTCAATAGACTTCATTATCGATGGAGAATAGCCTCGGCCTGATTCCGTGATCTCCATCCTCCAGAATCGAAAAAATGGCATTTCAGAAAAATCGCCCGAAATCTGTGATGGTACCCCTTTGTAATCTGCCAAAAATTGACCCGGAATAAATTCGCCCAAATCAGCGCTTAATAGACTTAATCATCGTTGAAGAATAGCCTATAGTAGAATCCGTGATCTGTAGCCTTCACAAGCCAAAGAAAATGGCCTTTAGTCACCTAAAAAATTACGAAAATGCCATCTAAAAACAAATTTTCATAAATCGGTGCTTAATGGACTTATCATCCGTGGAGAATAGGATTAATAGACTTCATTATCGGTGGAGAATAGCCTCGGCCTGCTTCCGTGATCTTCATCCTCCAGAATCGAAAGAAAATGGCATTTCGGAAAAATCGCCCGAAATCTGTGACGGTACCCCTTTGGAATCTGCCAAAAATTGACCCGGAATAAATTCGCCCAAATCGGCGTTTAATGGACTTAATCATCGTTGAAGATTAGCCTCAGGGCGAATACGTGATCTGTAGCCTTCAAAATCCAAAGAAAATGGCATTTCCTAACCTAAAAAATTACGAAAATGCCATCTGTAAATAAATTGGCCCAAATCGGTGCTTAATGGACTTATCATCTGTGGAGAATAGGATTAATAGACTTCATTATCGGTGGAGAATAGACTCGGCCTGATTCCGTGATCTGCATCCTCCAGAATCGAAAGAAAATGGCATTTCGGAAAAATCGCCCGAAATCTGTGATGGTACCCCTTTGGAATCTGCCAAAAATTGACCAGGAATAAATTCTCCCAAATCGTCGTTTAATGGACTTAATCATCGTTGAAGATTAGCCTCAGGGCGAATACATGATCTGTAGCCTTCAAAATCCAAAGAAAATGGCATTTCGTCGCCCAAATAATTACGAAAATTTCCATCCGAAAATAAATTGACCCAAATTGTTGCTTAATGGACTTATTATCCGTGGATAATAGGTTCAATAGACTTCATTATCGATGGAGAATAGCCTCGGCCTGATTCCGTGATCTCCATCCTCCAGAATCGAAAGAAAATGGCATTTCGGATAAATCGCCCGAAATCTGTGATTGTACCCCTTTGGAATCTACTAAAAATTGACCCGGAATAAATTCGCCCAAATCAGCGCTTAATAGACTTAATCATCGTTGAAGAATAGCCTATAGTAGAATCCGTGATCTGTAGCCTTCACAAGCCAAAGAAAATGGCCTTTCGTCTCCTAAAAATAACGAAAATGCCATCCGAAAAGAAATTGGCCCAAATCGGTGCTTAATGTACTAATCATCCGTGGAGAATAGGATCAATAGACTTCATCATCGGTGGAGAATAGCTTCAGCCTGATTCCGTGATCTGTATCCTCCAGAATCGAAAGAAAATGGCATTTCGGAAAAATCGCCCGAAATCTGTGATGGTACCCCTTTGGAATCTGCCAAAAATTGACCCGGAAAAAATTCGCCCAAATCAGCGTTTAATGGACTTAATCATCGTTGAAGATTAGCCTCAGGCCGAATCCGTGATATGTAGCCTTCTAAATCCAAAGAAAATGGCCTTTCGCCGCCTAAAAATTACGAAAATGCCATCTGAAATTAAATTGGCCTAAATCGGTGCTTAATGGACTTATCATCCGTGGAGAATAGGATTAATAGACTTCATTATCGGTGGAGAATAGACTCGGCCTGATTCCGTGATCTGCAGCCTTCAGAATCGAAAGAAAATGACATTTCGGAAAAATCACCCGAAATCTGTGATGGTACCCCTTTGGAATCTGCCAAAAATGGACCCAGAATAAATTCGCACAAATCGGCGCTTAAAAGACATAATCATCTTTGAAGAATAGCCTCAGGGCGAATCTGTGATCTGTAACCTTCAAAATCCAAAGAAAATGGCCTTTCGTCGCTTAAAAAATAACGAAAATGCCATCTAAAAATAAATTGGCCTAAATCGGTGCTTACTGGACTTATCATCCGTGGAGAATAGGTTCAATAGACTTCATTATCGATGGAGAATAGCCTAGGCCTGATTCCGTGATCCCCATCCTCCAGAATCGAAAGAAAATGGAATTTCGGAAATATCGCCCGAAATCTGTGATGGTACCCCTTTGGAATCTGCGAAAAATGGACCCAGAATATCGTCGCCCAAATAATTACGAAAATTCCATCAGAAAATAAATTGGCCCAAATTGGTGCTTAATGGACTTATCATCCGTGGAGAATAGAATCAATAGACTTCATTATCGGTGGAGAATAGCCTCGGCCTGATTCCGTGATCTGCATCCTCCAAAATCGAAAGAAAATAGCATTTCGGAAAAATCGC
Source organism: Linum tenue (assembly GCA_946122785.1). Classification (NCBI taxonomy): domain Eukaryota; kingdom Viridiplantae; phylum Streptophyta; class Magnoliopsida; order Malpighiales; family Linaceae; genus Linum; species Linum tenue. The sequence goes on from CAMGYJ010000008.1 coordinate 92,482,139, forward strand.
CTGAAATATGTGATGGTGCCCCTTTGGAATCTGCCAAAAATTGACCCGGAATAAATTCGCCCAATTCATCGCTTAATGGACTTAATCATTGTTGAAGATTAGCCTCAGGCCGAATCCGTGATCTGTAGCCTTCAAGAATCGGAAGAAAATGGCATTTCGGAAAAATCGCACGAAATCTGTGATGGTACCCCTTTGGAATCCGCCAAAAATTGACCCGGAATAAATTCGCCCAAATCAGCCTTAATGGACTTAATCATCGTTGAAGATTAGCCTCAGGCCGAATCCGTGATCTGTAGCCTTCAAAATCCAAAGAAAATGGTCTTTCGTCGCCTAAAAAATTACGAAAATGCCATCTGAAAATAAATTGGCCTAACTCGGTGCTTACTGGACTTATCATCCGTGGAGAATGGGGTCAATAGACTTCATTATCGGTGGACAATTGCCTCGGCCTAATTCCGTGATCTGTATCCTCCAGAATCGAAAGAAAATGGCATTTCGAAAAAGCGCCTGAAATTTGTGATGGTACCCCTTTGGAATCTGCCAAAAATGGACCCGGAATAAATTCGGCCAAATCGGCGCTTAATAGACTTAATCATCATAGAAGAATAGCCTCAGGCCGAATCTGTGATCTGTAACTTTTAAAATCCAAAGAAAATGGCATTTCGTCGCCCAAAAAATTACGAAAATGTCATCCGAAAATAAATTGGCACAAATCGGTTCTTAATGGACTTATCATCCGTGGAGAATAGAATCAATAGACTTCATTATTGGTGGAGAATAGACTCGGCCTGATTCCATGATCTGCATCCTCCAAAATCGAAAGAAAATGGCATTTCGGAAAAATCGCTTGAAATCTGTGATGGTACCCCTTTGGAATCTGCCAAAAATTGACCCGGAATAAATTCGCCCAATTCAGCGCTTAATGGACTTAATCATTGTTGAAGATTAGCCTCAGGCCGAATCCGTGATCTGTAGCCTTCAAAATCCAAAGAAAATGGCCTTTCTTCGCTTAAAAAATAACGAAAATGCCATCTGAAAATAAATTGGCCTAAATTGGTGCTAAATAGACTTATCATCCGTGAAGAATAGGATTAATAGACTTCATTATCGATGGAGAATAGACTCGGCCTGATTCCGTGATCTGCAGCCTCCAGAATCGAAAGAAAATGGCATTTCGGAAAAATCGCCCGAAATCTGTGATGGTACCCCTTTGGAATCTGCCAAAAATGGACCCAGAATAAATTCACCCAAATTGGCGCTTAATAAACTTAATCATCGATGAAGAATAGCCTCAGGCCGAATCTGTGATCTGTAACCTTTAAAATCCAAAGAAAATGGCCTTTCGTCGACCAAATAATTACGAAAGTTCCATCAGAAAATAAATTGGCCCAAATTGGTGCTTAATGGACTTATCATCCGTGGAGAATAGAATTAATAGACTTCATTATCGGTGGAGAATAGCCTCGGCCTGATTCCATGATCTGCATCCTCCAAAATCGAAAGAAAATGGCATTTCGGAAAAATCGCTTGAAATCTGTGATGGTACCCCTTTGGAATCTGCCAAAAATTGACCCGGAATAAATTCGCCCAATTCAGCGCTTAATGGACTTAATCATTGTTGAAGATTAGCCTCAGGCCGAATCCGTGATCTGTAGCCTTCAAAATCCAAAGAAAATGGCCTTTCGTCGCTTAAAAAATAACGAAAATGCCATCTGAAAATAAATTGGCCTAAATCGGTGCTTAATAGACTTATCATCCGTGAAGAATAGGATTAATAGACTTCATTATCGATGGAGAATAGACTCGGCCTGATTCCGTGATCTGCAGCCTCCAGAATCGAAAGAAAATGGGATTTCGGAAAAATCGCCCGAAATCTGTGATGGTACCCCTTTGGAATCTGTCAAAAATGGACCCAGAATAAATTCACCTAAATCGGCGCTTAATAAACTTAATCATCGTTGAAGAATAGCCTCAGGCCGAATCTGTGATCTGTAACCTTTAAAATCCAAAGAAAATAGCATTTCGTCGCCCAAATAATTACCAAAATTCCATCCGAAAATAAATTGGCCCAAATCGGTGCTTAATGGACTTATCATCCGTGGAGAATAAAATCAATAGACTTCATTATCGGTGGAGAATAGCCTCGGCCTGATTCCGTGATCTGCATCCTCCAGAATCGGAAGAAAATGTCATTTCGGAAAAATCGCACGAAATCTGTGATGGTACCCCTTTGGAATCCGCCAAAAATTGACCCAGAATAAATTCGCCCAAATCAGCCTTAATGGACTTAATCATCGTTGAAGATTAGGCTCAGGCCGAATCCGTGATCTGTAGCTTCAAAATCCAAAGAAAATGGCCTTTCGTTGCCTAAAAAATTACGAAAATGCCATCTGAAAATAAATTTGCATATATTGGTGCTTGATGGACTTATCATCCGTGGAGAATAGGATTAATAGACTTCATTATCGGTGGAGAATAGCCTCGGCCTAATTCCGTGATCTGCATCCTCCAGAATCGAAAGAAAATGGCATTTCGGAAAAAACGTCAGAAATCTGTGATGGTACCCCTTTCGAATCTGCCAAAAATTGACCCGGAATAAATTCGCCCAAATCAGCCTTAATGGACTTAATCATCGTTGAAGAATAGCCTCAGCCGAATCTGTGATCTGTAACCTTTAAAATCCAAAGAAAATGGCATTTCGTCGCCCAAATAATTACGAAAGTTCCATCAGAAAATAAATTGGCCTAAATTGGTGCTTAATGGACTTATCATCCGTGGAGAATAGAATCAATAGACTTCATTATCGGTGGAGAATAGCCTCGGCCTGATTCCATGATCTGCATCCTCCAAAATCGAAAGAAAATGGCATTTCGGAAAAATCGCTTGAAATCTGTGATGGTACCCCTTTGGAATCTGCCAAAAATTGACCCGGAATAAATTCGCCCAATTCAGCGCTTAATGGACTTAATCATTGTTGAAGATTAGCCTCAGGCAGAATCCGTGATCTGTAGCCTTCAAAATCCAAAGAAAATGGCCATTCGTCGCTTAAAAAATAACGAAAATGCCATCTGAAAATAAATTGGCCTAAATCGGTGCTTAATGGACTTATCATCCGTGAAGAATAGGATTAATAGACTTCATTATCGATGGAGAATAGACTCGGCCTGATTCCTTGATCTGCAGCCTCCAGAATCGAAAGAAAATGGCATTTCGGAAAAATCGCCCTAAAATCTGTGATGGTACCCCTTTGGAATCGTCCAAAAATGGACCCAGAATAAATTCACCCAAATTGGCGCTAAATGGACTTAATCATTGTTGAAGATTAGCCTCAGGGCGAATCCGTGATATGTAGCCTTCAAAATCCAAAGAAAATGGCCTTTCGCCGCTTAAAAAATAACGAAAATGCCATCTGAAAATAAATTGGCCTAAATCGGTGCTTACTGGACTTATCATCCGTGGAGAATAGGATTAATAGACTTCATTATCGGTGGAGAATATACTCGGCCTGATTCCGTGATCAGCAGCCTCCAGAATCGAAAGAAAATTCCATTTCGGAAAAATCACCCGAAATCTGTGATGGTACCCCTTTGGAATCTGCCAAAAATGGACCCAGAATAAATTCGCACAAATCGGCGCTTAATAGACTTAATCATCGTTGAAGAATAGCCTCACGGCGAATCTGTGATCTGTAACCTTTAAAATCCAAAGAAAATGGCATTTCGTCGACCAAATAATTACGAAAATTCCATCAGAAAATAAATTGGCCCAAATTGGTACTTAATGGACTTATCATCCGTGGAGAATAGAATCAATAGACTTCATTATTGGTGGAGAATAGCCTTGACCTGATTCCGTGATCTGCATCCTCCAAAATCGAAAGAAAATGGCATTTCAGAAAAATCGCCTAAAATCTGTGATGGTACCCCTTTGGAATCTGCCAAAAATTGACCCGGAATAAATTCGCCCAATTCAGCGCTTAATGGACTTAATCATTGTTGAAGATTAGCCTCAGGGCGAATCCGTGATCTGTAGCCTTCAAAATCCAAAGAAAATGGCCTTTCGCCGCTTAAAAAATAACGAAAATGCCATCTGAAAATAAATTGGCCTAAATCGGTGCTTACTGGACTTATCATTCGTGGAGAATAGGTTCAATAGACTTCATTATCGATGGAGAATAGCCTCGGCCTGATTCCGTGATCTCCATCCTCCAGAATCGAAAGAAAATGGCATTTCGGAAAAATCGCCCGAAATCTGTGATGGTACACCTTTGGAATCTGCCAAATATTGACCCGGAATAAATTCACCCAAATCAGCGCTTAATAGACTTAATCATCGTTGAAGAATAGCCTATAGTAGAATCCGTGATCTGTAGACTTCACAAGCCAAAGAAAATGGCCTTTAGTCACCTAAAAAATAACGAAAATGCCATCTGAAAATAAATTGGCCTAAATCGGTGCTTACTGGACTTATCATCCGTGGAGAATAGGATTAATAGACTTCATTATCGGTGGAGAATATACTCGGCCTGATTCCGTGATCAGCAGCCTCCAGAATCGAAAGAAAATTCCATTTCGGAAAAATCACCCGAAATCTGTGATGGTACCCCTTTGGAATCTGCCAAAAATGGACCCAGAATAAATTCGCACAAATCGGCGCTTAATAGACTTAATCATCGTTGAAGAATAGCCTCACGGCGAATCTGTGATCTGTAACCTTTAAAATCCAAAGAAAATGGCATTTCGTCGACCAAATAATTACGAAAATTCCATCAGAAAATAAATTGGCCCAAATTGGTGCTTAATGGACTTATCATCCGTGGAGAATAGAATCAATAGACTTCATTATTGGTGGAGAATAGCCTTGACCTGATTCCGTGATCTGCATCCTCCAAAATCGAAAGAAAATGGCATTTCGGAAAAATCGCTTGAAATCTGTGATGGTACCCCTTTGGAATATGCCAAAAATTGACCCGGAATAAATTCGCCCAATTCAGCGCTTAATGGACTTAATCATTGTTGAAGATTAGCCTCAGGCCGAATCCGTGATCTGTAGCCTTCAAAATCCAAAGAAAATGGCCTTTCGTCGCTTAAAAAATAACGAAAATGTCATCTGAAAATAAATTGGCCTAAATCGGTGCTTAATGGACTTATCATCCGTGAAGAATAGGATTAATAGACTTCATTATCGATGGAGAATAGACTCGGCCTGATTCCGTGATCTGCAGCCTCCAGAATCGAAAGAAAATGGCATTTCGGAAAAATCGCCCGAAATCTGTGATGGTACCCCTTTGGAATGTGCCAAAAATGGACCCAGAATAAATTCACCTAAATCGGCGCTTAATAAACTTAATCATCGTTGAAGAATAGCCTCAGGCCGAATCTTTAATCTGTAACCTTTAAAATCCAAAGAAAATGGCATTTCGTCGCCCAAATAATTACCAAAATTCCATCCGAAAATAAATTGGCCCAAATCGGTGCTTAATGGACTTATCATCCGTGGAGAATAAAATCAATAGACTTCATTATTGGTGGAGAATAGCCTCGGCCTGATTCCGTGATCTGCATCCTCCAGAATCGGAAGAAAATGGCATTTCGGAAAAATCGCACGAGATCTGTGATGGTACCCCTTTGGAATCCGTGATCTGTAGCATCAAAATCCAAAGAAAATGGCCTTTCGTTGCCTAAAAAATTACGAAAATGCCATCTGAAAATAAATTTGCATATATTGGTGCTTAATGGACTTATCATCCGTGGAGAATAGGATTAATAGACTTCATTATCGGTGGAGAATAGCCTCGGCTTAATTCCGTGATCTGCATCCTCCAGAATCGAAAGAAAATGGCATTTCGGAAAAATCTCCTGAAATCTGTGATGGTACCCCTTTCGAATCTGCCAAAAATGGACCCAGAATAAATTCGCCCAATTCGGCGCTTAATAGACTTAATCATCGTTGAAGAATAGCCTCAGCCGAATCTGTGATCTGTAACCTTTAAAATCCAAAGAAAATGGCATTTCGTCGCCCAAATAATTACGAAAATTCCATCAGAAAATAAATTGGCCCAAATTGGTGCTTAATGGACTTATCATCCGTGGAGAATAGAATCAATAGACTTCATTATCGGTGGAGAATAGCCTCGGCCTGATTCCATGATCTGCATCCTCCAAAATCGAAAGAAAATGGCATTTCGGAAAAATCGCTTGAAATCTGTGATGGTACCCCTTTGGAATCTGCCAAAAATTGACCTGGAATAAATTCGCCCAATTCAGCGCTTAATGGACTTAATCATTGATGAAGATTAGCCTCAGGCAGAATCCGTGATCTGTAGCCTTCAAAATCCAAAGAAAATGGCCATTCGTCGCTTAAAAAATAACGAAAATGCCAACTGAAAATAAATTGGCCTAAATCGGTGCTTAATGGACTTATCATCCGTGAAGAATAGGATTAATAGACTTCATTATCGATGGAGAATAGACTCGGCCTGATTCCATGATCTGCAGCCTCCAGAATCGAAAGAAAATGGCATTTCAGAAAAATCGCCCGAAATCTGTGATGGTACCCCTTTGGAATCGGCCAAAAATGGACCCAGAATAAATTCACCCAAATTGGCGCTTAATAAACTTAATCATCGTTGAAGAATAGCCTCAGGCCGAATCTGTGATCTGTAACCTTTAAAATCCAAAGAAAATGACATTTCGTCGCCCAAATAATTACGAAAATTCCATCCGAAAATAAATTGGCCCAAATCGGTGCATAATGGACTTATCATCCGTGGAGAATAAGATCAATAGACTTCATTATCGGTGGAGAATAGCCTCGGCCTGATTCCGTGATCTGCAGCCTCCAGAATCGAAAGAAAATGGCATTTCGGAAAAATCGCCCGAAATCTGTGATGGTACCCCTTTGGAATCGGCCAAAAATGGACCCAGAATAAATTCACCCAAATCGGCGCTTAATAAACTTAATCATCGTTGAAGAATAGCCTCAGGCCGAATCTGTGATCTGTAACCTTTAAAATCCAAAGAAAATGGCATTTCGTCGCCCAAAAAATTACGAAAATGTCATCCGAAAATAAATTGGTACAAATCGGTGCTTAATGGACTTATCATCCGTGGAGAATAGAATCAATAGACTTCATTATCGGTGGAGAATAGCCTCGTTCTGATTCCGTGATCTTCATCCTCCAGAATCGAAAGAAAATGGCATTTCAGAAAAAATCGCCCGATATCTGTGATGGTACCACTTTGGAATATGCCAAAAATGGACCCAGAATAAATTCGCCCAAACCGGTGCTTAATAGAGTTAATCATCGTTGAAGAATAGCCTATAGTAGAATCCGTGATCTGTAGCCTTCAAAATCAAAAGAAAATGGCCTTTCGTCTCCTAAAAATTACGAAAATGCCATCCGAAAATAAATTGGCCCAAATCAGTGCTTAATGTACTTATCATCCGTGGAGAATAGGATCAATAGACTTCATCATCGGTGGAGAATAGCCTCAGCCTGATTCCGTGATTTGCATCCTCCAGATTCGAAAGAAAATCGCATTTCGGAAAAATCGCCCGAAATCTGTGATGGTACCCCTTTGGAATCTGCCAAAAATTGACCCGGAATAAATTCGCCCAATTCAGCGTTTAATGGACTTAATCATCGTTGAAGATTAGCCTCAGGCCGAATCCGTGATCTGTAGCCTTCAAAATCCAAAGAAAATAGCCTTTCGTTGCCTAAAAAATTACGAAAATGCCATCTGAAAATAAATTGGCCTAAATCGGTGCTTAATGGACTTATCATCCGTGGAGAATAGGATTAATAGACTTCATTATCGGTGGAGAATATACTCGGCCTGATTCCGTGATCAGCAGCCTCCAGAATCGAAAGAAAATTACATTTCGGAAAAATCACCCGAAATCTGTGATTGTACCCCTTTGGAATCTGCCAAAAATGGACCCAGAATAAATTCGCACAAATCGGCGCTTAATAGACTTAATCATCGTTGAAGAATAGCCTCAGGGCGAATCTGTGATCTGTAACCTTTAAAATCCAAAGAAAATGGCATTTCGTCGACCAAATAATTACGAAAATTCCATCAGAAAATAAATTGGCCCAAATTGGTGCTTAATGAACTTATCATCCGTGGAGAATAGAATCAATAGACTTCATTATCGGTGGAGAATAGCCTTGACCTGATTCCGTGATCTGCATCCTCCAAAATCGAAAGAAAATGGCATTTCAGAAAAATCGCCTAAAATCTGTGATGGTACCCCTTTGGAATCTGCCAAAAATTGACCCGGAATAAATTCGCCCAATTCAGCGCTTAATGGACTTAATCATTGTTGAAGATTAGCCTCAGGGCGAATCCGTGATCTGTAGCCTTCAAAATCCAAAGAAAATGGCCTTTCGCCGCTTAAAAAATAACAAAAATGCCATCTTAAAATAAATTGGCATAAATCGGTGCTTACTGGACTTATCATTCGTGGAGAATAGGTTCAATAGACTTCATTATCGATGGAGAATAGCCTCGGCCTGATTCCGTGATCTCCATCCTCCAGAATCGAAAGAAAATGGCATTTCGGAAAAATCGCCCGAAATCTGTGATGGTACCCCTTTGGAATCTGCCAAAAATTGACCCGGAATAAATTCGCCCAAATCAGCGCTTAATAGACTTAATCATCGTTGAAGAATAGCCTATAGTAGAATCCGTGATCTGTAGACATCACAAGCCAAAGAAAATGGCCTTTAGTCACCTAAAAAATTAAGAAAATGCCATCTAAAAACAAATTGGCCTAAATCAGTGCTTAATGGACTTATCATCCGTGGAGAATAGGATTAATAGACTTCATTATCGGTGGAGAATAGCCTCGGCCTGATTCCGTGATCTGCGTCCTCCAGAATCGAAAGAAAATTGTATTTCGGAAAAATCGCCCGAAATCTGTGATGGTACCCCTTTGGAATTTGCCAAAAATTGACCCGGAATAAATTCGCCCAAATCAGCGTTTAATGGACTTAATCATCGTTGAAGATTAGCCTCAGGCCGAATCCGTGATATGTAGCCTTCAAAATCCAAAGAAAATGGCCTTTCGTCGCCTAAAAAATAACGAAAATGCCATCTGAAAATAAATTGGCCTAAATTGGTGCTTAATGGACTTATCATCCGTGAAGATTAGGATTAATAGACTTCATTATCGATGGAGAATAGACTCGGCCTGATTCCGTGATCTGCAGCCTCCAGAATCGAAAGAAAATGGCATTTCGGAAAAATCGCCCGAAATCTGTGATCCCTTTGGAATCTGCCAAAAATGGACCCAGAATAAATTCACCCAAATCGGTGCTTAATAAACTTAATCATCGTTGAAGAATAGCCTCAGGCCGAATCTGTGATCTGTAACCTTTAAAATCCAAAGAAAATGGCCTTTCGTCGCCCAAATAATTACGAAAGTTCCATCAGAAAATAAATTGGTCCAAATTGGTGCTTAATGGACTTATCATCCATGGAGAATAGAATCAATAGACTTCATTATCGGTGGAGAATAGCCTCGGCCTGATTCCATGATCTGCATCCTCCAAAATCGAAAGAAAATGGCATTTCGGAAAAATCGCTTGAAATCTGTGATGGTACCCCTTTGGAATCTGCCAAAAATTGACCCGGAATAAATTCGCCCAATTCAGCGCTTAATGGACTTAATCATTGTTGAAGATTAGCCTCAGGCCGAATCCGTGATCTGTAGCCTTCAAAATCCAAAGAAAATGGCCTTTCGTCGCTTAAAAAATAACGAAAATGCCATCTGAAAATAAATTGGCCTAAATCGGTGCTTAATGGACTTATCATCCGTGAAGAATAGGATTAATAGACTTCATTATCGATGGAGAATAGACTCGGCCTGATTCCGTGATCTGCAGCCTCCAGAATCGAAAGAAAATGGCATTTCGGAAAAATAGCTCGAAATCTGTGATGGTACCTCTTTGGAATCTGCCAAAAATGGACCCAGAATAAATTCACCTAAATCGGCGCTTAATAAACTTAATCATCGTTGAAGAATAGCCTCAAGCCGAATCTGTGATCTGTAACCTTTAAAATCCAAAGAAAATGGCATTTCGTCGCCCAAATAATTACGAAAATTCCATCCGAAAATAAATTGGCCCAAATCGGTGCTTAATGGACTTATCATCCGTGGAGAATAAAATCAATAGACTTCATTATCGGTGGAGAATAGCCTCGGCCTGATTCCGTGATCTGCATCCTCCAGAATCGGAAGAAAATGGCATT